>LPNX010477487.1:33017-199476 GCA_001517045.1 Pseudotsuga menziesii
ATTCCATGGCAAAGACTAAATTAATCTACTTGAAACTGAGCACGTGTGGGTTTTCTAAAAATGTCATAATATCATTACAGATAAGATAATTTTATTAATGTCCAACAAAGGACCAAAAATAAGGTCAATGGGACTAGAAAGAACAATTAGTGATATTAATCTATAAGGGTTCCCTAATCTACCCTGAAAATGTCATCATATCATTACAAATAAGATAATATAATTTTATTATGTCCAACAAAGGACCAATAAGAAGGTCAATGGGACTAGAAAGAATAATCAATGATATCAATATATAAGGGTACGCTGAGCTACCTTGAAAGCATAAAAAATATATAAAATGACCAACAAGAAAACATGGCCTAAATATTACATCAAACAAGAGGAAACAAAGAGTACAAGAAAGAATCTACTAGTCTGTAATAGAGGATGAAGAGAAAGACGAGGAGAAAGAAGCATCAACCATGGGGTCAAGCAATCATAAGGATCCACTACATGGCCTAAATATTACATCAAACAAGAGGAAAGAAGAAAGAGCACAAGAGAGCATCTACTAGTTGTAACACAACATGAAGGGGAAGAGGACATCGAGGAAGAAGTATCAACCAACCATGAGGTCAAGCACTCATAAGGATCCACTACATCATCTAATAATTTCCTCTAGAGAGTACCTAGGGCTGAGAGAACCTAGATGATTCTCACAGGAATTTGGGAAACATGAGCAGACATTCTCCTCATAAACACCAAGAATATCACCGTATGACTCTTGTCCAAGCTATCCTATTGATCTGATCTGGGCCAAGGTAAAATATTTTTCCAACTTGAAATTAAGTATATTAACTAGAGTAGTAACTTGGGTATAGGCCAAATCGTTGTGGGATGGAGTGTTATCTTCCCCACCTAGGTTCTATTCCCGTAAGTGACATCTTGAGCTCATAATGAGTATATTATTGTAATGGCTTTGAGCGTTGTTGTTGACTTGGTTTTGTTCCCTAAAGAATCTAGAATTTTCCTTTTTACCATACTTAAATGAGGGTAAGTTCCCCCAGGATAATTACCTGGAAAATAAATACATCAATTAGAGTAAACTCCACCATTGTACTAAGTTCAGGTAGGTTTCTCTTGAATTTCTAGGAACAAATGGTAACTGGATCAACCGAGAGAAAAATATGGTTTCAAAATTTTGAGGAATATATTGCCATGGGTCCAAAAATAAACTTATCATAAATATCAGGGAAAATACGGAAAATTATTGGAAAATATAGGCAAGCATAAACTTGGACTTCAAAAATATCAAAAGAATCAGCAACCTAAAAAACTCAAAAAAATTTAAAATATTGGGAGAAATTAGAGATATTTGCAACACTCAGTTCTGACTGAAGGCATCCTATTCTTTCATTTCCCAAAAAACAAACAATTAAACAAAACACTCCCAAAGAAATCCCAAAAATGGTGCTTGACCACCAACCCCCACATTTTAAGGAAAAAGTAGCAAAGGGAATTTCTTGTGAAAAGATCCCACCTTACTATTTATAGTCGTTGTACTACTTACACTTTAGACTAGATTAGCTTCCTCTGTCTCTAGAGTAATTGGACTTAATATCCCTTAGAGAAATAACTAATAGCCCTATAAGTACTATCAACCTGAGATTATTCAATAGGTTTACTTGCTTTACTCCACATGCAGTAGAGACTGTTGTAGAGTAGGTTCGTTTATTCCGGGCGTCCCTCACCCTCCCTCTGGTCAGGAGAGCTCTTTTCCCTCGCCAAATAAGTAACCTAAACTTTTAGTTACTCAATTGAAATTTTTTATTTAGTTAGGTTTATTACACTAGGTGTTGCATTCATTCTTTATGCACCACAAATCTCTTTGTCAGCTTGCCGTATGTTCTCCAAATGCATCCTCCTACTAACCTCCTTGATCAGAATAGGGGCAAGTCTCTTGGATTGAAGCTTCTTGTGGACACATAGGAAATTGATCTCTTCCATTAGGATAAATTGATCCCTAACCCTGATCCTCGTAGGGACCCTTGTGATGAAAGCCACTAGATTCTTGGTGATCTAAACCCAAACACCGATATGCCAACTCTTGAAATAGCTAGGAGGCCTAAGAGCCCATCTCAAGAACTCAGAGTAATCAAATCTAAATTCATTCTCGTCATCCTCGACATAGTTATTAGTCAATCCACATAGTTATTAGTCAAGAGATTGTAAATCTCCGCAGAGGTCTCTTACTTATTGATATCACAAGTACACCACTCATATAGGCTTGGAATATTGTAGGGATCCTTCCTAACCTCAGACAAAGGAGTGGGATCCTCTATTGGGCCTTTAGACAAGTCACTATTCTAAATGTCCTTGAATTGGACTACTAGTTGTGTTTCCCAAAAATTGTGTTTTTTCACAAAAGAAAGAGAATTATGTGCCTTCCTGCTAAGATTCTCAATGGACCCATTAATTTCAATGGGCAAACTCTCATCTAGGCTTTTCCGGGAGAAGATTTGTTGCCTACCATATTGATTGGAAATCCTACAACAACTGTTCATATGGGTTTTGAAAAAGATATTAGAGAACTAATTCCATCAAGAAAACATGAATATGTTTATAAATTCATTGCTATCATAGGATAATCCATCCTTCAAAATTCGCAAAAACGAAAAGATCCAAGAAGCAGAAAAAAAAAAACCGAAAATAGCAATCTAACAACAAAACTGTGAATAGAATCATCAAACTTACAGTCTTTTCAATGGTATTTTTCAATGTTGCCTTAGTTTGTACTTCTATATTGTCTACAATTGCCCTAGCTAAGCCAGGCCACTGAAAATTCCAATTAAAAAATATTGAAAACTCATTATAAATAAAAACAAAAAGACACGTATTATGAAATTGAGGAATTATTTTTATCTTTTATAATCAAATAAATTATTCACCCATCTCTTAATATTCTTTAACTTGATTAAATTTTTCATTATTATATAAAAAATTTCGTAATATTTTATAACTCAATTAACCTTTTCACTATTCTATAAAAACTCAATCCAAAATAATGAAAAGTAAATATAGATAAAAGAAAAAAAATCGACAAATAAAATATAATGAAAACTAAATATAGATAAGAAATTTTCTTTAATCTTTAATATTATTAAACCATTTATTTTTTTAAGTCAATTAAACTACTGATTCTTAAACATTCATAACTTCTTGGTTGTGTTGAAAAAATATGAGTTTCAATATAATAAAATAAAATAACTCAAAAAAAATCCTAAATTAATATTAGTATCTAGTTTTATATATTGTAATTTGTAGCACAATAAGTTGTTGATTAAAATCATAATCCATTTAAAATATACAGAGAGAATTTACATATAAAATTGGATTATAAAGTTGTTTTTTTATTTTATTTCAAAAGTAGTGGTTTATTATTCAATTTGTAATATAGTTGTTAAGAAAAGTTAAGGATTGTTTTTAACTTAAAATTTCATTATAGAAGAGTATTTCTTTAATTAAAGATTAATTATTGAAAAGTTATTTTTTCATCAAAACTTCATTATTGAAGGTCACAATTCTAGACAAAAAGTTCTTTGATGGGAAGTATAAAACCCAAAAACGTCAAAACAAATTTGTTAGATGAACAAAGATGTATCCAAATTCCAACCCTGCAACCAACTATATAATATGAACCCTCCCATATTTTCCCCCATCATGTCGAGGATTGGTAATGCACAATGTTGATACATTATGGATCCTATTCTATCCATAGTACATCATCCTAATGCGTGTTAATTATTATAACTTGCAAATTACGACATTGTTTATATCATCCATATGTTTTATTGCTTTCGTTTTTTCCACTAGTGGTCTTGTCGAGCCTTATAAAAAATTATATAGTTATATGCTAAGGTCATGTCCAAATTAACATATAGTTTGCTTGCATTAATTCAATTTTATTAATATAGGGACGTGTAAATATATATTATATATATGTTAGAATTTAGTAAAATGTACAAATTCATTGTCAAATTTGTAATTTTTTTCATTGTCAAAGTGACAACTAAAAATGACCAATTGTTATGTCGTCATTTTTAGTCTAGATATCCTGTGACCAAATTTGGTCATTTATCTTGCTCATTTTTAGTTGGTTTTTATCCCGTGACCAAAAGTGGTCATTTATCTTGGTCTTTTTTAGTTAGCTCACTTAAATTTATTAATTTTGGTCATTTATCCCTTGAAAAAAACTATGGTGACCAAAATTTTTGCTCTCTTGGTCACTAATCTCTCATTTTCCACTAGTGCATGGAGCGCTTGGGAAACATCTTGGAAACCCATTTTAGCATGTCTTCTTTAATCCAGATTCTCCAAAGTACATATCTTCTTTTTCTATAAACCTGCCTTGTTTTATTTCTGATTTAAGGCAAAGGGAAAGCTATACTAGTGGTAACTGCCTTGTTTTTTTCCCACATTATCCTCCCTCATTTTCTCCAAATAAAATAATGTATGAGTTTTCTCTCCATCCCTCTTTATCTTTCCCACTCGACTTATCCAATTCGTGAGCATCTACCTAGATTTGGAAACTGCTTTGTGCACCTATGGGGGATTTGACTAGTTTTGGTAAGCCTGTTTTTTTACTATTTCGAATAGAATATTTATGCATTTGAATATCTCATGTAATTATATATGAAATAGGCCTATTACTTCATAGGGTTGGCTATTTTACACTTAATCAATACAAATTAGTGTTATGCTCCAATTTCAGTCTCCTTTGGTGTTAATTTTGCAAGTTTGATTAGCAATTTTGTGAGTGTAATCGTTCTATCTCTTGGGTTGAATTTCCACATGGTATCGGAGCCTTTATAGATAGATTTATCTCCTTCTATATTTCTATTGCAGGTTCAACATATTTACTAGTAGCATATTCTGCTGACTCAAGGCCACAGTTTCTGAGCTATGGACCAATCTCACAAGATCATCTTGACTCTATTCAATTTCTTTGAGTGGAAAGTTGAGATGGAGATGTTATTGAGATTGCAATGTATCTATATGGTGACTATGGAAACTGAGGTAGATCCCAATGCAGCTATAGAGAAAATCAAATGGCACAACAGGAGGGATGAGACCACCTTTTCCATCTTGATGGATTGACATCACCTAATGAAGTGTTGGAGAAGCTTGTAGATATTTTTGGTAATACAGATGAGATGAGAGGAAATCAAATAGATAATGAGCTGATCTCTTTGACTACTAGTAGCTTCTAATCCTTGCAACTTTATTTTTCAAATATTAAAGCCCTTGTTTTGCAGTAGCTTCGGATCCTTGCAACTCTATTTTTCCAAGTTTAAAGCCCTTGTTTTGCAGCTAAAACAATGTGGGATCAAAAATAAGGAAGAGAAACTAGTTTTCTCCATATTCTCTAAGCTTGGCCCTAGCTATTCAGTGTTTTTTTTTACCTTCAATGCCACCAAGTTGACAGCTTGAGTCTGGAAGATGCCTAAGATTGCAAAGTTCATGGAATCCCTCACATAGGAACAAGATAAGTTTGTGATGATGGGAACCATAAAAAATTATAGAGACCAAGTTTTGGTTCCTGCAGATTCAAGGGTGGATCCAAAAAGAAAGAAAAAAGATAAAAATTCACCTGAGCAAAAGAGAGACAAGAACAAGTCTTAAGAAGAGCCCCAAGGTTCCAAGACGAACTCCCAGAAGAAGAAGAACAAAGGTGAATTGAGCAAGTTCTCATACTAGAGTAAGGTCTATCATCCTGAGAGATTTTTTATTAAGAAGCAAATTGACATGTTTACCCAACTCCTAGAGAATAATAACATCTCCCTTCCTGATTGCTCAAAGGAGAGGGAAGAAGGATCAAATTCAGAGGACAGAGAGAGAGTACATGCCTTGGTTGTTGGCACATCAAGATTTCCTAGCTTCATCATAGCCTCTGGAGCTTCTAGACATATGGTTTCAAAAAAAGAGGCATTCTCCTCTCTTGACATGTCGAAAGGTCCACTAATAGTTTTGGTAGATGACTCTCTCACTGACAGTTTGGGGAAGGGCAGGATTGATCTTGACCATGGTAAGTTCAATAATGTGTTGTATGTTCCAGGTTTTGCCTATAATATCTTGTCAGTGTATCAGATGAATCACACTGGGTGTCCAAAGAAGGTCATATTCTCCCATGATTATGTTGAAATCACATAGATTTCGAATGGTAAATTCATAGAAAATGGTGTTGTTGATCACACTTCGAAGGTATACATGTTTTCCCATTTTCTACCCTACTCAAACCCCTCTGCTATTCTGATTCATGCTAATGAGAAAATCAAGATTTGGCATGAAATATTTGGCCATGTTAACTACAAGTATGTTTCTGATTTGAGTGAAAAATGTATGGTCATAGGGTTACCAAAGGTCAAGTTTTCTAAGGGAGTCTATCAAGGTTGTATCCTGGGAAAACACCTAGAGCACAAATATGAGAGAGCTAGTCATGAGAGAACCTCTGCACCTCTTGATTTGATCCATAGTGACATTTCTGGTCCATTCCCTCATATGTCCATGAGTCAACCCAAATATGCACTGAATTTCATAGATGAATTTTCCACGCATTGTTGGGTTCACTTCCTAAAGCATAAGTATGAAGTTTTTGACCTCTTCAAAGTATTTAAATCCTTGGTTGAAAACCAGTCTGGGAGGAAACTCAAGATCCTCAGATATGACAATGGTGGTGAGTATGTCAAGTCTAAGTTCATTCAGTATTGTAAATATGGAGGTATTCATATGCGACATTTGATCCCTTGCAAACCACAACAAAATGGTGTTGATGAGAGAAAGAACAAGTCACTAAAGGAGATGGCAACCTGCATGATGGAGGCTAATACTTTGCCACCAAAGTTTTGGGACAAGGCTATAAACTGTGCATCCTACATCCAGAATAGGGTGCCTCATAAGCAGCTTGATGGTATGACTCCTTTTGAAGCTTGGAGTGGGCACAAGCCAGATGTGACCCATTTCAGGATTTTTGGCTCAAAAGCTTGGGCTAGAATTCCAACTGAAAAGAGAAAGGCTTTGCAGCCCCAAAGATAAAAGTGCCTATTTTTTGGGTATTCTAAATATTCAAAAGGGTACAAGCTGATAAAATTGATCACTAACAAATCTTTCATTGAAAGAAGTGTTCAATTCCAAGAAGAGCCTTTAGCAGCAGTTGAAGTTGGAGAGTCCTCTTCACCACTAGAACCATTGATTGTAAGTGAAGAGACTAATGAGTTTGTTGATTTTGATATGTATAATAATGATGATTTAATTTCATATCCTAATAGTCCTACAAGACCAAAAAGGGTATCAAATACCATTCATGCAGCTGGGAACTAGCTGGAAATCCTAATGACACTAGGAGGACTAGATCTCAATTTGAGAGTGCCCTTTGTGTGAATGATCCCCTATTTGTTGAGAAGTGATATCTAATGGTTTAATCAGAAACACAAACATATGAATATGTAGCACATGAACCAATATGGAAAACATCCATGAAAGAAGAATTCAGCTCACTCCAGAAGAACATCACTTGGGAACTGGTTGATCTTCCCCCAAGGAGGAAGCTAGTTCAATGTAAGTGGATTTTCAAGACTAAGTTTGATGATAATGGTTCACCTTTGAAATATAAGGATATATTGGTTTCCAAGGGATACTCACTAGTACATGGTATTGACTACAATGAAACCTTTTCACCAGTGGCAAAGATGGACTCCATAAGGATAGCTTTAGATATTGCAGCTTCGAAGCAGTGGGAGGTACATCACATGGATGTGAAGTGTGCTTTCCTAAATGGAGATATCACTAAGGATATTTACATGCATAAACCTAAAGGTTTTGCTTATAATCCATCTTTAATGTTCAAGTTAAAGAAATAATTGTATGGGCTCAAGCAAGCCCCCAGGGCTTGGTATCCCAAGATTGATGGTTTTTTGCTATCACTGAGTTTTGTTTGATGCAAGTATGATACTAATGTCTATTTGAAGATAATTCATGGTTATTTTATTATTATTGTATTGTATGTGGATGACCTTCTGATTATAGGAAGTTCAAAGAAAGAGATTGCCTCCTTGAAGGATGCAATGAACCATGCATTTTCTATGACATATTTGGGATTGTTAAGCCAATTCATGGGTCTCTAAATTGCTCAATCCCAACATGGAATCAAATTAAATCAGTCCAAGTATTCCTTAGATTTGCTAAACAAGTTCAAAATGAAATATTGCAAGCCAAGCAAGACTCCCTTCCTTTCAGGAGTTAAGCTTGAACAAGCAGGTTCATCTCCTATGGTAAATAATACACTGTATAGGCAGTTGATTAGGTGTTTTATTTATATTACACACACTCAACCTGAATTATATTATGCAGTTAGTGCGGCATAGAGATACATGGATCAGCCTCATGAGATCCACTGGAGGGTAGCCAAAAGGATCCTAAACTTTGTTCAAGGAACAACAACTCATGGGATCTTCTACAAAGAAAAATATGATCTTGATTTGATTGGGTTTACTAACAGTGATTGGGCAAGTGAAAACACATATTGAAAGTCTACATCAGGATATGTGTTCACGCTTGTAGAAGGGCCAATCATCTAGTCAGGAAAGAAGCAAGTGCCATATCACTCTCATCTACAGAAGCAAAGTATAGAGGAGTTGTAAATGCAGCAACTCAATGTTTTTGGTTGCAAGGAATACTTGAAGAATGTGGTTTCGAATTAGATTTTTCAACTATTATCTATTGTGATAATCAGAGAACCATTTGAATCTATAATGATCCAGTTCAAAGACAATGAACCAAGCACATTGAGATCCATATGCACTACATCAGACAGGTTGTGCATGATGGTACCATTCATCTACTCTTCTGTGCATCATCAGAACAAGTAGCAGACATCTTCAACAATTTTTTTTGTGAGAAGACTTTCAGTAATCTCAAATCACTACCGAGGATTGCTTATCATGCTATGAATCATGATTAATGACAAGATTTCCAAATTTTGTTTTCCTGTCAATGTTTAAGGGAGGATTTTCCCACTGGGTTTTTCCTTTTTCCTTTGGTGTATCGACAAGTAGTATGTAAAGGGTGACTAATTCTTGTTGTTAGGCACTATAGTTTTCTGATATTTTCTCATAAAGTTAGGCTTAAGGGGGTTTGTTAGAATAATCAACCCATAGTTACCTACCTTAAACATTAATTTAATCATTTTTGTCTTATTACCTAGTTTAAAAGATTCCACTCTATGCTACTTGCCTTCTACATGTCCTAGAAGTCAACACATGCTAAAAATGAGTCCTGTAGTGCTTGGGAAACATCCTGGAAACTCATTTTAGCATGTCTAGTTTATTCTAGATTCTCCAAAGTGCATATATGCTCATTAGAGGAAATTTGGGGTCTAAAGTGGGCCTTATAAGAAAACGCGCCAACAATAAATTTTGTGAGTTGGAATTAAAGAACCAATAGAATTTCAATAAAATGAGTCAAACATAATTGTTGAATTGACATATTTGTCATAAAAGAAAACTACTTTTTTTGTTCGTATTTTCGACATATCTCCTTGTGTTTTTACTCAAATTCTGAGTGGGAGAGCTCGTTGGATGCGAAATTTAATTCCGCATCCAATGTGTACCCATGATACATAGTTTTGATGGACCCTACTACCCCCAAAAAAATAAATACCTGAAAAAATGTGATGATGATGTCATCATCACATTTTTTCAGGTATTTCTTATTTTGGGGGTAGCGGGGTCCATCAAAAGTATGACATCATCATCACATTTTTTTAGGTATTTCTTATTTTTGGGGTATCAAGGTCTGTCAAAAGTATGCAACATGGGTACGCATTGGATGCAGAATTAAATTACGCATCCAACGAGCTCTCCCGCTCAGAATTTGAGTAAAAACACAGAGAGATATGTTGGAAGTACGAACACAAAAAGTAGTTTTTTTCATTCTCCCTCCAAAATTAAAAACTATAATTTTATTATTTTCCTTAGGAGACCCATTTTATACCTCAAATTTCCTCTAATGTTTTTTATAAACCTGCCTTGTTTTATTTCTGATTTAAGGCAAAGGGAAAACTAAACTAGTGGTAACTGCCTTGTTTTTTTCCCACATCATCCTCCCTCATTTTTTCCAAATAAAATCATGTATGAGTTGTATTTAAATCCCTCTTTAGCTTTCCAAATTTACTTATCCAATTCGTGAGAATCTACCTAGATTTGGAAATTGCTTTATGCACCTATGGGGGATTTGACTAGTTTTGGTAAGCCTGCTTTTTTACTATTTCGAATGGAATATTTATGCATACAAATATATCATGTAATTATATATTACAGTAGCCTATTACTTCATAAGGTTGGATATTATACACTTACTCAATACAGATTAGTTTTATGCTCCAATTTCAGTCTCCTTTGGTGTTAATTTTGCATGTTTGATTAGCAATTTTGTGAGTGGAATTGTTCTATCTCTTGGGTTCAATTTCCACACATCATATCGAAGAAGGAGATGTCCATGGACCTGGAAAAGATTAAATCCATAGAATATTGGCCTACCCCTACTAGTGTCACTGACATTAGATCCTTTTTTGGGAATAGCCAGATATTATCAAAAGTTCATTGAGAACTTCTCAAGAATAGCTTGTCCCATGACCTCTTTTCAAAAGAAGGAAAATAAGTTCCTATGGAAAACCAAGTGCGAGGAAAGTTTTAAAAATCTTTAGAATATTTTGACGACCGCGGCAATACTATAAATTGCAGATCCTGATGGGGAATTCGTTGTTTGCACGGATACAAGCAAGGAAGGGATCAGAGGATTCCTCTAGTAGAATGATTACACGATTTTTTATGAATCATGAAATTTAAAATAACATGACTAGAACTACCCCACACATGATATTGAGTTAGAATCCATCATCCATGCCTTGAATATGTGGAGGAACTATCTCATGGGAAGGAAATTCCTTCTGAAGACAGACAATATGAGTCTGAAATATTTATTTGAGCAACCGAATATAAATTCTAGGAAATCCATATGGTTGGATTTCTTGAGTGAGCACCATTTCGAGCTAAAGCATATAAAGGGAAAGGAGAACAATATTGTTGATGCTTTGAGTCGACAAACCCATATGGTATACGAATTGACATTAAGTCAAACCGATTTGGATTTGCATGAGAGGATTAGAATGGCCAACAGAGTTGACCCTTTCTATGTAGAAATCCTCAAGAAGGTCCAAGAGGACAGGTTGTTTCAACAACAAAAATAGTACAAGGTAGACGAAACAGAACTACTATGGTCCAAGGAGAGATTGTACATTCTGGAAGAAGGGGACATTGGTCCAGCATCCTCATATAATTTCATCGGACAACCTACTCGAGGCATCCAGGATATTAAAAGATGATATAAACTGTTAAGAAACACATTTATTCCCTAATCTAAAGGCCAACGCAATGTTGTTTATCACGAAATGTCAGGAATGCCAACTTGTCAAAGCTGAGTATTAGCATCCTTTGGGGTTACTGCACCCATTTCCCATTCCGAAATGGAAGTGGGATGTCATTAGTATGGAATTTATCACAGGTATAACTAAAAGTAAGAAACAAAATTATTCTATCTTTGTAGTAGTTGACAAATCATCAAAATAATCACACTTCATTCCAATGAAGTCAACCTACAAGGAAATACACATTGTCGATATCTTCTTGAAGGAGATATTTAGATTCCAAAGGATACCCAAGGAAATCATTTCGGATTGAGATAATAAGTTTACCAAATTTTTTTGGAGATATGTATTCTTCCGATTAGAGACATAGTTGAACTTTAGTATTTCTTATCACCCGTAGACAAACAGGCAGAAAGAAAGAGTAAACTAGATTTTCGAGGACATTCTTAGGATGTATGTCATGAACAACCCCACCAAGTGAGAATATTACCTGCACCTTGCAGAGTTTGTGTATAACAACGGATACTAGACTTCCACCAAGATCAGTCCCTTTGAGGTACTCTATGGATGAAAGTATAGAACACTAGTTACTTGGGATAGCC
The DNA here is from genome assembly GCA_001517045.1 of Pseudotsuga menziesii. NCBI lineage: Eukaryota > Viridiplantae > Streptophyta > Pinopsida > Pinales > Pinaceae > Pseudotsuga > Pseudotsuga menziesii. Next base: position 45,081 of record LPNX010477487.1, read on the forward strand.
CGGTGGATCAGCTCATGTTAGGGATTGACTTGTTAAAATAGTTGCATTAGTTGGTTACCAAGGTCTAGGTGAACCCGTAACGAACATAAAATAAATATACTAATTAAATAATTAATAATAAACATAATTAATTATACCTAAGATGAAAGGACGTGACCTTTCATTCAGAATTCTCAAGCCTTATTTAATAGGCAGGTTATCAACCATTGTAATCATCTTTCATCCTATGATTAATAAATACTTTCCTTATGGCTTATCAAATATTCCAGGTGTTCTGGTGAATAATATTGTATAAGAAAATAATTATTTCGCTTCAAGTGGTATCAAAGCTAGCCTTCCTAGGGATTTTGCTGATTTCAGGCTATTAGCCATCATATTGAGAGTTTCTCTCATTTTTTGTCTTTGGACAAAACAAAAGGCCCTTGGCCATCTATAAGAAGAAGAGGAAAAATATTTTTTTTTAAAGAACAAAAAGCTCCCACTCCCCAACCTTGTGCTCCACGCTCCCTTCCATGCGACATTTCCCCCACCTTCATCCCTTGCACTGTGTTTCCATCTCCATCACATTTTGTGCACTCCACCATTCTCCATCCTCGTTCTGCACACATCCATAGGCCACCTCTTCGCTACCCCCTCTACTACCCTTTGCCACCTCTATCACATCCCCCACCCACCACAACCGCCAACTTGTCCACCCCATGCTCCACTCCTGCCTGCACATCACTTCTAGCAAGACACATGCCTTACCTTCCTGGGGCCTTCTCTTCTCCAACACACCTCTCCAGCCACCACTGCAACCCTCAGCTCCTCTCCACCACCCACCACCACAACCCTCACCTCCTCTCATCCTCCGCGCGCAACTCCATCTCATCATCCACGTACATAGTCATCTTGCACCACCTCCTCCTCCAGTCACCACCTCCCTTTTGTGCCCTCGCCTTCCCATCCTCCCATCCTTCTTCCTCACCTCGCCCTGCTCATCCACATGCATCCATTCCTCACGTCAGCACTCCCATGACCCGCACAAAAACAAACAAACAAAAGATTAGAATATAATATATATATTATAATATATTATACTTATAATATTTCAAATTGTTTTGTTATATTAAATAATAAAATAAAAAATTATTATTAAAAAAAAATTACGATATACAAATATTATATAGTCTATATTAATATTTATTATTATTATTAATATATATATATATATAAAAGAAAAGGAAGATATTCTATCATCGAAGAAGCAAAAGAAAAGAAGACAAGAAGTCAAGACTATATATCTTCGAAGAAAGCAAAATCCAAGGAAGACTCGTCAAGAAATCGATAGGAATCTATCATTAAATAAGTTAGAGACCATGGAAGTTGGTTTGAGACTACAAATAGAGAAATTATAAGCCACGTTAAAATGTTATCGAAGAGATAATGAATAGTTACATGACGTGAATAAGAAATCAGAAGTACTGATTAAATTACATAAGATGCAAAAATAGGGCAAGGAAAAAACAATTTCCAACTAGAAAAATCATATAGAAAAATTGTCTATGCAAATTGAGAAATTAAAAGAGGAAAGCGAGTTCAATAAGAGACTAAAAAATCAAGATATAAAGAAAGAAATAAGTAATTACGAAGTAGAAATAATATGCTTGAACAAAATCGTTAACGACAAAAATGAAGAACTAACGCACAGACGACACATACGATAGAAATTAGAAGATCAAGAATTAGTGTTCGACCAGTATCGACAACAAATAAAATTGATTAAACAACAAAATAGCCACTCTAAAAAGAAACAAGAGATGGATATCACAAGGAGTAATAAAATAATATCCAACAATTATGAAGAAATTTTCAGATTAAGAAATCATAACAAAACATTGATTACAAAAATCAAAAAATTGAAAAACAGTAGCAAGAGGGAACACTTTGGTGAAGACCTCAAAGGAAAAATACTAGAAAAGCAAGAAGAAAACCAGTGTCTAAATAATCATAGTCAGGAACAACAGAGTCAAATCAAAGAGTTAGAAATTGAAAAAAAATCGCAAGATGAAATAATCGAAAAGATTTAGAATCATAACAATCTACTGGAGAACCAAGAAGCAAAAATCGAGGAAAATGCATCCAAAAATCAAATCGAGGAAGTGAATACAGTCCTCGCCGCAATCCAAAAAAAAAAAGAACAAACAACACCTACACCTTACAGACATCCTAATTATAATCGTCATTTTGAGCAACGACAGGGTCAAAATTAATATTCACAGAATACTTATGTGGACATGTGAGAATATTGACATACTAAGCAACAACTGAGATGAATCGTCCCACAAAAAGATCTCAGAGCTCTAATAAAAATAGATATGGGATGTACCACAACAGATACTATGCAAAAATTCTCCTAGGGGATCCGTAATTCGTATCGGCTCATTTACTCAAATTTTGCAAATACAAAAATGGAAACAACCCCAAGACAACATATTAAAGTAAATCATACACTAATGTCAATACATCTTTGAGGAAAAATATTCCCTTAAGGGGAAGGCAATGTAACGAACATAAAATAAATATAATAATTAAATAATTAATAATAAACATAATTAATTATACCTAAGATGAACGGACATGACCTTTCATTCACAATTCCCAAGCCTTATTTAATAGGCAGGTTATCTACCATTGTAATAATCTTTCATCCTATCATTAATATATACTCGCCTTATGGCTTATCGAATATTCTAGGTGTTTTGGTGAATAATGATGTATGAGAGAATAATTATTTCACTTCAGAACCTTTAAGAAGCACAAGACCGCCAAAAAAGCTACGCGGATAAGAAAATAAAAAAATAAACATTATCAAATAGGAGACCATCTCTACTTGAAAGTAAAAGAAAAACATAGCTCATTGATCTTGGAATGGTGTGGTAAGTTGGCACCTAGATTTTGTGGACCCTTTGAGATACTATCTAAGAGAGGGCCAGTGTCATATGAACTAGCATTACCCGCACACATAAGAGTCTGTGATGTTTTCCATGCATCATTATTAAAGAAATAGGTTTATGATACTAAACATATGATTGATTGGTCCTTATTACAGGTGGAACCTTAAGGGGATTTTTACCTTGAACCTCTTCATATATTTGACAAGAGAGGGGTGCAACTTAGGATGTGCACCCTAGTCAAGTTGAAATTTTGATGGAAGCACTTCAAATCCGATGAGGATACTTGGGAGAATGAAGCCACCATGAGGAAGGCTCACCCGGCCTTGTTTCATGATTTCATTCCGAGTGCCTAGAACACCAGTGACGATGTTGTTCTAAGCAGGGAGGGATGTAATATCCCGAATTTTTGACTTGACACTTATGGGAATGAGCCCTGTTGATTATGATGTTACCTTGATGTTTTATTTTGGTATACTAGGTCAAATACCCCACTGCATATGAACATGATGATTTGTTTGACATATTGGGCGTAAGCCAGTTACATATCCTTTTATGTATGATTTTATGTGTTGGGCATGGACCCTAAAGCACATGATTGATGATACGTTTTGTGTTGAGAAAGGATCTCTGGAGCACATGAGTATTTAATATTTTTTGTTTTGAGTGAGAAGCTCTCAATCACATGAGATATGAAAACCATTTTGTTGAGTAGGAAGCTCTGGAGCACATGAAAATATAAAGTGGAAGTGTTGGGCATAAGCCCTGGAGCCTTCCAAATTGATGTTGAGCATAAGCTCTGGAACATTGGATCCTTAGCCATTGTCTCCCTAGGTGTATCCTACAAGTACATCCTAGCATTGGTGTTGAGGAAGGAGTGTTTGAATTGCACTAAGTTTGTAACCCCCTATTCTTAGCTTTGAGTATGGGCTCTAGATAAGCGCTAGGAGCTACTAAAAATAATTAATGATCTCGAGTGAAAATGATTCGAGTAAAATACTGATCAAATCCGACATATTTACAAATGATTAAATGAAATCTTGAATTTTTGTATCTCATCAAGTACTAAAGAGCTACCATGTTATACGAGGGAATACATCATGTAAGGATGTTTAGATTTTCCTACCCCAGTAGACTTAACCACCTACCTGATGGCCTTAATAAAGAAAGTCTCATAAGTTTAGGGATCATAATATATGATACCTAAAGACAAATGATAACAAATAAAATATATATTATTATATATTTTATACATGGTATGTATAAAGAGTAAGCATAGTAATAATATTAATAATGTAAGAAGAAGGAAAGGCTCCATTTATTATTATTACTTAAAAATAATTAAATAGTATAATATCTACAAAAGTTCAAATAGGAACTAGTTAAAAGTTCCAAAGTTAAATATTAAAAGTACCTAAATTAAATAAAAGGGTTAAATCAAGAAATCAAATGATTCTTGATTTAACTTCCCCTTTGACTTAAAAATCTGTCTATAAAGACCGAAGCCAAAGAGAGGCTTGGAGATCTCTTCCATTTTTTGGAATCATTATTCTACCTGATTATTCTCAAGAGAGTTATTGGAGAAGATTGTCCTAAGAGGAAAAAGCAGAACTGATTTAGACCTTATATCCTAGTTAGGGAAGCCTTGCCTTAGGAGCTCTAATATACTTTCATGTTGGAACCAACTCAGGGGTATCCGGATTAAAACTAGTAACGATTCAGAGTCATGGTTGGTTGGAACATGGTAGTTCCCAAGTGATTTGGTCATCTATATTGAGGTTAGATCTGTCTATGAATTGTTACTGCTGGGTAATTGAGTGTGCATATTTCACCCATTGGAATAGCTTCACTTTGCAGGTATGAGGTTCTTGAAATATCTATTCCATTATCTAGTATAATCCCTATTAGAATAGTTAAGGGGTTATGTTGTATTTCTAACCCTATGTCTATAATTGTATCATGTTAGAATAGTTAAGGGTTTATGTTATATTTCTAACCCTATGTTTGCAATTATTTCCTGTTTAAGAATTATTTAGCGCTTATTTTCTTCCAACATAATTATGCATTATATTTCATAGCTTATACTTTGTTTCCTAAAAGAAAGCTAGATATTTCTCTAAATAGAGTCTATATGTTATTTTACCTACATATTCTACTAGAAGATTTCATTTTCCAGCAGACCTTTATTTAGGATCTAAAAGGATAAATAAAGATAACCTAAGAAACAAATCATTGCCATTAATAAAGTTAAACAGTATTATAATCAAATAACAAATTAAAATTCAGACAGTCAAGGAATCAAGACCTCTAATAGGTCTAAATCTCTTTTATCAAAAAATAATACTATAAACACATTATTCTATATTTAAGAATAATCCTTAAACCGAATTATTAAGCTAGATTAAAACCATCGAAGACCCCTCAAGGTCTGTATGTATTTATTAAGAACCAAGTCATAACAAAATAATTCCTCACACATTTAAGAAATCCTTAAATCAAATATACATCTCAAATATTGAGACCATCTAATGGTTTGAATATTAAAACAATAATCCACATAAATCCATTTCATGTATAGTAAACCAAACTATTTAAATAACTTACAAACTACATATCCAAGAATAGTATGCCATAATGAAAGTACCAACAAATAAATCCACCATAATTCTATGTACAACACTCATTAAAAACGTAGCATAAATACATAGATGTTTCAGGTTCAATTCCTATCAACAATTAAATGCCGAAATCAACCCTTAGAGTAATAATATTTAACAAACATAACGACCCAGGATCAATTCCCGGTTGAGTCATTTTTATTTTACAGATCACCATATCGAAGCCTGTAGGATTCATTATTATTTTCTATGACATACTGTAGCATTTCAACTTAAGCCACGCTATTATAAATACACAGACCATAAATCAAATACATCTAATCTCTACATAGGGTTCGAAAGACCCAGTTAAAAATACACATTGTAACTACAGCCCTCAACCCAAATCATAACAATGAATTTAAACATTAATGCAACCATGTCTACGCTATGTGAATAACAGTGACACATGTCAATGGTTTACACCCCTGTCACGACTCTTAAAATGTAATACAAAGGATTAACCATAAAGAAGATTCAACCATAAAAACGATAATTCATTTACCCAACACATAGTCCCAGCTCTAATTGCAGGAAACACCAATGCCACTACGGCATCGCTCCCAAATCCAACCAACACTCTCAACAATTCCATATAAGAACGTAAACAAGGTTTTCACATACACACATAATAAACTAATGCCAAGAGTAAGAATTATATTCACAAAATCGAGTAGTATGCACATACTTTGTAAAAGAAAAACCATTAAACCAACATAGAGTATAAATACTGTACTTTTCCTTTCTTAAAACGAAATAATATTTTACATAGACATATAACCCTGCCCTTCAACCATTGGAAGCAATGGTGCTAATGATGTATCCAAGTTTAAACATAAATTACAATTTTCACAGCCTAGGAATATTCATCAAGGCCACATTCTCTACATAGAGTCCATAAAACAAAACCCAAATGCATTTAAAGTTATAGCCCGAAGGCACTAAACCCCAAGTCTTAACGCATCTGTGATGCTATATTGATTAAGATTACAAATATCCCCTTTCATTTCCATAGCCTCTAAAATAAGATTTCCAAACCCATGATGAGTTTTTTAAACTCTATCACAAACAACCACACAAGAGAGGGACAATATTTAAACATTACACAGAGGGGCTTACCCCATAGGGTATTGCGTTGAATCAGGGCAACCCACGACCCATGATTTTATTCATACCCTATAAATTGCAAACCAAAATAGAAGTCACGATGAGGAGTACACCTTGAAACCAAACTAAAAAAACAAACAACCCTGTTTAACCAGAATATATACGTACCTTCCGTCACAACTAGTCTCCCAAGCTCCACTCCACCACACAACAAAGAGGCAGAACTCATGCAGCTATGCTGCGAATGACCAAACCACTGCAAGAGCCAATCCCAAAGCTTAAATTCCATGATTTCCAAAGCTCATTTATGTCTCCACCCTATCGTCCATTAACATATTTCAATACCCACTTTGTATAGTTTAAATCTCCCTTTAACACAAAGCCAAGTCTAATCAACGTGCCATGTAAAATGTGTATCAAATACATAGGACTTAGCCTTAGTCCATGGCATATGCAATATTCCATGGCAAGGTTATTATAAGGTTTAAAATATTACACCAAACCCATGTTAAGGCATAAACCAATTTTTCCAAGTGTTAAATACCGTGTAAAACGTGAACCATGTAAGTATTATTTGTAGTAGTAATTACAGCCCTGTCAACAAATTTGTGAAAGCAATAATTGTAACCTCGGAAACATAGGCTAGTGAAACAATGAGCCTGGTGTAAATATTAACTAATATCAGTTATAGTAACTACTACGATAGGACTATAAGTCCCTCGTATCCCATGCTGAACATTAGTGACGAGTGGACATTATGACTTGTCCAGCTTCTCTAAGTAGTCTTCATCTTCAATTGCACCTAAACATAACAAGGGAATAAATGCATTAGTTCGAAAGAACTAAGTAATCCCTAAAGTGAGAAGTAGAAAACAATTACCTCTTAGGTGTTTACAAGGGAAACAAGTCTTGCCACTCCAACCCTTTTTCTAATGACAAGTTAAGTCATACTTGTGTATACGGCAGTAATTAAACTTTTTAACCAATGAGTACGTAATCAAATAACTCACATACATATAAATGCGTAACACATAGATCAAGATAGTAATCAACATCAAATCAACATAATTATTACATTAATAAACACATCTGGAAATATGAAAGCGGGACGTAAGACCAACTTACGACATTACAACACTGTAAACAAAGTACGGCACATTCCGCATAGTTAAATAATTGCCAGCTCATGTAGTATATGATTAGCCTATTAATTTTTTTTTTCAAATTTTGGGGAAATTACAAGTGGTATGAGAGCCCAGTATCAACACTAAGAGACCAAATTGGCGTACCCAACATTTGTTGCAAGGAAAATAAAGTATGTTTTAAATTTTGTAACTCAAATAAAATTTTCCTGTTATTAAAAAATTGTATTTGTAGGATTTTAAAGAAACAAGTGCAGATCATGAACAGTGGAGAAGATAACGGCAGGAAAGGGAATTTGAATGCCCCCAGCCAAGAAGTAGAAATGGTGGTGGACCTAAATTCTAATATGATGAAAACCATGCAAAATATCCAAGTAGACTTGCATATTTTTAGAGACAATAATTTGAATGAAAGAAAGGAACAACAAGGAATTAATGAAGCATTGTTGTGAACCATGACGGGAGGAATCCCGCAGGGAAAACCGAGTCATTCCATAAACAACTACAAGAAATAATTTTACCATAAATAGGCTAGTAGACTGAGAGAAGAAGGAAAAGAAGAGAATACCCCTGAACCTCTAGAACGAGATTATCACAGTCTTTCTAGTGATGATTCTCTTTCCCCATGCAGAAAGAAACTGAGAAATGATGACAATATTTAGGGAGAGTTCCAAAAAATAAAAGTCCCAACCTATGAAGGGGAGATGAATAGGTGGGAACAAGTTGAAGAGTGATTGTTGGGTATGAGCAAATATTTTTGAGTTCATAGCTATTCTAGAGAGATGAAAGCTCGTCTAGCCAACTGTAATTTAAACGGAAAAACAGCTAGATGGTGGAGAGAATTGAAGAATACCAAGAAAGATGAGTTAAGAGAAATACGATGGAGTAAGTTTCAAAATATTTTTGAAGAGAAATACATGTCGGAAATCTTTTTTGAAATAGAAGTGAAAAATTTTCACGAGTTACGTATTGGATCCATGACTATGGATGATTTTAATAACTTATTTTTGGATCTGTTGCATTATGTACCCTACATCAAGGACGAGAATGTAAAATTACAACAGTTTTTAGTCTTCCTCCCAAATTTCTTGAGAGTATTGAATTTGACATGCCTAAAACCTTTGACACCACCTTACACAAAGTCAGGCTTTTCTATGAGCATGGCCAGTAGAGGCAAGAGAACATCAATAGAAATAGAGATAGGTCTAATAATTTCTCTTAAAACCAGAAACCAGGGTTTAACGCACCACCGTACAGAAAATAAAACAATAGTTTTCCATCCAACAAAAACTTCAACAAATCAAGTACAAATCCATATGTACCAGCTCCAAATGCTAACAAACAAGAAATAGATGTGGGAGCCAATGTTTCCCCGCTGAAATAAATGCTGTAAATTCCAAGGACCTCATTATTCTGAGGACTGTAAGAATAACACCAATGGGGTCTTACACAACTTGCAGGAAGAACCAAGGGTAGAGGACATAGCTAGAACACCATGAATTTATGCAGCCTTGGATGGATGACAGGTAAACCATCAGGCTACCATGGTTGAGATAGAAGGTAATATCTTGAACACTTATTTTTCAATACTGATTGACCTCAGTTCTTACTAGAGCTATGTATTGCCTAAAATTGTTGATGCATGTAAACTAGGAAAAGTTAAACATGATAAACCTCTGTTGGTGCAATTATCCATAGGTACAAAATGAAAAGTTTCGGATATAGTTAAATATTGTGAGGTAAACTTGAATGGTTTTCCTACTAAAGCAAACCTCAACATCCCACCCTTAGGATCATATGATATACTTTTCTGCATGGACTAGTTATAACAACACCATGTCATGCTCGATTTCTTACACAAGTCAATGTTGTGTACAGATAGCCAAGGGAATCAAGTGAAGATTCAAGGAATATTGAAGAAAGTTTTTGTAAGATAGATATCTTCCTTAAAACAAAAGAAGTGCATTAGGAAAGGATGCAAATGTTTTGTAGTAAAAATCCAAGACATAGAAGCTAATAGGGAACAACACATAGAGGACTTTCCAGTTCTTGTAGAATTCAAGGACGTATTTCCTGAAGAAATCCCAGGATTACACCTAAAACCAGACCTAGGATTTTCCATAGAACTGGCACTGGGATCAGTTCTGACTTCAAAATCCCCTTACAACATGAGTGCGCCATAATTGGTGGAACTCAAACTACAGTTGCAGAAGTTGATTCAAAAAATATATATCTGACCAAGTGTGTCCCCTTGGGGAGCTCCGATAATTTTCATAAAGAAAAAAGATGGTATGATGAGGATGTACATGATTACCATTAGCTTAACAAGATGACAATCAAGAATTGATACCTAGTCCCTAGGATCGATGACTTATTTGATCAAGTAGGAGGAGCCAATATCTTTTCAAAGATCGACTTGTGATCCAGTACCATCAGGTACATATTCCCGATGAGGATATTCAAAAAACTGCCTTTCGTACAAGGTATGGTCACTACGAGTTTGTAGTAATGTCATTCAAGTTGACCAATTCACCAACGAACTTTATGTATATGATGAATAGTATATTCAATAAATATTTGGATAAATTTGTGTTGGTATTTTTAGAGGACATCCTAGTTTACTCTAAGAGTAAAGAGGAACATGAGAAACACCTCTACATAGTGCTACAGGTGTTACGGGAACACCATCTCTATACCAATTTTAGTAAATGTGATTTTTACAAATGACAGATATAGTACTTGGGTCAAATCATCTCCGAGATAGGGATAGATGTGGACCCAGACAAGATTAAAGCCATAGAATATTGGCCTACCCCTACTAGTGTCACCACCATTATATCCTTTTTGCGATTAGATGGATATTATCAAAATTTCATTGAGAACTTCTTGTGAATAGCTTGTCCCATGATTTCTTTGGAAAAGAAGGAAAATAAGTTCTTATGGAAAACCAAGTGCGAGGAAATTTTTCAAAAGATTAAGCAACTTTTGACGATTGCACCAATACTACGGATTGTGCATCCTGATGGGCATTTCGTTGTTTGCATGGATGCAAGCAAGCAAGGGCTTGGAGGAGTCCTCTTGTGAAATGATTACCCAATCTGTTATGAATCACGAAAGTGAAAAGAACATGACCATAACTACCCCACACATGATATTGAGTTAGCAGCCATCATCCACGGCTTAAAGATGTGGAAGCACTATCTCATGGGAAGGAAATTCCTTTTTAATGTAGACAATATGAGTCTGAAATATTTATTTGATCAATCGGATCCGAATGCTAGGAAATCCAAATGGTTGGCCTTCCTAGGTGAGTACCAGTTCGAGATAAAGCATATAAAGGGAAAGAAGAACAAAATTGCTAATGCTTTGAGCTGACAAACCCATATGATATATGGAGTGACTTTAAGTCAAATTGATTCAGATTTGCATGAGCGGATTAGTATGACCAACAGAGTTGACCCCTTCTATGTACAAATCCTCAAGAAGGTCCAAGAGGATAGGTTTTTTCAACAACAAAAAGAGTACGAGGTAGACAAAACGAGACTTCTATGGTCCAAGGAGAGATTGTATGTTCTTGAAGGAGGGCACATTCGATCCAGAATCTTTACAAAATTTCATTGGAAACCCTACTCGAGGCATCTGGGATATCAAAAGATGATATCCGTCATGAAGAAAAAAGTTTCCGGCCTCATTTAAAGGTTGGCACAATGTTGTTTATCATGAAATGTCAATAATGTCAGCTGGTCAAACCTAAGCACCAACATCCTTTGCGCTTGCTGCAGCCATTTCCCATTTCGGAATGGAAGTGGGAGATCATTAGTATGGATTTTATCACAGGTCTACCTAAAAGTAATAAACAAAATGATTCTATCTTTGTATTAGTTGACAAATTGTTAAAAGCAACACACTCCATTCTAGTGAAGTCAACCTAAAAGGTAGTACACATTGCTGATATATTCTTGAAGGAGATATTTAGATTGCACAGGATACCCAAGGAAATCATTTCAGATTGAGATACTAAGTTTACCAGAAATTTTTGGAGATATTAATTCTTCAGATTAGAGACGCAGCTGAACTTTAGTACTTCTTATCACCCACAGAAAAACGGGAAGGCAGAAAGGGAAAACCAAATTTCCCAGGACATGCTTAGCATGTATGTCATGAACAACCCCACCAGGTGGGAATATTACCTGAACCTTATAGAGTTTGTGTATAACAACGGATACTAGACTTCCACCAAGATGAGTCACTTTGAGGTACTCTATGGACGAAAGTGTAGAACACCAGTTACTTGGGATATCCTGATGGATCAGTTCATGTTAGGGACTGAATTGTTAAAGGACTTGGAACAGTTGGTTAACAAGGTCTAGGTGAACCTTTAAGAAGCACAAGACCGCCAGAAAATATACGCGGATAAGAAAAAGAAAAGATAAATATTATGAAATAGTCGACCATGTGTACTTGAAAGAAAAAGAAAAATGGAGCTCTTTGAGCTAGGAAAGGTGCAGTAAGTTAGCACCTAGATTTTGTGGACCCTTTGAGATACTAGCCAAGAGAGGGCCAATGGAATATGAACTAGCATTACCCGCACACATAAGAGTCCATAATTATATCCATGCATCATTATTAAAGAAATGTGTTTATGATACTAAACATATGATTGATTGGTCCTTATTACAGGTGGAACCCGAAGGGGAGTTTTCACCTGAACCTCTTCATATATTGGATAAGAGAGGGGTGCATCTCAGGAAGCACACCATAGTCCAGTTGAAATTTCAATGGAAGCACTTCGAAGCCGATGAGGCTACTTGGGAGAATGAAGCCACCATGAGAAAGGCTTACCCCACCTTGCTTAATGATTTCATTCCGAGTCCCTAGAACACCAGGGAAGGTGTTGTTTTATTTTGTTATTCTGGATCAAAGCCCCCACTACATATGAACATGATTATTTCTTTGATATATTGGATGTAAGCTAGTTACATATGTTTTATGTATGATTTTATGTGTTGGGAGTGGACCCCAAAGCACATGATCAATGAGATGTTTTGTGTTGAGTGAGGAGCTCTAGAGAACATGAGTATTTAAGATGTTTTTTGTTGAGCAAGTAGCTCTAGAGTACATGAGTGTTTATGTTGTTTTTATAGAGAAGTTCTAAAACACATGAGATATGAAAACCATAGATCCTTCCAAGTTGATGTTGAGCATAAGCTCTGGAACATCAGATCCTTGGAAATTGTATCCCTACATGTATCATACAAGTGGTATCATACAAGTGCATCCTATCCTTAGTGTTGAGAAAGGAGCTCTGGAATTGCACTAAATTTGTAACACCCTGTTTTTTGCGTTGAGTATGGGCTCTGCATAAGCGCTAGGATTTTCTAAAAAGATTTAATGATTTCGACTAAAAACGACTCGAGTAAAATACTAATCTCATCTAACTTATTTACAAGTGATTAAATGAAATATTTAATTTTTGTATCTCATCAAGTACTAAATAAATACCATGTTATATGAGGGAATCCAACATGCAATGATGTTTAGCGTTTCCTAGCCTAGTAGAATTAACCACCTACTTGATGGCCTTAATAAAGAAAGTGTCATAAGTTTAGGGATCATAATATATGACACCTCAAGACAAATGATAACAAATAAGATATATATATATTATATATATTTTATATATGGTATGTATAAAGATTAAGCATAGGAATAATATTAATAATGTAAGAAAGAAGGAAAGGATCCATTATTATTATTACTTAAAAATAATTAAATCATATAATATTTACAAAACTCCAAATAGGAAGTAGTTAAAAGTTCCTAAGTTAAATATTAAAAGTACTTAAATTAAATAAAAGGGTTAAATCAAGAAATCAAATGATTCTTGATTCAACTGCCCCTTTGACTGAAAAGTATGTCTATAAATACCCAAGACAAAGAGAGGCTTGGGGATCTCTTCCATTTTTTTGAATCATTATTCTACCTGATTATTATCAAGAGAGTTCTTGGAGAACATTTACATAAGAGGAAAAAGGAGAACTAATTTAGACCTGATATCCCAGTTAGGCATGCCTTACCTTAGGAACTTTAAGCTACTTGCATGTTGGAACCAACTCAGCAGGATCCAGATTAAAACCGGGAACGATTTCGAGCCATGGTTGGGCGTTGTTATCAACCCAAATGGCACTTCTCCGTCTAAGTTCCAACACTTCATATGTTGGCACACAAAAGGACACTTATGGATTGAAGGTTTCCTAAACACTATAGATGGGCATGACATGAGATGCATTCACTATCTACCCAGCTTGTCATTTTACCTTTTTATATGTTTATTTTTGTACATGACTCTTCCCATAGAAACTCGCATACGTATGTGAATATCTCCATAGCATATCGTGTATTGTATGTGAGTATTGTCATTGGAACCCGCGTACAGATCTGTACGCAGTTTTCCCTTATAGCAACTCGTGTGTCATACGCGGGTTTCCAGTATCAATACTCACGTACGCCTCCATTCGACATTAAAAACATTATAACATGATTAATGGAGATTTGTTCATCCCTAATCATTAACTATCTTAACTATCTCAACCTCCTCAACCTTCGAAACGACTCTATTTCCCTAAGTATAAATAGAGGCCTTGGGGAGGGAATTAATCAATCATACTTGGAGAGAAAAGTTATGCTGGTGGTATATCTTCAAAATTATTTTGGAGCAGCAGAACTCAGAATCCTTTGGTTGCAGAGGAGTCCTTGTTTCAGGCATTGGGTTGTACACTTATCTCATTCACTATTGTTAATAAAGAGAATCCTTCTTCCAACTTTGTGTTGAGTCTCTTTCATGTATCATGGTTTGATGAATATTTATGATTAAGCACTTTATATATTGTTTATCTAACTTGTCATATATACATGTATAATATTGTGCTCATAGGATTTGCTCTTTGTAGGTGAAGTAGGTGCATCCTTGAAAGCTTTGGAGAGGAGCAGAGTGGGAGAAGACAAAGCTTGGATCAACCGTCGTTAATCGGGTGAGTTCATCATATCTTCCTATTTTCTTTCTATACTTTAAAGATGATTTTCTGCAATTTTTAAGAGTGAGTTGGTAACCCCAGACCCTCAGTTATAAGGGTGCTTATTCCTAAACAACAGAACCAATGACTCCGCTGGGGAGCGCAGGATACTGTGGGTTATTTCTATTTACAATTACCTAGTCTTTGCCTTGAGTCTATGTGTGGTATCCTGTCTTGGTTCATGCTTCGGATAGTGTTTGAAGACCTTAAAAAAAATATTTTTATTATAAAATTTTGTACTTGTACATGGGTTTATCTTGCATACAATCGCGTACAGAGGCCTGCATACGTGGGTTGCTATGTAGGACAGTCGCGTATAGTACGCAGGTTTCCCTTGTACACAGTCACATACAAGCCTTAGCATTGGAATTTTTGGGTTAGGGTTTGTTTGTCCCTGTCCCTTTATAAAATTTGTTTGATGGTTGGTCTTCCTTATAAGCATTACACTGTCAGTTTGATTACCTTGTTGTCCACACCTTGTGCTTTCTAGTAAAGCCCTTGAGTTCTTTTTTTTGGATTGTCTTATGTTAGCATCTTGAAGTGGATTTGCCTATTTGGGTTATAGGTTCAAGTGTTGGTTTTCCAAATCAGTGATCAAGGTTCTCGACACTATATTTCCCATTCTATCTTTGGATAGTGATTGGTTTGTCACTTGCCTTTCTGTGATCTCGGTGATTTCTTGTCATTATGCCCACCCAAGCTAGGATTCCAAGTCTTCATTAGTTGGTTGATACTTGGTCTTATTAATCTATTTTACTTCACTTTTCTTACTTTATGTAGTTAGTTTATCCAAGCATGCTCAAGTTTTTGTGCATTTAGGTGCATAGTAGTCTTTGAGCATTTTAAAAAAGTGAAAAGAAAACATTTAGAAACTTTTTCAATTGATTTGAATATAGTAGTTTCATTTTCAGTTTTTAAAGATAATCTCAAAAATTACAAAAAATATAGTCTTAGTTTTCTTTTTCATTTATAAAAGAAAAAGAAAAACACATGTTTGCTTTATATGCATGTAGATTACTTTTTTAGTCTATATTCCATGGCATATCATTGTTTTTGAAAAAATAAAAAATAATTTGTTCTTTTGTGGCTTTCAATTTTCTATTTGAAAAAGAAAGAGAATAGTTTTTGCTTTTTGCATTTCAGTTCTCTTTGTTTAGTCGTTTTGTTTCAACTTTGAGTGATCCGGTGGATTACCGCTCTTTAAAGATCCAATATGGTACATGGTTCAGAAATGACGGTTGAAGAAAATTGGATGGCGAAAACACAAAGAAGACGCACAGATTGGAGATCGGAAGCATTTCGCCTTCCGAAATGGTAGGGCTCGCAATCCTTTCCCCTTCCACAACGTCGGAGCTCACAAATCTTTTCCCCTTTCGCAACATCGAAGGTCGGATGCATTTCCCCTTCAAAAACGGCAGGGCTCACAAGCCTTTCCCCTTCCGCAATGATGGAGCTCACAAAGCTTCTTCCTTCAACAACGGCGGGGCTCACAATCCTTTTCCCTTCCTCAACGGCGGAAACTTAAAGACGTTCGGAACGGATCGAAAGCCAGAAAAGAGCCGCAACGGTGGAAACTTAAGGGACGGATCGAAATTCGTAGCGATTCGGAAGCCGCAACGGCAGAGATATAAAGGCTTCCGGCAACCGCAACGACGGGCACAATCTTGATCAGAAGTCGGAGCGATTCGGGAGCCGCAATGGCGGATAGATAAAATACTTTCCCCTTCTGCAATGGTGGAAGCTTAACGGACGTCGGATGGATCGGAAGTCGGAACGCTTCCTGCAGCCGCAATGGCAGAAGCCCAAGACTTACGGGTTGAAAAGTAAAATCGAGAGACTTTACCATCTGACCGTCCGCGACTGCGGAAACCAAAGTAACATGTGTTCTGACTCGAAAACCAAATGACCGCCGATTGAGACCGTCGAAGCCCGTTGTTTATCCTCTTCCGCAACGGCGGAAGCACAGATGACTATAACTTCCATAATTTTAGTTCACGTATGGTTCTGGAGGCCAAATCCTTGGCATGGCGGGAAAATTATGATGTGGTTGGGTATTGTCATCATGTGTACAGCTTTTTTTGTAATGGTTTGGTGAATATTTCTTGGTAGTTATGCCACAGTGGGGATAACGTTGAAAGGAAGATGAACAGCCTGTTGGGGACCCGGAATGGCAAAAGCTTGGGCAGCAATTTGGCCGCATACATTATTCGATCTGAGCATATGGTAACAGCTATGTGAAAGAAGGAGAAACATCCATTACTTATGAGGCTTAAATAGAGGAAGCTGGCAACCAGGAAAAAAAATGATTAGACAGTTCATTGAGAGCATAGTACATTGTTTCTCTGTCATAGAAGCTTGGAGAGTTTTGCTGTAGTTTCCAGATTGCTGTTTGTATTAGGGTCGACTGTATTCTCTGTTACATTTTGGGTATTTATCTTTTGAAGACCATATTGTAATTCCACAGAGGGGAGTCTTGAAGAATTTATGTCCAGCATTCTGTTTTACAGTTGCTGAAGTTGATGCCAGAACCATTTTGTACCATTTAAAGCCATTAATTGGATCGGTACCCATTGGAGAGGGACCCGGAGACGTAGCCTAGTGGAGGGGGTGAACTCCGTTATCAACTTATATTGTGACTCTGTTTCTGTGTTTTCTTCCTTGTATCTATCTATCAGTGTTGTGGTTTTCATTTTTTGTTCTGAGCATTCAATTTATGTTAATGTTGTTCCCTTAAGTAACCTGTTGCACACATTCTTTTACAACAAACTTTTAATGCACTCAAGTTGAGGTCCTATGGATTATATTTGGTATCAGAGCTGGTTGACTATTGTGCAAGTTTGTGAATGCTTACCAGGTCCAGGTTAAAGCGTGGTGAAGGAGAATTAGTTGAAGGCGATCCTAAGATTGGCTCCAGGAAAACATTCTCAAGAACCATGTCTTCTCCACGAGGGGAAGAAGAAGGACATACCGAACGGGAAAAACCTGTCATTTCTGAAACTGAGTTTCTGGAGGCTTTTATGAGCATGAAATCCATGATGGAAATTCTACTCGATGAGCGAGCAGAAAGGAAAAATAAAGAAGAAGGATCTTCATCCAGAGATGCAGAAGTGAAGAAGGAAGAAAAGGGTAAAGGAGTAGGAGGTGATGGTGATCCTCCTGACACTAATCAAACTTTCTCTTCTTCTCATACTTCTCATTCGAATAATGCAAGTCCTAATATGCCTTATTTCAAATTGGATGTAAAATTTGAATTACCTATTTATAATGGAGATGTAGATGCTGAAAAATTAGACAATTGGATCAAGCAGCTTGAAGTATATTACAGGGTGCAGGGCATTGATGATGACCCTTCCAGGATTCAATTGGCCACTTTGAGAATGAGTGGAATGGCTCTTACTTGGTGGGAGAGCAAGATTCAGCAAGATCTTTGAAAAATGGTAAAATTATTTCAGTTTGGAATGAATTCATTGAAGTATTAAGGAAGCAATTTTATCCTTTAGGTCATATGCAGCAATTAATAATGAGTTGGCAAATGTTTAGACAAGCTAAAGGACAAAGCATTCAAGATTATACTCATGAATTCAGAAATAAGGCTATTGGATTGAATGTTGCATTGGATATGCAAGAAACTCTTCTTAAATATATTGGTGGCATGCATTCTTATTTGCAACATACTTTGTTGATGTTTAACCCCAGTAATTTGGATGATGTATGTGTTCAAGCTACACATTTAGAAGCTAGGGGTAAGCATGATGATGATTCATTTATGAAGAAGTCATCTAAATTTGACAACAAAGATAAAAGCAAAGATAAGGGAAAGGAAACAACTACCATCATGAAAGAGGGTGAGAGACCCACATGCTCACATTGTCAGAAAGGGCATGATGTTTCAAAGTGCTGGAAACTTCATCCAGAATTAAAGCCAAAGTGGATGAGAAGAAATAAAAACAAAGATAAGGATAATCAAGTAGCTACTGCAGCAATAATTCAAGACTTGGGATCTGATTCAAGTGATGAGACTAAGATCACAACAATAGGGATCCGAGGTAAAGATGAAGGTATATCTCTTTCCATTGATGCAAGTTCAAGTTCTAATTCCTATGCAAGTACAAGTACAAATATGCTATCTACTTCTATGCAAAGTGATAAAAGAAGAAGTGAACTGTTTCATGTTCGTGTCATTACAAATCACACAAAGGTTGATACATTGTTTGATAGTGGTTCTCAAGTGAATTTGATATCAGAAGAAGTGGTTAAGAAATTGCATTTGGTTACTATGCCTCATGAAAAACCCTATCCTCTTGGTTGGGTTACTAATGATACCCAATTGCAAGTTCCAAACAAATGTGTTTTGAAATTTGCAATCACTGAAAAGTTTATGGATGAGGTAGAACTAGATGTAGTACCACTGGACATTTGTGGAATTGTACTTGGGAGTCCACATTTGTATGACCAGAAAGCAGTCTTTTATAGAGAGCAGAACAAATATCATCTCTTTAAAGGTGGTGTGGAATACATTGTTCGTGCACATCGTATGAAAACAAATCTAGCATTAGTCACTACAAGTCAAATGAAAATGATAGTGAATGCTAGTAGGAAGTTTGCATTAATGGTAGTTAAATGTGAATCATTGGAAAGTGGTAAATCACTTAATAGATATGTACAACATGAAGTGCAGTTGCAGCAAAGAATGCCTCTTCCAAATCTTGGCATGAATCAGATGGTTATTCAAAAGACTGTTCATGATTATTGTAAGGTTTGGGGTGAACAATTGCAGCACATGCAGTGCATTAAATCTCCTTTCGAGACTTGTTTTTGTTATCTGTTGAAGTCACATGTGGACTTTTCTTTCGGCACAAAAGATGTGAGAGGTGGACATCATGATGCAAAGAAACCAGTGCAGCAGATAGCGTAAGAACAGCAGGAGAAAAGTCTGGCAATTTGCAAAGCCAGACATGAAAACCATCATCCTTTTGAAGTTGAAAAACAAATTTGGTTGCAGATCACCAAGGGAAGATTGAAAGGTAAAAAGCTCAATTTTGTTTATGATCGTTTTGAGATCTTTGAAAAGAAGTGTAAACGTTCTTTCTGTTTGAGCTTATCTCCAGTTGCATATGCAAAGAATTTTAAATGGTATGAACCTCCTTTGGTCATGGACAAGGAGACTAATATGCAAATTCTAAGTGAGGAAGGATGTATGGAGATTGGGATGGTGAGGAAGTGGTACCCTCACTTACCTGCAGGGTGATATAGGATTTTGGTGGTCCAAAAGCTCTCCAATGGGGAGGATTGATCCGGTGGAATACTCCTCTTTAAAGATCCAATATGGTACATGGTTCAGAAACGGCGGTTGAAGAAAATCGAACGGTGAAAACACAAAGAAGCCACACAGATCAGAGATCGGAAGAATTTCCCCTTCCGAAATGGCAGGGCTCGCAAGCCTTTCCCCTTCCACAACGTCAGAGCTCACAAATATTTTCCCCTTCCATAACATTGGAGGTCGGAAGCATTTCCCCTTCCAAAATGGTGGGGCTCGCAAGCCTTTCCCCTTCCGCAACGTCAGAGCTCACAAAGCTTCTTCCTTCCGCAACGGCGGGGCTCACAAGCCTTTTCCCTTCTGCAACGACGAAAAATTAAAGACATTCAGAACGGATCGAAAGCCGAAAAAGAGCCGCAATGGTGGAAACTTAAGGGACGGATCGGAAGTCAGATTGATTCGGAAGCCACAACGGTGGAGATATAAAGGCTTCCGGCAGCCACAACGATGGGCACAATCTTGATCAGAAGTCAGAGCGATTCGGGAGCTGTAACAACGGATAGATAAAATAATTTCCCCTTCCGCAATGGTGGAAGCTTAATGGACGTCAGATGGATCGGAAGTCAGAACGCTTCTGGTAGCCGCAACGGTGGAAGCCCAAGACTTACGGGTTGAAAAGTCAAATCGGGAGACTTTACCGTCTGACCGTCCGCAACTGCGGAAACCAAAGTAACATGCGTTCCGATTCGAAAACCAAATGACCGCTGATTGAGACCATCGGAGCTCGTTGTTTATCCTCTTCCGCAATGGTGGAAGCACGGATGACTAGAACTTCTAGAATTTTAGTTCACGTATAGTTCTGGAGGCCAGATCCTTGGCATGGCAGGAAAATTATGATGTGGCTGGGTATTGTCATCATGTGTACAGATTTTTTTGTAATGGTTTGGTGAAGCTTTCTTGGCAGTTATGCCACAGTGGGGATAACATTGAAAGGCAGATAAACAGCCTGTTGGGGACCCAGAATGGCAAACGCTTGGGCAGCAATTTGGCCACATGCATGATTCGGTCTGAGCATATGGTAAGAACTGTGTGAAAGAAGGAGAAACATCCGTTACTTATGAGGCTTAAATAGAGGAAGCTGGCGACCAGGAAAAAAAATGATTAGACAGTTCATTGAGAGCACAGTACATTGTTTCTCTATCATAGAAGCTTGGAGAGTTTTGCTATAGTTTCTATATTGTTGTTTGTATTAGGTTCAACTGTATTCTCTGTTACATTTTGGGTCTTTATCTTTTGAAGACCATATTGTAATTCCACAGAGGGGAGTCTTGAATACTTTTTGTCCAGCATTCTGTTTTACAGTTGATGAATTTGATGCCAGAACCATTTTGTACCATTTAAAGCCATTAATTGGATCGGTACCCATCGGAGAGGGACCCGGAGACGTAGCCCAGTGGAGGGGGTGAACTCCGTTATCAACTTATATTGTGACTCTGTTTCTGTGTTTTCTTCTTTGTATCTGTCTATCAGTGTTGTGGTTTGCATTTTTTGTTCTGAGCATTCAATTTCTGTTAATGCTGTTCCTTTAAGTAACCTGTTAAACGCATTCTTTTACAACAAACTTTTAATGCACTCAAGTTAAGGTCCTACGGATCATTGAGTCAAAACACGACATAAGTTTCACGCCATTTACCCTCTGATTAGAAAAAATAGCCCTTAAAATAAACGATGTAATTTAAAAATTATTAGTAAGTTCTATTTTATAGGGCCATACATCAACTAGCTCACGCTAGACTTGTGGATTATGGAGTTTCAACTCTCCACAAGTGTTAAAATTTTAGACGTAGTTGGCCAATCACTAGGTAAACCATTTTCTACATTGATTGTATCTAGGAAGCTCCTCTCAAATGGGAGTTAAGCACAAGACCACGTGGAGATTTGGACGGAGGCGATAACCCTATGATTCCTTGTCAAAGCGTAGACCAAGTTTTTTGTGCATATGGGGATTCTAGGCTTGCGACTGTCCCCCCATACTATCAATATAGTTAAGGTAGCGTTTAGTCTCTTTGACATCTAGGGTTCATACAAAGGTACACTAGAAGGCTATTTCTGGTTGACCTTGGACGGGCTTGGAAGGTAACCCCAGTAGAAGGTGTGGGAGGGCAGTGGGTGATTGCTCTGCTTGTGCCTAAGAACATCTACATGGACACCAAGTAACTGTCTATTATCTTTATTTTGAAAAGCATATCTTATACATGTTTGTCTGTTTGGCTTTAGGAATTTTTTAGTGAGTGTTGTGTGGTTTGTCTATACTTAGTTAGCCTTCAGGTGTGTGCTTGGTACTTTTGGTTTGTTGTTGACCTCAGACTTTGTCTTACTATTTAAAACTATGGCTAACACCCCTTCGAACACCAACAAAGAGATCCCCATGATGGTAAATCCTTGTACTATTCCTCTCATGAGGAATGTTGGTGTTCCATTGATGGCCACCTTTAATCTACCTGGATTCACCCTAGGGCTACTGGTGTGGCTGTTTTTGACTCCAACTGCCCTGAATGCTCCTGATGCTTCTCAAGTAAGCTCCTTATTTCAAGGGCCTCAAAACATTGCTCCCCCTTCACCTTTAGTTAGTTCTCCTACTCCTTCTACCTCATGCAGTGAAAGTACAGATACTAGTAACCGACAGTCTAAAAGGAGTAAAAGAAGGAATAATAGGAAGAAGGAACATAAGAAAGGGGGCACCCATTCAACCTCTGCAAGTTGAGTTGAACCTCACCACCCAACCTCTGCAGTTCATGCTAGGGGCACCTATTCAACCTCTGCAAGTCAAGTTGGTCTTCACCATCCAACCTCTGTTGATCATGCTGGTGGGATACTTTCAACCTTTCGAGGACATGTCGGATCCAGTCACTCAGCATCTATAGTTCATGCTAAGGGCACCTGTTCAGCCTCTGATGTTCAAGTTGAACCTCCCCATCCAACCTTTGCAAGTCATGTTGGATCCATCCACCCAGCCTCTGAAGGCCATGCTGGGGGCAGTCTCTTAGCCTCTGTATTTCATGCTAACGGCAATTAGTTAGCCATTGTGAGTCATGTTGGCACTGTTGAAAAGACTACCCATTCAAAACACAAGCCCAAGTTTCCTTGTAATATTTGTGAGGGAGACCACCTTACTTATAAATGTCCTTCTATTGAAGAGGTAAGAAGAGTTTGGTTTCATGTTCATCCCATTTTTGAACAACCTATAGTTTTTCAACACCCTACTCAACCGTTGGTTGATCAAGCGGTCAAACAAATCTTAGTTTTGGTCTATTCCACTCTTCTTCTAGAGAGTGATCCTGATGTGATTGAACCAATGTCATCTTTGGTCATTCCCACTCTCCCTACAGAGAGTGACTTTGATGAAGCAGTTGAATCAATTTCATTATAGATCAATCCCACTCTTCCTTTGGAGAGTGAAGTGTCTGCTAGTCACATTTTCTTCACTGCCAGTTTAGAACTTACTGAATAAGGGGGCACTGAACGCGTTTCAGCTCAACCCCCACCAACCTCTCAGATTGCTTTCTTTTATTGGGATAGCCTATTTGAGCCCTGCCCTCCCTGTGATGCACCTTTCCAAATAAATTTTAAATTTCAATCATACACAATTGTTCATTGTATTGTTGATGAAGGAGCCTCAGTTAGTATTTTTTCTGCTCATGCTTGGTGAGGCATGGGATCTCCCAGCCTTGTGTCGACCATTAGTCAGTTACTGGCTTTTGATAGAAGAACTTGTATAGCCTTGAGATTTCTTTCTCAAACACCTGTTACTTTGGGTGGGAAGACCATCTTAGTTGACTTCATGGTGATAGAAGACCCCTTGGACTTCAATATGCTCCTTGGATGTGATTATATCTATGCCATGCAAGCTGTGGTGTAAAGATTCTTTTGTGTGATGTACTTTAATCTATTATTTTTTCATCATATAAGCTAGCATTATGATCTTAGGATCTTTTCACTAAGAGAATAACAAGCATAGCAATAAAACATAAGCACATCAGAAGAGACAAGAGACACAAAGAGTTTTCCTCGAGGAAACCATAAAGGAGAAAACCCCGCAACTTCCTCAGAGATAGAATCAGCACAAAATGGTAAGACCCCAAAACAGTAAGATGCACTCCCGACAGCAGTATTCTCTCTCTCTCACACTGAGAGAGCTTCTCCTCTCTCACTCATGCGCCTCCAATGAGTGAGTGTGCATATTGCAAGTGATAAATAGAGAGGCTCTCAGTCTCTATTTATATTCTTCCGTTCACTTGAAGTGCACTCCAACATGTCAGCCTCACTTAACAATTACTTACTAGAGCTGACATCTCTAGGAGTGTCTAATAACCCTAGTGCCCCACCACTTGTGGGGACTTTTCCTCCTCTGACCAATAGGAGGGTAACACAATGGTGGGGACTATTTCCCCCACTTACAATGACTCACCTAGGGTTGAATTCACTAGGATAGTCTAATAACCCAAGGGCCCCACAACTGTGGGGACTTTAACCCTTGACCAATAAGAGGGTTACCCACAATGACTTGACATGACTTTCTCATTATATAAACTTCCCGATCAAAACATCGAGGCATGACATGACTCAAATACATCCTGGAATAAACATCGGGTTACAATAGATAAGAAATACAAGTGAATACATTCCGAAGTTACAATTACATCAACATTCCCTCTTAACTAGCAAGGTGTTCTCTCGACACAATTTATTGGCACAAGTCTTCTTCTCTGTATCATCTCGGTCATTGTCAAGTGCTCATCATCTTCAATTCATCTTCATCTTCAAGTCATCTTTCATTTGGATCTGAATCATCACTCGATTTAGATCATCATTACTGGATCATACTCGATCTGGAACATCGTCACTGGATCATACTTGATCTAGAACATCGTCACTAGATCATACTCGATCTTGAACATCACTGCTAGATCTGGATCATCACTTGATCTGGATCAACATCACTAGATCTGGATCATCACTTGATCTGGATCATCACTAGATCTGGATCATCATCACTAGATCTGGATCATCATTGGATCTGGATCATCAACACTGGATCTAGATCATCACTCGATCTGGATCATCACTGCTGGATCTGGATCATCACTCGATCTGGATCTCTCGGAGTCATCATAACTAGATCTGGATCATAGCTCGATCTGGATCTCACCTGGTCATCATCATGTGTGTACTATCTCGTCATAGGAAGTTCTACAGAGCCATCCTTCTTTCATGCTGGTTGTAGGCCTAGCCATCAGGTAGGTCTTTTCCCAGCACTTACATCTAAAATACTCGTCAGAAAGGCATGCCCAGCACTTACATCTGACCTACTCATCAGAAAGGCATGCCCAGCACTCACATTCACCAGCATGGTAGGCACATCTACTACCATCTGTGAAATGGCTTCAACACTTATATATGACCTACTCATCAAAAGGGCACAGTACTCACATCCATCCAGGCTGGAACACATCCTGCTCACAATGATGGAAGAGTTCTGCACCTCCATCCAGGCCGAAACCACATCCGCTCACAATGATGAAAGAACTCTGTTCTTTCACCCAGGCTGGAACCACATCCTGCTCATAATGATGGAAGATTTCCTCACTTTCATCCAGGCCCGAACCACATCTTGCTTACAATGATGGAAGAACTCTGTTCTTCCACCTAGGCCGGAACCACATCCTGCTCACAATGATGGAATATTTCCTCACTTTCATCCAGGCCGAAACCACATCCTACTCACAATGATGGAAGAGCTTTGTTCTTCCACCCAGGCCGGAACCACATCCTGCTCACAATGATGAAAGACTTTCATCCAGGCGGGAACACATCCTACTCATAATGATGAAATATTTCTGCACTTACATCTGACCTACTCGTTAGAAGGGCATGCACTCATATCTATCCTGGTAGGAACTGAATCCTACACACTCGTCAAAATGGCCCCCAGTCCCAGACTGAGCTACCTGGTAATGGACCAGGTGCCTTCACTCTCCCAAAGAGTGGCAGTTTCCCTTACATCTATCCTACTTGACAGAATGGCCAACACTCACATCTGCATGGGAGGAACCTAATCCTTTATCCATGACAGAATGGTTCAGCCCTTACATCTGACCTGCTCGTCAGAATGGATATGCATCTTAGCACTCATATCTGACATGGAAGGAACTGAATCCTTTCACCATGACAGAATGGCTCAACCCTTATATCTGACCTACTCGTCATAATGGCTATGGATCTCAACACTCATATCTGACATGGAAGGAACTGAATCCTCTCACCATGACAGAATGGCTTAGCCCTTACATCTGACCTGCTCGTCAGAATGGCTATGGGTCTCATCACTTTCCCTTGGAGGAAACCTCAATCTGTAGAACACCAAGCTTCTCCCTGAAGTTCTTGAACTTCACTCTGGCTAATGGCTACATCAGCTATCTGTTCCTCCATCGCAACATACTGGAGCTTCAATGCTCCTCTCTGCACCATATCCTTGATATAGTGATACTTGATATCGATGTGCTTCGACTTGTCATGGAACACTGGATTCTCTAACAACTTCACGCAACTCTGGTTGTCACAATGTATACAAGTAGCATCCAACTGGAGATCAAATATATCAGACAGTATCTTCCGGAGCCATACTGCTTCACAACTAGCTAAACAAGCTGCGACATACTTTTCTTCAGCTGTACTCGGTGCCACACAGGATTGCTTCCTGCTAAACCAAGAGATCACACCTGATCCCATACTGAAGCAACATCCTGAAGTACTCTTCCTGACGATGGCATTGCCTGCCCAATCTGAATCAACATAAACCCCGAGGTTAATCTTTTGACCTACATCGTACTTGAGTCGATAATCAACTGTACCCTTCAGGTACCTCAGAATATGCTTTACAGCTGTCAAGTGAACACTCCTCGGATCTGTCAAGTACTGGCTCAAGGTTTTCATAGAAAAGCAAATGTCTGGTCTCGTGTTCGTCAGGTACATCAATGACCCAATCATCTGACGATACATCGTAGCATCAACCGACTCTGATGAAGCATCACTCAATAGCTTCAGGTTCAATGCCATAGGTGTGGCCATAGTCTTGCAGTCCATCATCCCAAACCTCTTTGAGATCTCTACTGCATACTTCCCTTGTCCAAGGAAGATTCCATCCACACGCTACCACACCTCCATACCTAGAAAATAGTGCATCGACACATAACAGGAGCATCACTGGTCTTCCGCCTTCAACCTTGAAGCAAAGGTAGGAATCCACTTTAATCTCAGTAAAGCCTAGAGTCATCAGTAATCTTCCCATCCTATCATACCATGTTGAACCTCAAGATATTCTGTAGTCACTCCCTCTGAAGCGGAGCATCATACTCCCTCTATCTTCTGTGCTCTATGCACTAAAAACATTCTGTACCGGAGTGAAGTAGCTTCCTATGCTACTAATATTCTTATGTGACCATCTGGCGTATAGAATCTCATCTTCAACCTTGTAGCAAACGTTAAGATCTTCATCAATCTCATCATGTATGTGTTTCAATTCTTACTGGCCGCAAATGTCTCTTCATAGTCTATGCCTTCTTTTCATGAGAAGCCTCGTGCTACTAGTCTTGCTTTGTATCCCATGATTTTTCCACCTACTGCATGATGGAACTATGAACTTCCCTTCACGTATTGATACTGCATCCTAGACATCATTCTTCTTGAACTAGTCTTCCCTTTCTTCTTGGTGGTTGGAAGGTTCTGCATCAATGATGTCACTGCACTCGTCATATTATTCTTTGTCTTTGAACTATCATCACTTGTTCTTTGGAACAAGTCTTCATTCCTCTTTGCTTGTAGGCGATTATGTATGCTATCTTTCCTACAAGTCAAATGCATTTGTATGGTTAGAAACATTTCATAAGGAATATTCATACTGGAAAATTCTTATGCATAAATATATGATCATGCAACTACTTTAGCCAATACAACATTCATCCATATCTCACTGAAACTTTCTAGATGCCTTCCATCTCTACCAGGACAACATTGCGATTGTGCACTAATCCAATATGTCAGTAAAGAGGTTTCATTCTAGATAAGTAGCAATGGAGAGTTGTATAGTATCATGAGCTACTTACCCATCACATGCATATTAGTAGTATACTGTCATTAATGCAAACATCCTATCATGCATAATACATCAACTGAATATAAACAAATGCATAACAAAACAATATTATGAAATGACAATTGAATACTTATCTTTATTTGATTCGTGGGTATACTCCTTCTTGAGCCTTTAAATTCACCGTCTTACTCATTCATGATAGCATCATTTCTTATCCAAATGCTAAGGTGGATAAGAAGTTCTTCAGGAGTTGAGATCTTCATATTCCTCATCGATTGAGGAATCTTCTTTGGATGGTGAGAGCATGATCTTTAGTTGCTCCCATCTTCTCTTATTTTCTTATGAGTCGAGCTTCTTCTTCTTCTCGGAGTATACTAAAAGTAATCACTTCCTTTTGGCACACATTCCTCACATGAATGAATCCCATGATCCTGGGAGACCATTCAAGGTGGCTATCACCACTTCTGCATTCTTCACTTCTTCTTTTACCACTTCAAGTTGTTCTTTGATTTAAGATACCCTTATGACTGCATGGTCTCGGCATTCTAGATCTTCACATTCTTCAACTGATTTCTTAAGGTCATATTCCGATCTATGTTCTTCCATTCAAATAGCTTGGTCAAGGAATCAAACCTCATCGGTGTCTTTAGGGAAGACACTTGTGGTACAAGTTGATCCATGACTGAATCAACCATGATCTTCTTGGCCTTGACCAAGTTCTTCTTGTGAAAGGCTTCTAACCTCATCTCCCTCTGAAACTGGAACCTCTATACTCATGTAGGTGTCCAATCCATTTTCTTCAAAGAGATCATATACTTCCATGCTTGGAATTTGTCAACTTCACCAAGCTTATCATCAAGCTGATGTGATAGATCACTTTGAAATGAGAACCTCAAATGAAAATAGCAAAGGATTAGATCTTACCGATTTGAGGTGTCCGTCCTGGTTCCGGAGCTAGCTGATCTAGGGTTTGTCACAGAAACCCTAATTTTCAAAACTTGGAATATTTTAGATATGATTGGATAAAAAGATATATCTCTTCAAATGGAGCTGTCCAATGTACTCCTTTTCTGAAAACAATGGAGGGAAGCTCCCGGAACAGGAAGCCCTAATTTTCCAATTTCTTCTGCAGAAATGCCTGTTACTGTTTCTATGATATCTCTCAAATTTATGCTCCTCTGTGTCCGAAATTTCTCACTAAGGTATCCTCACATGTTCCTGATATAAAACAATAGGTTTAATCATAATTGGTTTTCCCATTTCGGATCTATGATCCTTTTCCCAAGGTGACCTGTTACAGGACTGTTCAGAACAACGAAGTTGTACGGAATTCCACGTGTCATAGGTTGATCTTCTGAGTATGATATTTGGACCAACAAAATTACAGTCCGTTTCCTTTCTGGAAAATCTTCAGGAATTCCATTTGGACCTCTGTATCCCAAGATATTGCAATTCTCCCCAGGTGTCCTGTTTAGGGATGAATTATGGAAGAGGCTAGAATCCTAGCTTGGAGGGATCATATCTCCAAGAATATAGCGAATTGGAGTCTAATTTTTGGACACAATTTGTATCCAGATTTTGCCTTCAGCCCCTGCAATTTTCAGATTCTGAGACTTCACCAACCTCAGAATATATCGACTGTACCAAAACTTATCAGTTTTAGTATTTAGGGTTTTTCCTAGCTCGGGGTCAAACTAGGGTTTGACTTTCCCGGAGTTTCACCCAACCAAATTTATTGATCCAAGTCTCTAAAATTTGGTTTTGATGAGGAGAAAAATCCTATTCTAGTATCACTCAAAAATTCCTCTTCTGTAGAAAGCCCTAATTTCCGCATCAAAAACTGAAAATGCTCAGAATCAAATTCCGCTTCGACAGAAAGATGCACCCTTCAATGGAGAGTCAACCTAGCATGATTTTTCTGATGGATTATGGAGAGAGACCCAAAAAGTAAGAAGCCCTAGCTTCTGCAACTGCACAATGTCTTCTTCTCAGGTTAGCTCTGATTCCATGTTAGTTTTTCATCATATAAGCTAGCATTATGATCTTAGGATCTTTTCACTGAGAGAATAACAAGCACAGCAATAAAACATAAGCACATCACAAGAGACAAGAGACACAAAGAGTTTTCCTTCGGGAAACCATAAAGGAGAAAACCCCACAACTTCCTTAGAGATAGAATCAACACAAAATGGTAACACCCCAAAACAGTAAGATGCACTCCCAACAGCAGCAGTCTCTCTCTCTCACACTGAGAGAGCTTCTCCTCTCTCACTCATGCGCCTCCAATGAGTGAGTGTGCATATTGCAAGTGATAAATAGAGAGGCTCGCACTCTCTATTTATATTATTTCGTTCACTTGAAGTACACTCCAACATGTCAGCCTCAATTAACAATTACTTACTAGAGCCGACATCTCTAGGAGTGTCTAATAACCCTAGTGCCCCACCACTTGTGGGGACTTTGCCTCCTCTGACCAATAGGAGGGTAACACAATGGTGGGGACTATTTCCCCGACTTACAATGACTCACCTAGGGTTTAATTCACTAGGATAGTCTAATAACCCAAGGGCCCCACAATTGTGGGGACTTTAACCTTTGACCAATAAGAGGGTTACCCACAACGACTTAACATGACTTTCTCATTATATAAACTTCCCGATCGGAACATTGGGGCATGACATGACTCAAATACATCCTGGAATAAACATCAGGTTACAATAGATAAGAAATACAAGTGAATACATTATGAAGTTACAATTACATCAACATAATCATGGTGAAGAAATTGTCACTATCGATCAGTTGGATTTTCTTGATCTGTTTCCTAACCCAAATAGAGACCAGGACTTTTCTTTATTAATTCCTAGTGTTTCTATAGACACTACCCTACCACAGGTGAGCTATGTGGCCTCATGTCCTTTGCATTCAATTGCTACTAAGAAGAAGCCTCTATTTTCATGCTTACCTTCTTAGGACTTTGCCCTAGTAGTGTACCAGTTGAGTCATCATATACAGACTATGGAGCCTGCTCTCCACTCAGTTGGTCCATTTGAAAGCTTAGACTTGTGTCCTATCTCGGATGATCTCCTTTCTTCGATTGGAGTCTTTCTAGAGTCTTTGATACAGTCTAATCTTCTCTTAGATGTTGGTTTAGTTGTGACTAACTCTAACCCCGATTTGCCTAGTAAGCCTGACCTTTCTTCTTATGTTGGTCTTCTTGAGTCTTTTGACTCTTCCTTCGAACAGCAAGTCAGTGATTTGGTGAGTTTGATTTTTCTTATGAATTTTTCAACTCCCATAATACTAAGTTTGTTACTACAGACTCTATCTTCCTTGTTGATTTTTTCTCTCTTTCTAAGGTTGATCTTATTGATTATAAACCATCGAGCCTTGGTACTATAGAATCTTCTTTTGTTGATTCTACCTTGACTTTACATTTTATAGAAGATAGAAAAGTCACATGAGGTTCTCCCAAAGTGACCTGCATCAAATATTTTCTTCTGAATATGATTCTGATGTTGTTGTCTCTTGGATATAGGATTTTTAGTTGGATTCACAACTATTTACTAGACTTGTCTTATTGTTTAAGTTGTAACTGCATTTGCATGTGCCCTGCTCGTGCTTATGATCCTGATGATGGCTTTCACATTTTTAACTTGTTGTATAAGCCCTCATATTTGTTCTCATCCTTGCTAAGCCTTGTATCATTTTGTCTTTGCAACTTGACACCTTTTAACTTGAGGAGACATTTCCCAAGTGTCTTTACCTTGCTCATGTTCCTTGCATTATGCATAGGTCTGGTCCTTGCGCTTCGAACTAGTTCCACATGCCTATGACACTCATCTCCTCACATTTAGATCATTCTTTTTGCTATCCTTCAAGCTCGTTAAAAATAGTGTGAGGCATGCGATTTCCCAGCCTTGTGTCGACTACTAGTCATTTACTGGATTTTGATAGAAGCACTTATATAGCCTTGGGAATTATTTCTCAAACACCTATTACTTTGGGTGGGAATACCGTCTTAGTTGACTTCATGATGATAGAATACCCCTTCGACTTCAATATGCTCCTTGGACATGATTATATCTATGCCATGCAAGTTGTGGTGTCAACATTCTTTCGTGTGATGTACTTTAATCATGGCGAATAAATTGTCACTATAGATCAATTGGATTTTCTTGATCTGTCTCTTGACCCAACTAGAGACCAGGTCTTTCCTTTATTAATTCCCAGTGTTTCTATAGACACTACCTTGCCACAGGTGAGCTATGTGGCCTCATGTCCTTTGCATTCAATTGCTACTAAGAAGCAGCCTCTATTTTCATGCTTACCTTCTCGAGACTTGGTCCCAGCAGTTTACCAGGTGAGTCATCATATATAGACTATGGATCCTGCTCTCCACTCTATTGATCCATTTGAAAGTTTAGACTTGTGTCCTATCTCGGATGATCTCCTTCCTTTGATTGGAGTCTTCCTAGATTTTTTGATACAGTCTGATCTTCTCTTGGATTTTGGTTCAGTTGCGACTAAGTCTAACCCTGATTTTCCTAGTAAGCTTGACCTCTCTTCTTATGTTGGTCTTGTTGAGTCTTTTGACTCTTCCTTCAAACAACAAGTCATTGATCCTGATGAGTTTGATTTTTCTTATGAATTTTTCAACTCCTGTGATACTGAGTTTGTTCCTACAGACTCTATCTCCCTTGTTGATTTTTTCTCTCTTTCTGAGGTTGATCTTACTGATTATAAGCCCTTGAGCCTTGGTGCTATATAATCTTCATCTATTGATTCTACATTGACTTTAGCTTTTATAGAAGATAGCAAAGTCACATGTGTTTCTGCCAAAGTGACCTGCATCAGATATTTTCTTTTGAATTTGATTTTGATGTTGTTTTTTCTTGGAGACAAGATTTTTAGTTGGATTCACAACTGTTTACTAGAATTGTCTTGTTGTTTAATTTGTAACTGCATTTGCATGTGCCCTGCTTGCGCTTATGATCCTGATACTGAATTTCACATTTTTATCTCATTGTATAAGCTCTCATCTTTGTTCTCATTATCTCTAAGCCTTGTATCATTTTTCCTTTGCAATTTGACACCTTTTACCTTGAGCAGACATTTCCCGAGTGTATTTAGCTTGCTCATGTTCCTTGCATTATGCATAGGTCTATTCCTTACGATTGGAACTAGATTCGCCTACCTATGACACTCATCTCCTCACATTTAGAGCATTCTTTTTTCTCTCCTTCATGCTCGTTATTAGCCCAAATGGCACTTCTCCATCCAAGTGCCGACACTTCATATGTTGGCACACTAAAGGACACTTATGGAATGAAGGTTGCCTAAACACTGTAGATGGCCATGACATAAGATGCATTCACTACTCACCCAGCTTTCCATTTTACCTTTTTATATGTTGATTGTTGTACGCGACTCTTTCCACAGAAACTCATGTACGTATGAGACTATCTCCAAAGCATATTGCATACTGTATGAAAGTATTGTCATTGCAACCTGAGTACATATCTATACATGATTTTCCCTTATAGAAACTCATGTGTCATATGTAGGTTTCCAGTATCAATACTCCCATATGCCTCCATTCAACATTAAAAATAATATAACACAATTAATAGATATTTTTTAATCCCTAATCATTAACTATCTTAACTATCTCAACCTCCTCAACCTTCGAAACTGCTCTATTTCCCTAAGTATAAATAGAGGCCTTAGGGAGGGCATTAATCAATCATACTTGGAGAGCAAAGTTATGCTAGTGGTATATCTTCAGAATTCTTTGGAGCAATAGAACTTATAATCCTTTTGTTAGAGAGGATTCCTTGTTTCAGGTGTTGGGTTGTACACTTATCTCATTCACTATTGTTAATAAAGAGAATTGTTCTTCCAACTTTGTGTTGAGTCTCTTCCATGTATCATGGTTTGATGAATATTTATGATTAAGCACTTCATATATTGTTTCTCTAACTTTTCATATATACATGTATAATATTGTACTTGGAGGATTTGTTCTTTGCAGGTGAAGGAGGTGCATCCCTGAAATCTTTGGAGAGGAGCAGAATAGGAGAAGACAAAGCTTGGATCAACCGTCGTTAATCAGGTGAGTTCATCATATCTTCCTATTTCCTTTTTGTACTTTAAAGCTGATTGTTTGCAAGTTTTAAGAGTAAGTTGGTAACCCCAGACCCTTAGTTATAAGGGTGTTTATTCCTGAACAACAGGTGTAACATGGTACTTCCCAAGTGATTCAGTCATTTATACGGAGGTAAGATCTATCTGTTAATTGTTAGTGTTGGCTAATTGCGTGTGCAGGTTTTAGCCATTGGAATAGATTCACTTTGCATGTATGAGGTTCTTGAATTCTTTGTTCCATTATCTAGTATAATTCATGTTAGAATAGTTAAGGGGTTATGTTGTATTTCTATCCCTATGTCTGTAATTGTATCCCGTTAGAATAGTTAAGGGTTTATGTTATGTTTCTAACCTTATGTTTGTAAGTATTTCCTGTTTAAGAATTATTTAGGGCTTATTTTCTTCGAACATAATTATGCATTATATTTCATACCTTATACTTTGTTTCCTTAAAAAAACCTAGAGATTAATCTAAACATAGTCTATATGCTTATTTTACCTATATATTCTACTAGCATATTTCATTTTCCAGCAGACCTTTATTTAGGATCCAAAAGACTAAATAAAGATAACCCAAGAAACAAATCATTACCATTAATTAAGTTAAATACTATTATAATCAAATAACAAATTAAAATTCCAGACAATCAAGGCATCAAGACCTCTAATAGGTTTGAATCTCTTTTATAAATAAACAATACTATAAAGACATTATTCTATATTTAAGAATAATATTTAAACCAAATTGATAAGCTAGATTAAAACCATTGAAGTCCCCTCTGGGTCTGTATGTATTTATTTAGAACCAAGTCATAAACAAATCATTCCTCATACATTAAAGAAATCCTTAAATCAAATATAGAGTTCAAATATCGAGACCATCTAATGGTCTTAAGATATAAACAATAATGCACATAAATCCATTGCATGTATAATAAACTAAACTATTTAAATAAATTACAAAATACATATAAAATAATCGTATTCCATAACGAAAGTCCCAAGAAATAAATACACCATAATTCTATGTACAACACTCATTAAAAACATACCATAAATACACAGCAGTCTTGTTATCACTCTAGGAAACTCCTCTAGGTTGTAGCTCGAGGATGCCTGGTAACTTAAAATGTTTTTAGGGTTTTCTGATATGGATCAAGTCAGTTGACCTATATAACCTTTCTACTTTCAAGACATGCATAAAACCCACTCGTTTACAAGGATTTTAGTTGCAATTGTTAGAAGTTCGACAATAAGGTGCAAGGATGGAGAACTCACCAGGATGGCAAACTTACATACAAAACACATGCATATAAATGGATAAATCCTGATGAGGATGGTATTTATATATCAAATGGAATTAACAAACCAGTAGGATGACAGCTATCATCTTTTCAATCAATATGAAAATGAGCTAAATACACATTCAGGCATAAATACAATAAAGAAAGAGATGATGGCTGAACAGATCACAACAAAAGATCTTATATAATGAATAAGAAAAATGAGAAGCTTGAAATAATTATTGGCTCATAAATCTGTGAAGTTGAACCCTTATTATAAAATCAATCATGGGCTTTATAGCCTTCTACAAAAATGACATATCCTGAAAATCTGATCTGTTTACACAAAAAATACTTGAAGATGATAGTTTTCTCAGATTAGGGATTCAAACCCTTGATAAATATTTGTCTATATATTGTGAAGATCTAGTTCATTGAGTGAAATTTTAATAACTGAATTAGTCATTGATAATCACCACTGCTGGTTCAGTGTAAAATTGCCGCCAAAAACCAGTGTTTTGGCGGTTAAATTAAGTGACCTTTCTTGTTTAATCTGCCATAATTTTCTACCTTGTTGCCGGTCAGAAGATCTATCTTCTAGCTCATTGAAACCACAAGTATTAATTCCGTGGTAGTGTCGGTGCCTCAAATGACTAATCATCACTACAGTTTCTTCA
The DNA here is from genome assembly GCA_001517045.1 of Pseudotsuga menziesii. Taxonomy (NCBI): domain Eukaryota; kingdom Viridiplantae; phylum Streptophyta; class Pinopsida; order Pinales; family Pinaceae; genus Pseudotsuga; species Pseudotsuga menziesii. The sequence goes on from LPNX010477487.1 coordinate 81,509, forward strand.
TCGATGATCAGAAGCTCTGTATTCTATCCCATCGGTGCCCCAGACCAGAACGTTGTCATTGTTTTGGAGGTGAAAAGAACTAATTTTATCGCTGTTGAAAGTTGTTTGATGAAGGAATCAAGACATTATTCCTCTATGCCGCCAATGGACAGTCTTGTTATTCTCCGATGTGCGTTATCTCTTTTGTTTTACCTTTTATATTTTTTAATTGTCGGTGATTTTGCTTTATCGCTATAGAAGGTCAATAGAAGTTTGAATCAAAGCTTTAGTTCTCTATGCTTCCATTGTTCCAGAAATTGAAACCACTAGCTTCATGATCAAAAATCCGAAGCTCGATCCACTAACCATCGGAACTTTAAACCACTAGATTCTCCAGAGTGGCGACGTCGTAGCTAACTAAAAATCCAAAACATTGGCGTAATAGAGGACTACACCTCTAATCGTTGTTTAAAAAGGTTTCGATGGGAGTCAAAAATTTATCAATATGTCTAACTGCCAAAAGGGTTTTCCAGCTTTTGTTTATCTTCCAACTTTCTGTGGCTAATGAGATGTTCTGATCCTCACCCAAGCCACCAAGAGCTACAACTTGTGAAATTTTTACCCAAATAAAAAACAGAGGCTTTCAAACTGTTAGTGATATTCATGTCCTTCATTGCATGAGTTAAATACTTCATACTATCGAAGTAAATTACTTTGGGATATAACATCTGGCTCCTACTTGGGGATGGGAACCTCCTAGTGAGGTCCCAAGAACCCAAGACCAAAATGTCTTTCCCTAAAAGAAACTAAGTAACTTAACACTATCCTTTATTGTTCCATTGGGCATGGATTTTATTCTGAAAGAAAAAAAACCTACTATCTACTAATTTACAATCATAAGGCCTCAAAGCCTCAAATAAAATAAAGCTTCAAGAACTGCCCATTTACTGGGCCATCAAATACCTCTTCACCTTCCAGACTCCTCAATTTGAAGGTGTTATTCTTATGTACATGGGCTATCACAAATGGGAAAATCCACAAAGAGTTGAATTTTCCATGTTTCCCCTTGTCGTGTTTGACAGCATCCCACTTGAGGACCCAATCTCTGACCTGGAAGTTGTCTACCTTTGCTCTTTTTTCAAACATGCCCTTTATCCTATGTTGATGAGCTTATGATTTTCCTACAAATTGCTCCCTTATTTGCTGTAATTCTACCAAATCCATCATCCTTCTTACCATATCATTTGGTTCATCCTCCTCTTCTTGAAAGAACTTTGCCACTGGAAGGATGAGTTGGATTAGAAATATGGCCTCAATGCCATAAACTAGTTTGAATGGAGAAGTCCCTATAGATCTTTTGTCTATTACCCTATCAGCTCATAAAGAAAACTTAAGCTTTGAATCCCATCTTTTATGATTTGTCTCTATCAGTTTCCCGATGATTATGACAAAGCTTTTATTGGATGACTCAGCCAGGTCATTTCCTTGTGGGTAATAGGATGTGGAGTGCACCAGTTCAATACCCATTGATTCACACATTTTAACTAATGCCCCAGCCTTAAAATCTAGTGCATTATCAGTTACTAACCTTATTAGGCAACCAAATCTGTTGAAAATGTTCTCATATAAAAATATCATAATGACTTGATGAGTGGCATTTTTGGTGGGTACTGCTTCTATCCATTTGGTAAAGTAGTCAGTGGCTTCTAAGATCCATTTATGATGTCCACTGGAAGATGGATTTATTTCACCTATGAAATCTAGACCCCATTGCTGGAAAGGCCCATTCATTGTAATAGGCCTAAGGGACAAGGATTTGAGCTGCTGCTTCCCTATAAATCTTTGACATTGGTCACAGGCCCTTACAAAAGTGCATACATCAGCAAATAGGACTGACCAATAGTATCCTACTCTTAAGATATTGTGGGCTATGGTTTTCCAATAGTGGTGGCCTCCACATGTGCTGGAATGAATGTGATGCATGACCTGCTCTGCTTCCTCTTTATCTAGACACCTTAACAAAATTCCAGACTGATCCCTCTAGTACAACAGTTTGTCAATTATGCAAAACTTAACATATTTCAAATTGAGAGGTCGTGCTTGGTTACGAGTGAGATCAAGAGAAACTTCTAATTTTAGAAAAAAATGAATAATACATGAGTACCACTCACATGAAGATATGTTCTCAACTACTGATGGATTGTTATTCTGATCTTGATTTACTTCTGTTTCAACTGCTACCATATTTTGCACCTTTGTTGATCGGAAACATGTGAAATTAATTCCCATTAGTTCATAGTTTCCTTTGGCCATGAGTTTGGCCAGACCTAATCCCTTTACCAGCTTGGTGGGTTTCACCTCTACATCAAACTCAATGAGTTTGGAAATCCACTTAGCTCTCTTCCCATCAATGTCCGGATGAGTCAAAACATCCTTCACAGTAGCTGAAGGGACATATGCAATGACCTTTGCATGGCGAATGTATATTTTGAAAGTCTTCAAAGATTTTATGAGAGCATAATCCTGTTTCTCAATTGGGTCATACTTTAGCTCAGTATCTCTTAGGGTTCTTATAAAAAAAGCAATTGGATGATCAAGACCTTCATCATTCTTTTGTAATAGTATAGCTGCCACTGTGTCATAAGATGTAAAAGAGAAAATGTAAAAACCCTTGGTGTAGTCGGGACTAATCAGGGTTGGGGCCCCCATGATGGCTTTCTTAATGTCTTAAAAAGAGTTTCTTTTCTGGTCAGTCCACTTTATTTCTACATCCTTTTTTAGCATGACTGTTATGTGCTTTACCAGCTCAGAGAAATTAGGAATGAATCTCCTAACAAAGTTTATCTTTCCTAAAAAGGACTGAATGTATCTTTTTGACCTTGGTATTGACAGCTGCTGAATTTCCTCCACTCTTACCAGATCGATCTTTACACCTTCAGCTGAGACTATGTGGCCTAGGAGCTTTCCTTCCTTGAGTGCAAACTGGTACTTCTTGGGGTTCAATGATATTCCATACCTTCTGCACTTCAGAAATACCTTCCTTAAATGCTACAAGTGGTCATGATGGCTGTGAGAGTAAATTGTTAAGTCATCCAAATATATCAACACAAATTTATCTTTTATCCCTACAAAAGCTAGGTCCATGGCTCTCTAAAAAGTAGCCCCGGCATTCATTAGCCCAAATGGAATTTTAGCATACATGAAGGTACCCCAGGGGGTGATAAAGGTAGTGTTCTCTTGGTCATCAGGGTGCACAACAACTTGGTTGTATCCAGAGAAGCCATCAAGGAAGGACATAACTCTAGCCCTCGAGACTTTCCACAATAGGTGTTCCATCTTGGGCAGTGGATAGTTTCCCTTCTTGGAACACTTGTTCAGGTTTCTAAAATCCACACACAACCTGATTTCTCAATTTTTCTTTCTTACCACTACCAAGTTTGCAATCCACTTGGAATATCTGAGGGGAACTATGATCTTGGCTTTAAGGAGCTTGTGGATCTCTTTTTCAATCACTAGTAATAGGAGAGGGCTTATGGGTCTTAGCTTCTATTCGAAAGGAATGGTGTCCTTCTCCAAAGGAATCATGTGCTGGATGATGTTCATCTCATATGTTTTTAGGTCACTATAATCCCATGCAAATACATCAGCAAACTCTTTTATTAAGTTGCAAAATTTAGACTTCTATCAAGCAGTCAGCTCAGTGGATAGATTTATCAGTTTTGGATGGCTTTGGCTGCCTATGTTTTGCTCTTGGATAGCAGGATCTAACTCCCTTTTGGCAGTCTTGAAAGGGATGTCATTGTGATCAAATTGTTCTTCCAATGGTACTAGACCTCGGGGTATGTAGTTGCTGGGAAATTGGACAATGTTCTGCTCAGTCACTTTATCTTTTAACTTGAGTTGTTTGGATTCCTCCATGTTAAGGTTTTCCTGGTCTATGTGTATGTCAGAGAATTCATCTACTAACTGAAGGAATTTACTAAGCTCCTCATCATTTTCAAACACCCTCCAAAATTTTACATTGTCTGACAGAGAGGGTTTATACTTGACCTGAACATCATAGTTGAGCTTAGGGGGTAAAGGAGGAACAAATAGACTTGCAGAGACGGTTTGGGAATCAGCAAGGTGATTCAAATCCCTAGGAATTTATGACAGTTCAAAAAACTTAAAGGAGTCTCTGAGTTTCCATACCTCATCCCTGTAGGCCTTCAATATGATATTTTTTGTATGAAAAGTGTTGTTGACCTGCTGTATGATGAGGTCTGCGTCTCCAAAAATATTCATGCACATGATCCCCATCTCCTTGGCGTCTTTAAATCCTAGTAGCAAGGCTTCATATTCTGCTACATTGTTAGTGGTCTTGAAATCAAGCTTACAAGACAGGTGAATGTTTTCCTTAGATGGGGATATCAATAATACACCTGTGTCTGCTGAGCTTTGAGCGCTAGCCCCATCAAAATACATGGTCTAGATCACTGTTGTGACTTCTTCGGGATGCTAATGGGTTGGCTCAGTGACCTGAACTGATGTCTGTTGATTATCATCTATTTGCAAAATGCAAGACCTGAAATTGGTGTCTACTGCGTAGATGGGGTAATTCACTGAGTGGCTCTCCTTGCTAATAATATATGCTAGCTGATTTTCCCTGTACAGCCTCTTAGTATCCCCTTCAAACATGGTAATGGTGGAATATGTGATATCCATCTGAAGGGTGCCATCTAGTCTTTTGCTCCATGACCGAGACAACAAGAGACCGAATTTTGGAGGAATACTGGCCACTACAATGTCCATCATTATGTTTTTCGAAGGTAGCTACGTTAAGTTTATAGCAAGGTCTTTGATGAGGCCCAAGCACTTGACCTTCCTGGATTCAAAGGAGAATAAATCATGGTAGGGATTGGTGATTCTAAGGCCAATCTCATCCATCATAGCCTTTGGCATTAGGTTATGAGAGGCTCGTGAATCTAACAGACATTTATGGAGGATTTTATCATGGATGTTCAAGGATATATAGAATGGTGGGCAGGAGTCCTTTAGGCCTTCAATAATGGGGCCTAGGGTTACAACAGGCTTGTCATCTTGTAGGTTCACAAAGTCAGTGTCAATGTGCACCTTGGGATGAAGGGAATTAAGAATGGAGGTTTTGAATGCATCATTCTTGATTAGCTCAATTAAAGGGAAAGGGATTTTCAATTTTTGAATTTCAAACTCGAGGTTGAAGGAATAATGCAGCCTATATGGAAACCTTACCTCATGAGCTATAGGTTTGAGTTGGACTTGATTAGGTGTGGAAGAAGGTGCTGGTTTATGCAATGCTTTGGATGGGACAACTACTTTCTTTGGTAAAACAACAACCTTTCTAGTTAGTGCAGCAGGCTGCTTGATAGGTATAGCACTCTTCTTGAAGGGAGAAACCAACCTAGACCTTAGTTGGTAACCTCCCTGACAATGAGCTTGATAGACAACCTCTTCAGTGATATGCTCATCAGTCAAGGCTTCCTCATATTATTCCTATGCCAGAAAAGAATAGTCCACCTCATCCTCCATGCAGTGGATATTGTCTTCAGCTTCTCCTTCTTCTTCAATGAATTCTAGCTCTTCTTCTAGTACAACATTTTGGAATGGAGCTCTTATCCTCTGATATTCCCCTTGATTTCTCCCCCTTCTGAGAATATGAACTGGGGGGTTTGATCTTCTATAAGGAACAAAATTTGGGTTTCGAGGAGCAAAGTACCTTGGCCCTTTACCCCTCGTAGGTAGATGTCCTTGGTCCTTCAATTTAGACATTTCAACAGTCGAGTTATCTAATAGTTTGGTCATTTTTTCAATCTTGTTTTCTGATGCCGAAGCCCCACTATATTCTGTTGGCTGCTTTTTCCTATCTATCTTCCATTTTACCTTCTGAGATGCCAGAATGTTTGACTCTACCTCTAGGGCACCATCCTACATGATTTAGAAGGAAGAAAAACTCCTTTTTCTGAGAACTAAGTAGAAGTCAGAGTCAAAGGCATTTGCATAAGTTATCCTAGATGAGGTATCAGTGGGATTAATTTCGGTAGGGATGTTGTTGTACTTATTGTTGAATCTCTTGGTAAAGTTGGAGATAGACTCCCCATTTTCTCTTTTCAGGTTGCTGAATTTTATGATATAGTAGAGGTGGTCCCTCCTTTCTCCCCAATGCTTTAGGAAAATTTCATCTAGGGCCTCTATTCCTACGAATGATCTGGCAGGCAGTTCCTTAAACCACTTCCTAGGCTAGCTATCTAGGCTTTGCACAAAAACCCTAGTCCATACATCTTCTTGTTCTATGTTAATATTTTCAGCATAGTTGTAAAAATCCTCCAGATGTTCTTCAGCAATGAAATCCCCTTCCCCTGTAAACTTAGGAATATACTTGACATAATCCCCAGTAGGCATGGCTGCGAGAGGATTTGGAAGAATTAAGGGCACATACCTAGCTACAAGGATCATTTCCATCTTGTTTAATTGAGGGGTAGCCATATTGGAAATGGGTACGGACAGGGTTGTAAAAGGCAGCATTGATGAAGATACTTGCTAAGAAGGTGGTGGTATACTTATCCCAGTGGAGTCACTAGGGATTGGATCTTCACAAGTAGTAGTTCTTGAAGATGCCCAACCCCTATATTTTTCTGATGTATCTAAAAATTCCTGGGAATTAAGAGTTTCAGAAGAAGAAATAATAGCAGAAAGATTTCTTGAAATACCTGATCTATCTTTTTGTGTAGTAATGCTGGTCTGTCTTAGTAAAGCCCTAGCTTTCCTCAAAATTTCTTCTGGATCTGAAATAGGTGTTACTGGTGGCCCGTTTGGGTTTTCTCTGGTACTTGGTATTCTTGAAGCCACCTTATATCAATGGAGTCACTAGATAGATTATTACAATCATAATAATTTCCAAGATTTGTATATCATCAAAGCATGGATCTATGTCATCTCTCAGGGAAGCGTAGCTTCAATCTCCTCTCCCCGACAACGGCGCCAGTTTTTTATCACTCCAGGAAACTCTTCTAGGTTGTAGCTCGAGGATTCCTGGTAACTTAAAATGTTTTTAGGTTTTTCTGATATGGATCAATTCATTTGACCTATATAACCTTTCTACTCTCAATACATGCATAAAACTCACTCGTTTACAAGGCTTTTAGTTGCAATTGCTCAGAAGTTAAACAATAAGGTGCAGGGATGGAGAACTCACCAGGCTGGCAGACTTACATACAAAATACATGCATATAAATGGATAAATCCTTATGAGGATGGTATTTATAAATCAAATAGCATTAATAAACCAATAGGATGATAGCTATCACCTTTTTAATCAATCTGAAAATGACCTAAATACACATTCAGGCATAAATACAGTAAAGAAAGAGATGATGGCTGAACAGATCACAACAAAAGAACTTATATTATGAATAAGAAAAATGAGAATCTTGAAAGCATTATTGGTTCATAAATCCCTGAAGTTGAACCCTTATTATAAAATCACTCATGCGATTTATAACCTTCTACAAAATGACAGATCCTGAAAATCCGATCTGTTTACACAAAAAATACTTGAAGGTGATAGTTTTCTCAGATTAGGGATTCAAACCCTTGGTAACTATTTGTCTATCTATTGTGAAGATCTAGTTCATTGAGAAAACTTTTAATAATTGAAGTAGTCGCTGATAATCACCACTACTGGTTCAGTGTAAAATTGCTGCCAAAAACCAATGTTTCAGCTGTTAACTTAAGTAACATTTCTGGTTTAATTCGCTAGAATTTTCTACCTTGTCGCCACGGTCACTGATTGGATGCTCTGTCTTCTATCCCATCGGCACCTGAAGTCTTAATGCTGCCACAGTGCCAGCGCCTCAAATGACTAATCATCATTACAGTTTCTTCATCGCTGATCAGAAGCTCTATCTTCTAGCCCATCGACGCCCTAGACCGAAACGCTGCTGCTATTTCGGAGGTCAAACGAACTAATTTTATCGCTGTTGAAAGTTCTTTGATGAAGGAATCAGGACATTAGTCCTCTATGCCACAGATGGATAGTCTTGTTATTCGTCGATGCACGTTATCTCTTTTGTTTTACCTTTTATATTTTTTAACTGTCGGCAATTTTGCTTTATCGCTATCGGAGGTTAGTAGAAGTTTGAATCATAGATTTAGTTCTCTATGATGCCACTATTTCGGAACTTTAAACCACTAGCTTTGTGATTGAAAATCGGAAGCTCAAGCCACTAACCATCGAAACTTTAAACCACTAGATTCTCTACAGTGGCAGTGCCATAGCCGACTAAAACTCCGAAACATCGGCGTATTAAAGGACTACACCTCCGATCGTTGTTTAAAAGGGTTCCGATGGAAGTCCAAAATTTAGCAATATGTCTTACAACTGAAAGGGTTTTCCACATGTTCTTTATCTTTCAAATTTCAGTGGCTAATGAGATGTTTTGATCCTCACTGAAGCCACTAAGAGCTACAACTTGTGAAATTTGTACCCAAATAAAAAAACAGAGGCTTTCCAACTGTCTGTGATATTCATATCCTTCATTGCATGAGTTAAATACTTCATACTATCGAAATAAATTATTTTGGGAGATAACAGGTCACAGGATCAATTCCTATCAACAATTAAATGCCCAAATCAACTCTTACAATAATAATCTTTAACAAACATAATGACCCAGGATCAATTCCTATTAAGTCATTTTTATTTTCCAGGTCACCATATCGAATCCTGTAGGATTTGTTATTGTTTTCTACCACAGGCTGTAGAGTTTCAACTTAAGACATGTTATTAGAAAAATAGAGACCATAAATCAAAAACATCTAATTTCCACATAGTGGTCGAAATACCCAATTAAAAATACACACTATAACTACGCTTCTCGGCCCAAATCATAACAAAGTGTTTAAAAATTATTAGAATCCAGTCTATGCTACATGAATAACAATGAAACCCAATGAAGGGTTACACCCCTATCATGACTCTTACAATATAATACAAAGGATTAACCATAAACAAGTTTCAACCATAAAAATGATAATTCATTTACCCAAGACATAGTCACAGCTCCAACACACAGTCACAGCTCTAATGGTGGGAATCGCCAATGCCACTACGACATGTCTCCCAAAGCCAACCAACACTGTCAATAATTCCATATAAGAACTTAAACAAGGTTTCCACATACACACATAATAAACTAATTCCAAGAGTAAGAATTATATCTATGAAATGGAGCAGTATGCACATACTTTGTATAAGAAAAACCATTAAACCCACAGAGAGTTTAAAGATTGTACTTTTCCTTTCTTAAAACGAAATAAGATTTTACATAGTCATATAACCCCGACCTTGCACCATTGAAAGCAATGGGGATAACGCAGTATCCAAGTCTAAACATAAATTACAATTCGGAGAGGCTCGTAATGTTCACCAAGACCACATTCTCTACACAGATTCCATAAAACAAAACCCGAATGCATTTAAAGTTCTGGCCCGAAGGAACTAAACCCCAACAAGAAAAACACCAAGTCTTAATCGGAGTATTTTTTAAGGATTGTAATATTATGCTTAAGTATAGTATTCTAGGAGATTCTTTTGGATTGGAAAAAACTTGTTTATAGATAGGTAGGCGAATATTAAATATGAAACATACAATTAACACTGAAATGTGTAAATTTTGGTGAACATTATGATTAGAAAAACATATTTTATGTAAATATAGGCAATATTAGAGACTAAAAAGTGAATTTATTTTTTGAAAAAAAACCAAAAGATAGGCAATTGGTGAAATTTCTCCACTAAAAATTACCCTGGTCTTAATGCATCTCTGATGCTATACTCATTAATATTATAGACAACCCCTTTCATTTCCACATCCTTTAAAATCATATTTCCAAACCCACGATTAGTTTTTTAAACTCTGTCACAAACAACCACATGAGAGAGGGATAAATTTGAAACATTACACAACAGGGCTTACCCGAATGGGTATGGCATTGACTCAGGGAGACACACAAACCACAATTTTCTTTATACCAAGCAACCTAAAAAACAAAATATAAGTAATAATGAGGAGTACACATTGAAACCAAACAGAGCAAACAAAAAACAATGTTAAACTAGAATGGATATGTACCTTTCATCACATCTAGCCTCTCGAGCTCCACTCCACCACACATTGCAGAGGCAGAGCTCACGCAGCTATGCTACGAATAACCAAACCAACGCAAGAGCCAAGCCCTAAGATTGAAGGCCACGATTTCCAAAGTGCATTTATGTCACCACCATGGCCTCCATTAACAAATTTCAATACCCACATTGTATAGTTTATATCACCCTTTAACATGTAGCCAAGTCTAATCAATGTGCCATGTAAAATGTGTATCGAATACATAGGACTTATCCATAGTCCATGGCATATTAAAATTTCCATGGAAAGGCTATTATAAGGTTTAAAATATTACAACAAAACCATATTAAGACATAAACCAAGTTTTCCAAGTGTTAAATACCATATAAAATGCGAACCATGTAATTATTATTTGCAGTAGTAATTACAACCCCACCAACAAATCTATTAAAAAAAAATTGTAACCCGGACAACATATGCTAGTGAAACACCTATCTTGGTGTAAATATCAATTAATAGAGGTTATAGTAACTACTAGGATATGACTGTAAGTCCCTTGTCACCCAAGCTGAACACTAGTGACGAGAGGACAGTATGACTTCTTTAGCTTCTCTAAGAATTTTTCGTCGTCAAGTGGACCTGCACGTGACAAGGGAATAAATCAATTAGTTTGAAATAACTAATTAACCCCCAAAGTGACAACTAGAAAAGAGTTACCTCAAAACAAGTCTCGCCACTCCACCCCTTTTTTAAAGGACAAGTTAAGTTAGAATTGTGTATATGACAATAATCGAATTTTATAACCAATGAGTACGTAATCAAATAACTCACATACATATAAATGCATAAACATAGATCAAGATAGTAATCAACATCATGGAAACATAAGTATTACATAAATAAACACATCTAGAAATATGAAAGCAGGACGTAAGAACAACTTACGACCTTATAGCACTGTAAACAAACTACGACACATTCCATAGAGTTATATAACGCCCATCTCAGGAAGTATATGATTAGCCTATTATATATATATATATATATATATATATATATTCAAATTTTTGGGACATTATAAACTCCTTTTCGAGTTGATGACCGACAATTTCATTATTTTTACCAAACACAACTTCCAGCTTTTCCCAAGCTTTATCAGGTTCATCAAATCCAGATATATGGAAGTGCTAATCAGTAGAGATTGACATATAAATCAATCCACATGCTTCATGACATTTATTTTCCCATTTTATTTTCTTATCATCAACAACGAATTTTGTTTATTTCCCTGAGATAATTATGAAAAGTCCCCTACTTCATAGAACATCCTCCATATGATATTTCCATGAGAAATAGTTGGAAATGGTAAGTATAATATCACAAGGAGTTCCCATATTGTAAAATAATCACTGTAAAAAGAGAAACCAATGGTATGGATACAAAGATCTCGAAAAAAATAGGTTTTTCAAAAACAATGAGACTGAAAACTGACTCTGAATGAGGAAGCTATGCTTGATCAAAGAAAATGTTTAAGATGACCCCAATAATGATGTGGCAGATAGAGAATTGACCAACTAAAAAAGGACCCCCCTTTTCCCAATATTAACCTTTTAAAATCACTTTACAAGAACGTTTCTTCAAGTGAATAAATTTTGTAAAATAAGTGAATTTCACTTTTACAAGGATGTTACTTCAAATATTGCCAAAACTAAAATATTTAAGTGACTTGCTTTTATAATTTAAGTGAGATGCACTTTTACAATAAAGTAACTTAAAATTATAAATTACATCAACTTTTATAAAAGAATCTAATAAGACTTGAACTCAAGACCAATTAATGAATACAACAACTTTGAGCCAAGTGAGCGAATATTAAAACGTACGTAAAAGATGGGAAGGAGGAATGTTTTTGTTTTTACTCTTTTGTCTTGATCTCTGTGCTTGCTTCTTTTCCTACAAATATCTCCACAAAAACCTAAACAAAGACAATACAAAAAAAGTTTGCCACACTTTTGGGGTTGGATATCGTTATCTTTCCTAGAATTTTTGTGTTTTCTCTCTATTTTTTATTCACTGTGATCACACAAGGTGCACGACAAAGAGCATAAGAAGTAAAGAAAACCACTTTCTTTTCTATTTCTGATTTGTCGTGATCATGCAAGGTGCATGATAAATACCATACATAGATAGGGAAGGAAACAATCTAAAACCAAAACAAAAAACTATATTTGATAATAAATCTAATAAAAGATGAGAAATTAAAAAAAATGTCACTGTAGCATCATACCTTCATATCTGATGAAATGGTCATATCTGGAGCAAACAGAAACCGTTATCATTCAAATGAAAACTATTTCCCAATGGAAACATTGATCTGAATGCAATGGAACACCTCCCACAACCTGAAAATGTACAAAAATTTTAGAACTAGAAACCCTTTCAAAGCTTTGGAAACATAAGTTCAATCTTTAGATCATCAACAGAAGTCACTCTTCATAAACAATCTGATACTATGTTCAGGTACACAAGGCACTCCCAAAGGAACAAACACCTAAACCAGCCACTCAAGAAAATAGATCACATTTCGGCACGCCGATGTTTTCACATGGTTTAAACCCTCAAAAGGGAAATACTCCATGACCACACCCAAATAGTTACTTGAGGAAGTTTTTTATGCAAAAGAAATAAAGTTATAGATGGGCTTCTCATAATCAATCAACTAGCCAATGACCCTCCATGCTCTTTAAATCAATATCATGGATTAATCGAGTGTTAAGCCATGGATCAAATGTAATTATGATCTAAGAGAATATGAACCATCAGATCACTCTATGTCTAGAACATATCATGATTGTTGGATTAGATATTTAAAAATGCATACTAATCCATACTAAATAAACACACTTTTCCTAACGAATATATTAACAAGTTGATATTAACTAACTCCTAAGTGTCTAAATATCGTAACAGTAGAGTAGTTGTTGATCAAATGGAAGTGTTGGGAGGATCTCGTCAGTGGAGGGAGGGTTCCTCCTTCTTATTGTCTAAGTTGAAACTGGTTTACTAGAAGATAATACGAATATGTTTGTTTTAAATGATTTACCTATATGTGCCTTTAGGAAGCACCAGGGAGGAGGTGATCATTTAGTTGTAGTTTTCGGTGGGGGATGTGTTTTGAGAAAGAAAGATATGATCCTAATTCTGTTGAATTTACCATGTATGTTAAGGCCAGGCATTGTTAATATGGGTATTTATAGAAGGTTGGGTACCATTAATCTAGATTCACTCAAATCGAGGTACATCAATTAAGAGTTATTAAATGGAGATTCAAGTCAGTCCATTATTATGGGGAATGTCTCATTAAACAAAGTGTCCTATAAGAACCAACTACTCTGTCAAGTAGGAAGTGGAGGAAACTAGGTCTTGAAAGAGTGGCACATAAGGAAACTTGGGTATCGATCTCTCAATGTCAACATTGTTGATTTTGTAAAACCAATAATTCGATGTAATAGTTCCAACCAACTGTAGAGATAACCATGTTTGAGCATTAGTTTCAACAAGAGAAGAAAATGATAAAAAAATTAAATGCATTAGATTATTGAGAGAGAAACTCATTTTTCATGGATTTTAATCCAACTTTGCATATGTCTTCATTATCATTTAATATTAATGATTTAATGTAACCATAAATAAACTATCAATTAAGATATATATATTCTTAAGATTATGTGTGTATTCAAGGTCATTCTTTCTTTAATAATCCAAGGAACTATTTCGTCCATTAGAATTTTTTATTACTTTTAGTAAAACTTTACTCAATGAATTTTTTATTACATTAGTAATATTATTGAAGCATTCAAAAAAAAATCTCAATTAAAACTAAATAGGCAGGCCATAAACCATGAATATATGAATATCCCTAATTTGTTAAATGTTAAGAATCGTGAGACATTGATATATAATATGTAGAAATAATGCAATTAAAGTGCAAATTGAATATTAATTTGATGATATAGTGGAAAAGGTTATCTGTCTAATATATTTTAGGCACCCATAAAGTTTGAAGTCATTAATTATCCTAAACAATCTACATTAATAGTCGTAATAAAAACATTCTAATATTTTTTGGAAGAAATGCATCATACAAGTTTATATGTAGTTTTATTTCAAATTTTGTATTTCACATTTATGCAAGCATATTACCATATAAATAAGTAAAAGTCAATAAAATAACTCCATACATTATTGTCTTATATGGGATCAATCCATCTATGGCACATCTCCAATGAATTTGAATAGTCCACTTGGTTCTCATTATCAATTTTTTTTTAAGAAATGCAAATTTATTTACAACATATTTTTTTGTAAAATTACATATTTCACATTTATACATTAATATTAAAGCACATTATACAAAATTTAAAGTCATTAATTAACTTTTTTCCTTGTTGGTTTATAGTATGATATTATTGCATTTACAAATATTAATTGATTTAAGTATGCAAATTTGTGAAAAGTTATAGATTGGGAAATCAAATATTGTATACTTCAAAGAGTTCAACTCATTCACCTCTGACACAAGTTATTAATTTACCATGAATAGTAAACTTAGCATTTATTATCAAGTAAATTATTCGAAGTAAATCATCAAGTAGATTATTCAAATTTCGCTTATGACATGTTTGTAGCAAATGACATGAGAGAGTAAAATTGACCCTTAAAAAAGTGACTAAAAAACGATAAATAATTGTGCCTCTATGGCTCATATGACATTATTTTAATTACAAATAATAAATTGAACATGCACTTAAAAAAGTAAACAATAGAAAAATATTTACCGTGATGCAACAAAATCAAAGCAAAAGCATCATATAAATTGATTCATGTTGTATAAAATGAAATGTACTTGTAAGCAAATTTATCAAATAAATATTTTCATATGCTACAATGAAGTTGATGTTTTATTCAACATTACAATGTATTCACATTTATGTATAAATAATTCATGATGGCATACATATAATGACCAACAATTTAAAAAATACAACGTAGTTTTATTTTAAAATTGCATATCACGTGTATACATTCATATCAATGCATATTATAAGAAATTTAAAGTCATTAATTGACTTCGTGCTTTGTTGGCTTATAATAGAATATTATTGCAATTTTACATACATTAATTAATTTAAGTATGAAAATTTATTAAATGTTATGGATTGAGAAATCAAATATCTTATAGTTGAACTCATTTACATATGGCTAAATTCACATTAATTTAGCACGAATATTACACTTAGAATTTATTCTCAAGTAAATTATTCAAAACTCAGTTGTGACATGTTTGTACCAAATGACATGATATTTCTTGATTCACTAGAATATCATGAACCTAAGTAAATTTTCCCCTTAAAAATATAATAAATAACTATGTGTCCCGATGGCTCATATGTGATTATTTTAATCGTAAATAATTCATTAAAACAACACAATTTCAAAACAAAAGTATACACTCGAAAAAAATATGTTGTGTTGCAACAAAGTCAACGCAAAAGAAAGTATTAAACAATAATAAAAATGCATATTAATATAACTATCAATTCCCATATATTTCAAAAAAATATCATATTGTTTCACCAATAACTATGTCCGTGTCATATTGAAACAAATTTCTCAAAAAATATCTTTCATCTACTACAATGAAGTCATTGTTCCATTGAACATTAGAATGCATTCACGTTTCTCTTTGATGCAATGAAGTGTCTTAATAAAGGGGAATTGAACTTGCATAAGCCAAATGTCTTGTTATTTTCTTGTATAGGCCTTTATCAATATATGGTTTGACTAATATATGACGAGCTGAGAAGTAGAATTTGATGCATCTATTAGAAAAACATTTGATTCTCCATATTGGGACCACACATCACTCAATCTTTTTGGCATAAATTTGTATTGTACTCCCTCCTTTGAATTTTGTTTGAAAATGACACCGAGACCTATACCATGTGAATTGTAATTCCCTGACATCAATGTTTGACTTTTAAAGTACTTATCGGATATACTTGTCAATGACATTCAATGTCCATATTGTAACATCATATTGTTAGATTTTTATCATTCAAGCTAGCATTATGATCTTAGGATCTTTAACTGAGAGAATAACATGCACAACAATAAAACACAAGAGACAAGAGACACCAAGAATTTTCTTTGGGGAAACCATAAAGGATAAAACCCCATGACTTCCTCAGAGATTGAATAAGCACCAAAAGTAAAACCCAAAAACATAAACATGATCTCCCAACAGCAGTAGTCTCTCTTGTGTCCCAGCAACTTCTTCTCTCACTCATGCGCCCCAATGAGTGAGTGTGTGTGTGATAAATAGAGAGGCTCACTCTGTATTTATAATCTGTCGTTCACTTCAAACCCACTTGAACATGTCGGCCTCACTTAAAAATTACTTACTAGAGCTAACATCTCTAGGAGTGTATAATAACCCTAGTGCCCCACAACTTGTGGGGACTTTGCCTCCTCCGACCAGCAAGGAGATTTATCCTTAACATAATGGTGGGGACTATTGCCCTGACATACAATGACTCACCTAGGGTCGAATTCTCTAGCATAGTCTAATAACCCTAGGGCCCCACAAATGTGCGGACTTTAACCCTTGACCAATAGGAGGGTTACCCATAATGACTTGACATGACTTGTTTACATTATAGAAACTTCCCGGAATAAACATCGAGGTATGACATGACTCAATTACGTTACAGACACATCTCGGAATAAACATCGTGGTGCAATACATAAGATATGTAGATGAATACATTCTAATGTTACAAATACATCAACACTCCCTCTTAACTAGGAAGGTATTCTCTTGACACAATTTATTAGTACAAGTCTTCTTTTATGTATTATCTGGATCATCATCGAGTCCTCATCATATTCACCTTCAAGTAATCTTCATCTTCAAGTCATCTTCATCTAGATATGTATCATCACTCGATCTGGATCATCATCACTGGATCTAGATCATCACTTGATATGGATCATCATCACTAGATCTAGATCATCACTCAATTTGGATCATCATCACTGGATCTGGATCATCACTCGATGTGGATCACCATAACTGGATCTGGATCATCACTCAATCTAGATCATCTCTGGTTCTAGAACATCTATGGAGCATCATCTCTGGATCTGGATCATCCCTCGATCTGGATCATCTCTACTAGATCATCATCACTGGATCTTCATGGGTGTTATCTCATGATTCTTCTCGTCACAGGAAGTTCTACAGAGCTATCCCTTTTTCATGCCCTTTTTCATGTTGGTTGTAGGCCTAGCTTCCATGTAGGTCTTCTTCCAGTACTTATATCTGACCCTAAGACAGAATGGCCCACCCAACACTTACATATGATCATGTAGGAACAATCCTATAATCATATCAGAAAGGCATGCCCAACACTCACATCTGACCATGTGGGAACACCTCCCACAACATTGTCAGAAAGGCCTAGCACTCACATCCGTCAACCAATGTCGGAAAATATCAACACTTACACTCGACCATTCAAGGAGCCAATCCTCCACGCTAAAAGGATCTGCATTTACATCTGAAAACCAATGTCAGAAAGGCTCAGCACTTATATTCAACCATGCAAGGATCCAGTCCTTCATGCTGAAAGAGATCTGCACTTACATCTGACAACCAATGTCAGAAGTGCGTGCACTCACATCTAATATTGTAGGAACCAATCCTACTGTCATATGAGAATAGCCCCCATTCCCATACTAAGATACCTGGTAACTGACCAGGCACCTCCATTCCAAGAATGGCATTCAACGCTTACTTCTGATCATGTAGGAACCAATCCTACAGTCACATCAGAATGGATCAGCACTCATATCTAACAAGCAAGGAACCAATCCTCTCACCATGACAGAATGGCTTAGCCCTTTCATCTGAACATGGAAGGAACCAATCCTCTCACCATGCTATAATGGCTCTGGGTCTCATCATTTCCCTTTGGAGGAAACCTTGATCTAGAGAACACCAAGCTTCTCCCTAAAGTACTCTAACTTCACCCTAGCCAATGGCTTTGTTAACACATTAGCTATCTGTTCCTCCGTCGCAACATACTGGAACTTCACTGCTCCCCTCTGCACCATATCCCTGATATAGTGATACTAGATCTCGATATACTTCGACTTGTCATGGAACAATGGATTCTATGACAACTTTACGCAACTATGGTTGTCACAATGTATACAAGTAGCATCCATCTGGAGATCAAATAAATCAGACAGTAGCTTCTACAGCCATACTGCCTCACAACAAACTAAACAAGATGCAACATACTCTGTTTCAGTTGTACTCAGTGCCACATAGGATTTCTTCCTGCTAAACCAAGAGATCACACCTGATCCCATACTGAAGCAACACCTTGAAGTGCTCTTCCTATCGATGGCACTACCTCCCCAATCTAAATCAACATAACCTTCCAGGTTAAGTTTTTGATTCGCTTCATACTTGAGCCCATAATCAATTGTACCACCCAGGTACCTTAGAATATGCTTTACAACAATCAAGTGAACATGTCTCGGATTTGTCAAGAATTGGCTCAAGGTGTTCACAGCAAAGCAATTGTCTAGTCTCATGTTCGTCAAGTACATCAAGGACCCAATCATCTGATGATACATCGTAGCATTGACTGCCTCTTATGAAGCATCACTCAATAGCTTCAGGTTCGATGCCATAGTTTTGGTCATGGCCTTGCAATCCATCATCCCAAACCTCTTCAAGATCTCTACTACATACTACCCTTATCTAAGGAATATTCCATCTACATTCTGCCACACCTCCATTCCTAGAAAAATAGTGCATTGAAACATAACAGGAGCATCACTGGTCTTCTTCCTTCAACCTTGAAGCAAAGGTTCGAATCCGCTTTACTCTCAGTAAATCCTAGAGTCATTAGTAATCTATACATCCTGTCATACCATGTCGAACCTCAGGATCTTGTGCAGTCAATCCCTCTGAAGCATCATGCCCCCTCTGTCTTCCATACTCTATGCACTGAAACATTCTGTACTGGAGTGACAAGTAGCTTCCTCTACTACTAATATTCTATGTATCCATCTAGGATCACTAGATACCAATATCCTCTATCTTGAACTTTTTCAAAATTTCTTCTCACAGCCATCTGTGAGCTTGTCATCCTCTACCAGCCTTGCAGCATAGGTTCATATCTTCATCAAGCTCATCATCTATGTGGTATCCCATGGGTGTCTTCTGAACTCGTACAAGCCCTTCTTTCATTTGCGCACATGATTCTGCCTGTCATGTGTCTCAACTCCCACTGGCTGCAAATGTCTCTTCGTAGTCTATGCCTTCTTTTTGTGAGAAGCCTCGTGCTACGAATCTTTCCTTGTATCCCACGATGTTTCCATCTACTGCATGATGGAACTATAAAATTTCCTTCATGTATTGATACTGCATTCTAGACATCATTCTTCTTGAACTGGTCTTCCCTTTCTTCTTGGAAGGTTCTGCATCAATGATGTCGCTACATTCGTCATATTATTTTTCATCTTGAACTGTCGTTACTTGTTCTTCGAAACAAGTCTCATTCTTCTTTTCTTGTAGGCAATTATGTATGTGATGTTTCCTACAAGTCAAATGCATTTGTGTGGTTAGAAACATTTCATAAGGAATATTTATACTGGCAAGTTCTTATGCATAAATATATGATCATGCGACTACTTTCGTCAATACAACATTCATCCATATCTCACAGAAACATTTCTAGATGCCTTCCATCTCTACCAGGACAACATTGAGATTGTGCACTAATCCAATATGTTAGTCAAGATGTTTCATTCTAGATAAGTAGCAATGGAGAGTTGTATAGCACCATGAGATACTTACCCATCACATGCATATTAGTAGTATACTATCATTAATGCAAACATTCTATCATGCATAATACATTAACTGATAATAAACAAAAACAATATCATGAAATGACAATTGAATACTTATCTTTATTTGTTTTCTGGGTGGACTCCTTCTTTAGCCTTCAGCTTCATCGTCTTCTTCATTCATAATAGCATCATTTATTATCAAAATGCTAAGGTGGATAAGAGGTTCTTCAAGAGTTGAGTTCTTCATATTCCTCATTGCTTGAGGGATCCTCTTTGGATGGTGAGAGCTTGATTTTCAGTTGCTCCCATCTTATTTTCTCTTATTATTAGTTGAGCTTCTTCTTGTGTGTGCTTTTCCCAGAGTCCGTTGAAAGTAATCACTTCCTTCTAGCACAGATTCTTTGAATGAATGAATCCCATGATCCTAGGAGACCATTCAAGGTGGTTATCACCACTTCTACATTCTCCACTTCTTCTTCTACCACTTCAAGTTGTTCTCTGATTTGAGAGACCCCCGTAAAGTATGATTGTATGGTCTCTGCATTCTGGATCTTCACATTCTTCAACTGTTTTCTAAAAGTCATATTTCGATTTATGTTCTTCCCTTCAAATAGCTTGGTCAAGGAATCAAACATCTTCGGTGTATTTAGGGAATACACTTGTGGTACAATGTGATATGTGATTGAATCAACAATGATCTTCTTGGCCTTGACCAAGTTCTTCTGGTGTAAGTCTTTTAGCCTCATCTCCCTCTAGAATTGGGCCCTCTCTACTCATGTACTTGTCCAATTCATTTTCTTCAGAGAGATCAAATACTTCCATGCTTGGAATTTGTCAACTTCACCAATATTATCATCAAGCTGATGTGATAGATCACTTTGAAAAGAGAACCTCAAATGCAAATAGCAAAAGATTAGATCTTACCGATTTGAGGTGTCCATCCTGGTTCTGGAGCTCGCTAATCTAAGGTTTTTCAGAGAAACTCTAATTTTCAAAACTTGGAATATTTCAAATCTAATTGTATAGAAAGATAGATCTCTTCATTGCAAGCTGTCCAATGTACTCCTTTTCTGAAAACATTGGAGGGAAGCTCCCGGAATAGGAATCCCTAGTTTTCCAATTTCTTCTGCAGAAATGCTTGTTACTGTTTCTGCGGTATGTCTAAAATTACTACTCCTCTATGTCTACAAATTCACATTGTGTTAGCCTCGCATGTCTCTATTCCAACACAATAGGTTTCATCAGAATTGGTTTCACCAATTGGGACATATAATTATTTTCCCAAGGTGACCTGTTACAGGATTGTTCTGCATAGCGAAGTTGTACAGACTGCCAGGTGTCATTGGTTCATTGTTTGAGTCTAAAACTCGGACCACAGAAATTAAATTCCATGCCATTTCTAGAACATCTTCATACATTTAATTTGGAACTTCGTAGCGCAAGATATAGCAATTCTCCCTAGGTGTCCTCTTTAGGGATGAATTCTAGAAGAGTGTGAACCCCAAATGGGAGGGATCATATCTCCTAGAATATAGCGAATTTGAGGCTGAATTTTGGACAAAGTGTAAATAAATATGTCATCATTGGTCTCTACCATTTTTATCTCTTGATCCTTTTCCAATCCCGAGATATAGAGAATTTACCAAAACTTATCAGTTTTAGTATTTTAGGGTTTTTCCAGTTCGGGGTCAAACTAGGGTTCGACTTTCCCGGAGTTATACCTAACCAAAAATATTGATCCAGGTCTCTAAACTTTGATTTTGATGAGGAGAGAAATCCTATGCTATCCTCACTCAAAAATTTGTCTTTTGTAAGAAGCCCTAATTTCCCGCACCAAAACTGAAAATGCTCAGAATCAAATTTCGCTTCGACAAAAAGATGCACCCTTCAATGGAGAGTCAGCCTAGCATACTTTTGCTGATGGATTGTGGAGAGAGACCCAAAAAGAAAGAATCCCTAGCTTTTGTAGATACACAATGTATTCTTCTCAGGTTAGCTCTGATCCCATGTTAGAGTTTTATCATTCAATCTAGCATTATGATGTTAGGATCTTTAACTGAGAGAATAACATGCACAGTAATAAAACACAAGAGACACGAGACACAAAGAATTTTCCTTCGGGAAACCATAAAGGAGAAAACCTCCCAAATTCCTCACAGATAGAATCAGCACCAAAAGTAAAACCCAAAAACACAAAGATGATCTCTCGACAGCAGTAGTCTCTCTCGTGTCCCAGCAACTTCTCCTCTCACTCATGCGCCCTAATGAGTGAGTGTGTGTGTGATAAATAGAGAGGCTCACTCTCTATTTATATTCTTTCGTTCACTTCAAACCCACTCCAACATGTCGGCCTCACTTAATAATTACTTACTAGAGCCGACATCTCTAGGAGTGTCTAATAACCCTAGTAGCCCACAACTTGTGGGGACTTTGCCTCCTCCGACCAACAAGGAGGTTTATCCTTAACACAATGGTGGGGACTATTGCCCCAACTTACAATGACTCACCTAGGGTCGAATTCTCTAGGATAGTCTAATAACCCTAGAGCCCCACAACTACGGGGACTTTAACCCTTGATCGATAGGAGGGTTATTGATAATGACTTGACATGACTTCTTTACATTATAGAAACTTCCCGGAATAAACATTGGGGTATGACATGACTCAATTAAATTACAGACACATGCCAGAATAAACATTGGGGTAGAATACATAAGATATATGAATGAATACATTCCGAAGTTACAAATACGTCAACACATATTGCTATTAAAACCTACATTAAAAGTAACGATATTCAAGGAAGATGAAAATGTAAATGAACAACAAATAAATCACGATCTGGTAGAACATATCTCATGAATATTCAATAACATAAGTGATTACAACAAAATGCACCTCAGTCTTACAAATTCTTAATCAATGCCATTAAATATGGAAATAGATAATGGTATTGATCCGATAATTATATGTATAGTTTCCATTTGGGCAATTATATTAATGTTAATTGGCATCTGTAATCCACTTTTGAAGTCCTTGTCTTTGATATGTGTGATAACTGTTGTCTTGACATTGTATGTTTAATAGTGATGAAATTTTGGTGCACTTTGAATATCTTCAATAATTACTTCAAATTCCTTTGAAGATTTGATAAATATGGTATTGACTTGGAAATGGGTGCTAATTGTCGTCATATGTAAACTAAACTCTTATTTATTGGTCCTCCATGGAAATATTCAGCACTCCACATGTTGCTAGTTTTATATTATGTGTTGCTTTGGGTAGACATATTCTTCAATGTCCTCTCAAGTGCATCCGTCCATAGAAAATTAGCTAGCATTTACAGTTTGACAATTTTTGCTTCCATCAACACTAGAGAGTGCATATACCACCATAAAAAAATTGTAAGATTTGTATTGAATTTCCTTTTCGTACTTTAGAAGGATCATTGGCCTTTGTGATCTCCCCATAAGCAATTATATATCTGCAATCCCTTGAATCCGATGTTCAAACCATATCTCCAAGCCTCTGAATTCTCCCTTTGCATGCTCAACACTTGGTCACTTGTTTGCATGCTCAATAATGACAATACCCGTCTCTTATGATGTTCTTGGCACTTTTTTTGGGTGCATATGGAACTTAGTCCCACATTTCTAAGAATAGTAGTATTTCTGACTTAATATACACAAAGGTTTTCAATATACATCAACGTATATCGCACGGGCTTGGTTCCTTCGTGAAGGTCTTGGGAGCTTGCGTGCTTGACACTTTACAAATACGTGGTTTATGAGATGGAGGCTATATCATTGGTTTGGCACCTTACACATACGTTGTTTATGAGATGGAGGCTATATCATTGGTAAGGGATTCGCATAATCTTTTATTTTACATGACAACCACATGACATATTAACTAATAGAGTCCTTTTGGTTATTTTACATGAAAACCACATGACATATTAACTAAAAGAGACCCTTTGACAACCACATGACATATTAACTAAAAGCGACCCTTTGAAAGGTGAAAGCAAAATTTTTTTACAAAATAAATACAATATTTTTTTTACTGTATAAATCGTTTTAAAATTGTTTTAATTTTACATTTAATTTCTTTCAAATATATGTGGTTTTTCTTTCATATATATGTGGTTTAGTTTTCAATTAGTTAGGGAAACGTGGTGATTTCAAAGGAGACCAAATGATTGAGAACACAATAAATGAGGGAAACGACTATGACTTATTGAAAAATAGGCATGTATTGTAGAGAAAGATGAGAATAAATCACAAAGAGTCATCGAGTTGAAGTATTTGACATAGGGAAAACTAACCAGAATAACTGGAACACTTATGGATTTTGGAACACTCATAGATTTTGGAGAAAATACGTGTGGAAATTCCTGCAGCAAAGATGTAGTGTAATGACTAGAACCACAAAGTGGCAAGTGGTGAAATGAATCGGTGGGTAATGAAGTGATAAGAAAAATTAGAACATATTCTATGATTGTTGAACCCTTCATAAACCTGGTTGATTAATGGACACCCTCACACACCTACCCACCTACCCACTTCTTATTTTGGTGTACCACACAACACATTTGGTCTTCAGTATTTTAATCCCTCACATCTTCCCCTAAACAATTTTTTTTTGACAAAATAAATATAATATTTTTTTAACTGTATAAATTGTTTTAAAATTGTTTTAATTTTACATTTATTTTCTTTCAAATATATGTGGTTTTTCTTTCATATATATGTGGTTTAGTTTTCAAATAGTTAGGCAAACGTGGTGATTTCAAAGGAGACCAAATAATTGAGAACACAATAAATGAGGGAAACGACCATGACTTATTGAAAAATAGGCATGTATTGTAGAGAAAGATGAGAATAAATCACAAAGAGTCATTGAGTTGAAGTATTTGACATAGGGAAAACTAACCAGAATAACTAGAACACTCATGGATTTTGGAACACTCATAGATTTTGGAGAAAATAAGTGTGGAAATTCCTGCAGCAAATATTTAGTGTAATGACTAGAACCACAAAGTGGCAAGTGATGAAATGAATCGGTGGGTAATGAAGTGATAAGAAAAATTAGAACATAGTCCATGATTGTTGAACCCTTCATAAACCTGGTTGATTAATGGACACCCTCACACACCTACCCACCTACCCACTTCTTA
The DNA here is from genome assembly GCA_001517045.1 of Pseudotsuga menziesii. Lineage (NCBI taxonomy): Eukaryota > Viridiplantae > Streptophyta > Pinopsida > Pinales > Pinaceae > Pseudotsuga > Pseudotsuga menziesii. Next base: position 106,742 of record LPNX010477487.1, read on the forward strand.
TTTTGGTGTACCACCCAACACATTTGGTCTTCAATATTTTAATCCCTCACATCTTCCCCTAAGTTTTTTGGTTTTCCAGCAACCAAATTCGTAGGCAATGTAAGGTGGAAAAGTCAACTCATAATTAAAATAATTAGAAATAAAATCCATATTAGAAAAAGTTAGACACATAATTGAAGTTTTTATAGGTTTACAATACTTACACACACGATGAGAGGACTATTACATCTAACTAAGAATCAAGTGATGAGTGTAATTATATTAATCTAAGAATATGTTTTACAAATTGAGTAATTATAGTAATATAATAATTACTATAGGATTATTGGAGAGGAATGTTGTAATAATACGTTTGACCTATTTTGTTGCTTTGTGGATTTTAGAAATTTTTGTGATACAGTTCCTAGAAATAACCTATGGAATAGGCTAGATGAGCTTAAGGTTCGTTGTGAGTTGAGAGATGCCATGATAAGGTTATACCAAAAGGTCATTGCTAAGTTTAAGAATAATGAGGAGTGGAAAACATATATAAAATGTAATATTGGAATTAAATAAGGTTTCCCCCTCTCCCATACCCTTATTTGCATTTACATTTATACGATAGAAAACTGTTTAGAAGATGCAGGTTGGATCAATACAAATTTAATTGGGATAGTTATCATCCTCCTAATTTATGTTGATGATATTGGTCTTATGGCAAGGTGTTCTTGTGATCTCGATAATCAATTAAGAATTCTTAAATATTTTTTTCTCTAAGATGGGTATGATTATTAACAACGACAAGAAAAAAATCATGATTATAAAATCTAAGAAAAACACCTATGCAAATTTTATCTGTGATAATAGAAATATAGAGGAAGTGACTTCTTACAAGTTTCTGAGAATTGATATTCATCACAAGCTCAATTGGCCCTAGACTCTATCAATTTTTTTACTTCTATAGTTATTCTATAGTTGAAAACCTATTTTATTAAATAAATTTTTAAAAAATAATTTTTTTTTTATTTTTCATTGGTGGTAGATAATTGACTTAGTCCTCGATTTTTCCTTCTCAAGAGCCAGTGGAAGGTTGACGTCACTACCTGCATTATTATCATGATATCGACCAATGTGTAAAACTCAATTTTTATAGGCAGTAAGCACCCATTGGTCATTATGGCGACGTGATTGCAGGGAGCACGTTTTAGTCGAGTAAGAATGATTATTTGACAGCCCATGATGACCATTAATATTTTTATATATAAAAAAAAATATACAAGTGATATGGCATACCATTTCACGCCCATTTAGCAAACAATGAAACACAATTGACACAATAAAATATATCACAATTTACTTCAAATCTCTAATCAATTGAAAATGTCAGAATGATTATAATAAAGTTTTAATAATAACTAGTACCAATTAAGATTCAAATCCTTCAGTATTAGTTGAATCATTAATGAAAATGACTAAAGAATCCTTTCTTACCTAATCAATGTCCATCAATTGATTATATTATCCATTAAATGATATGGATATTATGTAAATCCAATTAAAATTATTCAAAACTCCAATTGGACATAATATCTTATTATTGTTGTTACTTCTCCTACCCAACTACCTCTGTCGTGTAGGGTTTTGGGTGGGTGAATTTTTCTAGCAATATATTACTGTTTATTTAGTTAGGGTTTAATCAGGCAATCTCCTTATATTTAATATTTTCTAGCTCTAGTGATTCAATGGTTTTTTGTTGTATCTTCCTAGCCTCCATCCCTATCTCTTCTAACCCCTAGTTACCAAATGTTTCTCAAATATTTAGACACATTATCTATTGTTGTTTTCATGTACTTCATATGTTGCGTGATAGAAAGGTTTGACCAACAAATTTAACCCTTGTTGATGAGATTGAAGTGGTGGGCACAAAAGGGCATACATTTGGTGGAAGTGAGTCTTATTATAGCATGAAATCTGGTGATTACCAAAGATTTTACCTTATTTTTTTATCTCCCTTGATCACCCATCTATTGAGTGGAATCCTCCTAGCAGTTAGCAGGTCAGGTGTCTCTCCTACAACAATTGGTTTGGAAAATTTATATTATAATATGAGGAAGCTAGGTTGATACTGTTATAGCTGATTTTACCAAACTTGGTAGATCACACCTTTATGGCCTTCCATGTCCCTATGTAGACTCTTTGGACCCCATAAACCTATATTATACTTTGATGTTCCAATATTATTCCCAAAAATCACTTGTTTATAGTTATACGTGACTTTTAAAGCCATACTCGCGTGTATACGCAGCTTTTAAGCTCAAACCCACGTACATCGGGAAGTGTGCATAAAGACAAATATTTTTGGAGTTTTCCTCATAGTAGTCTGAATAAATTAACTCTTGGACTTCCATATGCATTGAGAACGCTCGCACTCAACCCTCCATTACCTCTTTGGAGTGATATATATTGAGCCTCTTGGATACATTGAAGGAGGAGAAATTGAAGAGTAAGGAAACTATAGTCCATTGTTGCCTCAGTTTTTCTTATACTTGAGTCTGCATCCCTTTGTCCCTTGGAGCACATAGTGTTCTTCCCAAGCTTACCTTTTCTTTGTGAGCTTGCTATCAAGATATGGAGTATTGAAGTGGTGGACACCCAGGTGGAGGACTCGGTTTCTCTAGTTCGCAGAAGTGCCGATAGATTTTGTCACTATTGTATCTCTGGTTTATTAAGAGAAATATCTTATCCTATCCAATTCATGTGCATTTTGAATATGAATATTGAATCCATGGATGTATTTACTTGTTTATAAATTATTGATTATATATGCTACAGTAGCTCTAACACATTTATATATATCATGCTTGCTTTGTTTGCTATTGTTGAGAGAAAATTATAATTGCAATTGCATTGGAAAGGCTCAATGGGGATCTACTTCAATTGTCTGGAATAAGGTATAATTTTGTATCCCTTAGTGTTATATTTTCTTACTACTCTTGAATATTGGGAAATATTGATTTCTGGTGTCATATTGTCTGTTCTAGTACTCCCAAGCCATAGGAAGTTTCTATCCGTAATAGAATTGGTGTCTCCGTTTGGAAAGTTCCTTGTTTTTCTTTGGGGATTGGGGGCATAATGTGCTTCACTTTATCTATGTTTCTCCTAGTTTATGTGTCGTATTTAGTATCATGTTCATCGATTGACACTCCCCTAGATTGCTTTGACCCTTGGCCTACTTTTTACCACTTTCTTCTATGTATACGTATATTTTTGGCTTAAAATCGCATACATACACATGATTTTGGCAAAAGTCACGTATACACATAGGGTTTTGGCCAAAACTCGCGTATACAGGTTGGTTTTTGGCCGAAAGTCATGTACATCCTCCCTTTTGTTGAGTTTGATGTTGTGGAAAGTTGTTGGGTGGTTTGTGAGTGTGTCTAGGTCTTCATGGGTACTGATGTTGTCCGTTGACTGTTTCTTTTGTGACTAGAGACCGTTTTTTCATTGACTTTTATTTGAAAGTAGTTCTAGTCATTTATCTATTTTTTGTTTTTCCATTAGTGCATTAGTCTCTTGGTCTCGGTGTCTTGCTTGGTTTGTTTTTTCTACTTGCTGTAGAGACTAAGAATTTTAGTGACTTTTATTACATTTTCATTCTTTTATATTGAAAATACAAAATAGTTGCATTCTTACTTGCATCTCACATATGGATGTAATGAGGTACTTGCATTGGGTCGCTTAAATGAGAGCTTTTTTCAGGCTTTCATATAGGAAGGATTGCATTGGCATTAAAAAATAAATGGATTTTTGTGCATTTTATGTGGTGGCATACCCCTTTCTTCATTTAAAGATAAGGTTGCACTTGGCATTGTTTGTTAGGTGTGCACATTTATTTCACTGCTGAGTCATAATACAATTGGTTTCACGGTCATTTCCCTTTGTGTAATAATAGCCATTAAAATCAATGCTTAAATTAAAACGAATTACACTTTTTTGTTTGTTAGGGTACATCAACAAGATTAGGTTTTAGAGTCTTGGAATAGTTCATTGTGAGTTAATTCTCCAAGACTAATTAACAAAACAAGTAGGTGTTTGTCCAAGAGAGAGAGTGAAATGCTTGGTATAATTAGTGTTTCTTAGGAGACTCCTCTTACATAGGAGTTAAGCATAAGACAATGTACATGATTATGGTTGGGATAGCCCTTGGTCACTTTCTATGAGTGCTGAAGATATTTCAAGGATTGTATTCATATTTGGAAAATTTTGAGGTACCGATTGGTGCTTTCGAGCTTTGGGATTTGCTACCCTTCCCACATGGTCGATCCCTCCTACGACTGTCCTCCTAAGCATTGGTTATATTGGAGTGACCTTAGTTTCCTTACCTAGGTATCACAAAGGGTACTTGCAAGGGTTATTATATGAGTGTCTTGACCAAGTAACGGTCAGACAGCATAGTCTCTTTACGTGTTGAAGCCGGGGGCCACTATAATTGGTTACATACCTCCGCTTGTAGTGTATGGGAGTTTTGAGCCTCTCCTAGGCGAGAAATACCTGCTCCATTCAGGAGATCACATATCCTCCCCTTGGTTTGCTTGTATTCCGATTGTATATTTTCTTAGGAGTATTCTCTTTGTGCTCTAGTTCACTTTTGGGATCATGGTTACTTAAGTATATTTCTGTTCTATTGAGTTTGGTTCTTTTTATGTTTGGCATGCCTGATATCACTACTAGTATCTCGTTACCCGCTCCAGGTCATAGTGTGGACCCTGGTGTTGGATTGGGGGGCACCACAACCCCTTATCTTTCTCATAGATTAGGGAGTGTTCATATTCAATCCTCTACTCCATTTGCGGAGGATTTTCACTCCCTTATTCGGGTAGTAACACTAGTGTTCACCCTCACAAGGGTGGTAGTGGATAATTGCTTTGAATATGTTGTCGTGATTAATCTTCCCTATACCCCATAATTTGGACTCTTTACTGGTTGTTTCCAATTGGTTTGGACCTATATTGTTGTCATGTAGGGTCTAGTTATTATACACTCTCTCTGAGGCTTTGACCTGTTCGTGCCCATCATAGGTGTAATGTCCAACTAGAATATAGGTTAGGATTTCACATCTACTTGCATTCATGCATTACCTTATGATTGTTTCATTTTAACCTTAGGTATGAACCCATTCCATGATATCACGGAACCTTCATGCTGTTGTTAGAAGTGGTATTGTGCGAATGGTAGATCTTTCCTATACATGGGTGCCCTAGTTAGATTATATTTTTCATTTGGTACCCATGCTGAGATTCCGCCTTTAGATTGTGGGAGTCCCTTTTTAGTCACGCCATGTCCTTGAGCAAGAGATTCATACTCCCATTGAACTTTATGCTAGCTTTTCCCCGTAGGGAATCCCTTGTATATATCAAGTTGTAATTGCATTTTATGAGTTTTGTTTGCCTTATTGATATTTATGTCAGATCCCTGCTTCAGAGTTATAATCCATATAGCCTGAGCTTGTCTCATGTCTAGTCAATCATATCCTTTTACATATCTTTTGCAGCTTGATCACCCCTTTAATGGGAGGAGACATTCCCCCAAGTGTTGTTATCCTTCATATGTTTCCTTGCATTGAGCATAGATATGTTCCACTACCTAGAACTAGTCTTCTTGACCCTGACACTTGTCTCGTCCTAGATATGTATTATAAAGCACTTTTGTTATTTTTCAATCTTTTCAAAATATCTGAAAAAGTCCAAAAAAAAATAAAAAAGCATAAAAATCCAGATGGGAATTTATATTATCTTTGGCAGCATTGCATATCTCGTCACCTTTGAACTGAGCATTGTATATCACATCCCTTGGTTGGGTTGTTAGTAGGACTTTAGGATCTATACTTGTTACTCTGAGTTTGTCTCCACCGACTGATTATGCTTCCAGTCACCATGGAGCCTTTGTTGATTCCTCCTGTGTCATAGAGATGTCCCATTTTTCATATCGAGTCAATGCTTCCTACCTTCGGTCATCACTTTCGTTATGCTCTTGTTTGAAGGAAGTTGAAGCCAGAGCTTACCATTCCTCAGCTCTCTTGACTTTGCATGTCAGCTATTCCCTGTACTATTACTGGTTCGTGCATATCTTGTTCGATTTATTCCACATTATACAACGTTGATGAGTACCTCATGTTGGTTGATGGGGGATTCCTTAATTCCCTCCTTCCAGTGGATTCCATTCCATCGACATCAAATCATTTATTCTAGAATAGGATTTTAGATTCCTTTGAGTTCCTTGAGACTTACAGTCATCAATGGTAGGTTCTCTCACCATCGACAGTTTTTGGAATAAATCAATGTCCCCTAATCGATGGACTCTTTCAAGTGTTCAACCTTGACACATCTATTCATGCTTTTTAGATTTCACTTTGTACCTTAATTCCCATTATCATTATCGGTGGGTGATCTCATGTATGTTGACAGTATACACCAATGACCAGTAATCAGATGATGGAATACTATGTGTGACCTCGACACATCTATCAACATAGTAGGACATGTACTCGTAGCGGTTTATGTAGAAAAGATTCCATCCTGGTGACATTTCATATTATGTTACTATCTTGATCATGCCAGTATTCATGATATGTCATGTCTCGTGATCATATTCCAATGTATATCGTATATATTCACCCTTATGGAGATATTGATTCATTGTCTATTGTATGTGGTGATGGAGACACACGGCATTTGTATATCATGCCTATTCATGGCCATTTTACTCTTATGTATCTGGAACTTCTATATGTATTTGCAGTCACATGTAGAGCTTTATCATTGTATTGTACTGATGAGTGGCTGGTTCTTCCACCTGGGTCTTCATTACTCCACTCAGTGGGATGTATTATATAATGTATTTCAGCCATCATGTTACCCCTCTGACCTCACACATTAGGGGGAGTCTATTATAGCTGATTTTACCCACATTTTACCACACCTAGTAGATCACATCTTTATGGCCTTCCATGTCCCTATGAAGACTCTTTGGACCCCATGGACCTATATTATACTTTGATTTTCCAATATTACCCCCAAAAATCACATGTTTATAACTATACGTGACTTTTAAAGCCATACTCACATGTATACGCAGCTTTTAAGCTCAAACATGCATACACCGGGAAGTGTGCATGAAGACAAATATTTTTGGAGTTTTCCTTATAGTAGTATGAATAACTTGACTCTTGGCCTTCCATATTCTTTGAGAGCACTTGAACTCGACCCTCCATTACCTCTTTGGAGTGTTATATATTGAGCCCCTTGGATACATCGAAGGAGGAGAAATTGAAGAGTAAGGAAACTATAGTCCATTGTTGCCTTAGTTTTTCTTATACTTCAGTCTGCATCCCTTTGTCCCTTGGAGCACATACTGTTCTTCTAGAGCTTGCCTTTTCTTTGTGATCTTGCTATCAAGAGATGGAGGATTACAGTGGTGGAGGCCTAGTTGGAGGACTCGGTTTCTCCAATTCGCAGAAGTGACGACATAGTTTGTCACTATAATATCTCAGATTTATTAATAGAAATATATTTTCTTGTCCAATTCATGTGCATTTTGAATATGAATATTGAATCCATTGATGTATTTACTTGCTTATACATGATTGATTATATATGCTAGAGTAGCTCTAACACATTTATATGTATCATGCTTTCTTTGTTTGCTATTGTAGAGAGAAAATTATAATTGCAACTGCATTGGAAAAGCTCAACGGGGATCTACTTCAACCTTCTGGAATAAGGTATGATTCTATATCCCTTAGTGTTAGATTTGCTTACTGCTCTTGCATATTGGGAAAGATTGATTTATGGTGTCACACTGTCTGTTGTGGTACCCCCAAGCCATAGGATGTTTCTCTTTGTAATAGATACCCATAAATTCCTTTTTATTCGCAAAGGAAGTATGTCATGGGAATCAAATGTTGATGCCCATGACAATGATTTACTTCACTTGATTATTGTGATTACATGATATTTTATAATGCAAGCAAAAAGGAATATGTAAAACTAGGGGAAACTTATTTATGATTGGTTACAAGTTCAAAGAGAATATTATATATAGTGTTCCAAAACGTCTAGCCATCATCGACACTTGAAATAATTTATGATCTTGCTTTCAGTAGTGGTAATATTTTTGTTTGTCTTTCCTTCTATCCTACAAACCGGTTTGACTTATTGGATAAAAAATACTGTGTAGAAATGTTCAACTACTTTGGATTTAAAAGGATAGATTAAATTTGAAAGACTGGTCTCTTAAGAATTTCAAGTGTACTAGCGAAAGGTAAAGTGTGGGAGATTGTTTGATATTAAATCCAATGAAGATACTAGGTCATGAAAAAAGAGTTACAAAAAATAATGTTGGAGGAAGCAATTTAATTTTTTTTTTTGGGAATGCAGCAACATAAGATATGTCTATCAACCAAGGAAACATGCAACATACATAGAGAATATTCACACTACTTTGTAGGGTGGAATGAGTAGGGAATCCATATGACCCATGTAAGAATCCAAGAGGAAAATGTGTAGGGAATCCATATGACCCATGTAAGAATCCAAGAATCCAATCTAGAGTGCAACTTTTAGACTACTCTATTGAGTTTAATAGCTCTGCTTCACCTACAGTATTCAATGTATCATCAGTGAATTCCTGCATGTCCAACAATATATGAGGGAGTCATAAACGAAGGAGAAATGCTTCTTTTTATTTACTTCTATTTCATATTTTCCTTCTTGACAATAGAGATACTTTACATGAACTAGGGTTTTTTATGCCCCTCTTAAATTGCCAAAAATTGGTTTTCCAGAATCGACGAAGTGGAAGATTATACTTCTTGAAAATAGATGATAATTTTGTTGATGGCATGCACTTCCTTCAATGGATGTAATTCTTATTGACAAAACTGAGAAGATGGTGAGTTTAGATGTTCAAATATTTTTAGATTTTTCCATATTTTTTATTGGGATCACAAGTTTGAATGAAGGTTGTTGGAGTATGTGTTATAATATCAATGTGAACTCAAAAGAATAACTATTTTTCTCTTCAATATTATAGTTCCTGGTAGAGGTAGGCCATTATAACCCAACATGTATTTGACCACTGTAAGGCAAGTATTATACCATCCATATCTCAATGTGTAATGTAATGAATCTTGTGTAATCATGGTGACACATTAGTTTTGTAATGCCTCGGTTTTGACCCCGGTTACATTAAAAAGGTACATGATGTATATATTGTAATTAATTGTGCTGTGGAGCTAAAGGAAAAATCCCCACCATCAACTTGGTCATGTATTTTTTGGCAATAGGGATTGTTACCGATGGTATATCCTTCTATCTGGCACATTATAGTTTTGGCATCATGTAAATATGCACATCAATTAAAATAAACCTATAGCTAGCTACGATGGTGCAACGTTAAATGAAAAGGGCATGATTCCTAAGGTTAAGGGGGGGTTGTCCAACCCGTGGGGGTCATTGGGAGTTTGCCATATGTCGACCATACTTTTAAAATTATGTTGTCTAGGAGAATTTATTGCTGAGTAGTGGTGGGTGTGGCAGGATTGTCAGTCCTTTCCCATGTGCCCACTCCACTAGCGGACTTTTGCTCTTCACATCGCTGGGACACGGAAGCAACCATTCCACACTCACTCCACTCTCCCACGATCCCACTCCTTTAGATGTTTTGTTCTGGCTCACTCTCACGTAGGGAGGTTCTGTTTTTCCTTCCACAGTGAGTCGTTCTATTCTTCCTCCATTCACGTAGAGAGTCTGACCTTGTTTACATTGTCGGACCGTGAAAGGTATCTATGGTTCTTCACTGTGAGATTGGATATGTTAATTCCTCAGTCGGTGAAGAGGATTGGTTTACCTTTTGTATTATTGGACTGTGTGTATTTGTGTTAACCTCATATTTTTGTTGTCTGTGTACCTATTTTCCCCTGTCCAAGATTGAGAATCAGCCTTCTCTTCCATTTTTGGGTTGTGTAATGTTCATGTGGCTTAGCCATGAGAACGGTTGTTTGTTTTCCTTTGAAACTATGGATTATTGTGGTTTTGCCCCACGTTGTTTGATGTTGTGAATGAATTCATATTTTGGATGCTGCTGAGTTGTGTTTGCCACGCTAGGGCCAAGAACAACTATGATCATCTTGTCTGACCTGAGCTGTGTTCACCCTTTCGTTTGGGTTGTCACCATGTTATCTTTATTTTCCTTACAGAGTTGTGAGCTGTTTGTTTTATTGTGGTGTTGAGTGGTTGTTCTTCAGACTATTGAGAGTAGGATTAGAGGTTGGGTATGCTTGAGAAAATTGGTGTTTGGAGCCACTCAGACAAAGTTAGACTGCTGGCTTTCTTTGCTAGAACCCTTGAAGAGTATTGGAAAGGGAAGTCAGGGCCTGAGGGACTATGAAGTAGAGAAAGGATTGATTCCTATTGATGGGTGTGTGGATGTCTTAAAAATTCGATTAACTCTGGTGTAGGCATCCTTAGTCCTCCATTGAGGCCACTAGCTTAGCATTTATCCTTTCCTAGCTCCTTGACGGCCTGATAAACCCTACTGTGTGGGTTTGGATTATTTGTATACCTTGGCTATGTGTAATCCTGTTTTGACCCTTATTCCTTGAGGAATCATGCCCAGCTTGGGGGTGGCAGTGTTGCTGAGAGATTGATGAGCACGCTGGACTATGGTTGGGTGGAACGTTGCAGTGATGTAGCTGGTTGCAAGCTGAATTCTTTTCAAGATGAGTATTTTAAACTATTCCGTCTCTACATTTATATTTACTAATTAATAAATATGATGAACATGTGGTATGCTTGAAGGAATGTATGTTTGCTTCCGCTATGTATATGAAGGATTATGCATCTTAGTATGTTTTATGTCTTAAGCTTTATATTTCAGCATTATATTCTTGTTTATGTTCATGGGGCTATCTTCCTGGAGGTTTTTTTATGGATTGGTAGCATCTTCCTTACCGGTCAGAGGGTCGGGGACGTTACAGTATGGTATCAGAGCTCTGGTTGTAGCATGGGCCTGAATGGGCAGTGAATATGTAGTGATAGAGCTTATGTTGCAGCATTTGGGCCTTAGAGGGCCATGAGAAACAGTTAGCAGAGGCAGGTTTCCTACTACCTAGAAGAAACCAGGAGAAAATGGGTGAACGACAGGAAAACTCACAAAAATTTTCTAAGTATTAGAATTGTCAGCTCATCGAAAAACTTAGTGCGAAGTTCTTCCGATGCAGCGGAAAAAATAGTCTGGAGGTCACCCGACGTACGACAATTGGAATAAGATTGCGGAGGAAATTGCATTCATCGCCCATCGGCCCATCAGAGGACTAAGTGCGAAGGTCCTCCCACACCGTAGAAGTGTTAGCCTGAAGCTCACCCGCAGCAGAGAGAAATTTCAAAAAAAATTCGAAGTGGTGGAATCATCGGCGATCGGCAATGATTAGTTGATTGAAACGCCAATTCCTAGATGATCAAGTTGTCGACGCAGTGAAAATTTTGGTGACTACATTCAAAGAGAATGGCTGATTGTGCGCCACCATTGCAGATGGATAAAGGACTATCCTTTCAATGGATAGATTCCTCGATCTTCGATGGCAAAGAGAAAAGTCGTTTCAACAGCTAACGCAGCAAAAGATTTCCAAAATTGTTTCTAAGGAACAAAATCATCGGTTATCAAAGAGGAATAGTTTTTGAGATCACTGATGAATAGTTTTTAATATCACCGATGAATAGTTGAAGGAAGAGTCGATGCAAGAAGAAAATTCAAAAAAAAAAATTTCTAAGTGTTGTTCGGCCATCAGAAAATGTTAGTCATACCAGTCACCGATGAACACCGGAAGGAATTGGTGGTTCGAGCACTGCTGTTGTGGAATTCTAGAGCACTAACCTTCTGACGGATAAGGTTTTGACTACTGATGCCGATTAAGTTGTGCTTCAGATCGCCAATCGAAAGTTATTAGTGGACCAGATTGTTGATCAGAAAAAGTTTCAATGTGGATGAACCGTCATTGCGGCCACCTAAGGGACTACCCATATGATGAAATAAAGGATTAGATCGCTGACCTATCAAAGATGTATTGTCATCTGGTCGCCGCAACGATGGTGAATGTAGTAACTTGGATCGCTGATACCTAGTTGATGGCGTATCCGCAATGTCGAAAAATAGATAGTGAATGCGCCGAAACAACGACAAAGAATAGAATATGGTTGAGCCGATGAAACGACAGAAAGATGGTTAAGGAAGAAATTTTGAAAAATTTTCTAAGTATGAAAATCGTTGGACATCCAAAAAAATTAGTGGATGGGGGAACCGCAGTTTCGGCGGAGATCAGCTAAAGGTCGCCGAAACGCCGACCTAACTTAGTTTGATAAAGTTGCGATAAGACCATGGGCGATCGATGATGATTAGTTGACTGGATCACCGATGACTAGCTGAGGGAGTATCCGCAGTGTCGGAGGGAAATAGTCTATGAAACAACCGACGTAGTGTCACAAGAAAGAGAAAAAGAAAATTTGCGCCGAGAATTTTTCTAAGTGTCTAGGATATCAATGATCGACGCATGTTAGTTGATGAGTCCGCCAATGAGTCGGGAGCAATTAGTGATCTAGAGTGCTGATCGGTGGAAGATAGTTGAACGAGCATCCACCGTTGCGGAAGTCTAGAGGACTAACCTTCTGATAGGTAGAAGTCCTGACTATTGATGCCGCAGTGACTAGAGGTTTCGACCGCCGATAAGCTTGTCACCACGGAAGACACAGAAGGTTTGTTGGGTGTTGTTGTGAAAGTCTAGAGGACTAGCCACCTGATACACATGGCATCCGACCGCCAATGCAGCAGTTAGTCAATTTTCTCGCTGATGAACTTCAGAATAGTAGACCACTACAGACCGACACAGCAGAAAGAAATAGATAAACAACCCGCCAATACAGCAGAGAAAAAATTAGACGTTCTAGCCACCGAAACACCCGAAGGTTAGTGAAGAAAGGAACTGATGAACAGTCCTTGACATCGCCAATGCGAATTGAAAGCCTAGACAACTACAGAGCCGAAACGTCGAAAAAAGATAGATGAGCAAGCCGCCGATGAGCACCGGAGAATTTAGTCATCTGGGTCACTGAAGTTTCGGAAGACTAGTCCACTAAGGGTCCGAAACGTTGAAAAATTAGTTGGGATGAGACCCGATTTTGACCAAAGAAAAATTGGAGTTTTGCAGTGAATTTATCATTGGGTTTCTTAGTAGTTTTAGGGATGAAAAGGAAGAGAGTTCCAGGTGGATGAAGTTGACATTTAAGACCATAATACATTTGGTAAAAAGCATGATTTTTGAAGTGGTGTGGTTTTCACACTTGAGGTCAGAATGAAGCATGTGGATAGGCATTGGAAAGCCTGTCTAGCAGGGAACAAAGGAGAATCACAAGAGTTTAAATGTGGTGCTGCAAAGTACTAGTTATTTCTTGATGGAGAAATGTGCTGATGTCAACATGGACAACAAGACCATGAAGTCAAACCAGTTGTTGTTGGGAAAAGGAGTTCCATGCAAGGATCAGGGACTTGAAAAGGGAAATTTCCTTAAACCATGTCTTGCTAATTATGATTACAATTTTTGTACATAAAATGTATGAGGATATGCCTTGCATGCATAGGATATTACATGTTGGTAAGAATAGTGAGGATTATACATTTATAATGAGCCACTAATAATAATTATTGCATTGATGTTGGCATTAGTGGAAAAACCTACGACAACATGGACATGGTTGAATATGTTGCTAATGCTGACCAATGTGACTAGAAACCCTATGGAGAAAGGGATAAGGCAACAAGTCCAGAATCAAAAGTTGGTGAGCAAAATCTGCAATCTCCTGCAAAGGACGAACCAAACTGGTAATGTCAATGGTGTAAGTAGGTCCCAAGAAGGTAAGGGTTTGATTATGACAATTGCATGGAGTGGTAAAATAAAGAGGTCTCATACCATGTGGGTATTTTAATTTTACACTGCATTCATAGAGAAAGGTGTCATGCCTGTATTATGCTGTTATGAGCTTAGTAGCCCAAGGAAAGTAAGCACTGATGATCTTGATTATAGTCATGCAACCTATATGAAGTAGTCATGGTTATACCATGCATGGTATGTTTGAATGCATAGTATTCCTGAATCAATGCAAGGTAGCATTGAGTGGGTATACATTAAAAGATTTTATAAATCTTGTAGTTATGCATTGAATGGATGCATATGAAAAGTATGAGTAAATGTTGTAGATATGCATACATAAGTATGGGTGCAAATGTTGTGATGCAATTCATGAGAGCGTAGAGATAGTGCATGAGTTATTATGAATAACTAATGGCTAAAATGATGAATTGATGACAATTCTGGAACCATTTCAAGAGTTGTTATGAATGCAGGATAGTAAGTGCATGAAGAAGGTAGTCATGATCGATTGGATACTGAAAATTCTCTATGGAAGGGAAAGGTGTTACAATGATACGCTTGTGGAGTAAGGAGTATCTGAACATTTCATTTTGGCACAAATGATGTGACCTTGCAAATTTTAGTATGATAATGATTGCATGAAGTAAATGAGTTTTGGTAATATTGATGTGATTAATCTCGTATAGTAGGACATGTAATCGACCTCGACACCTCTATGTTCGACCTCAACACCTCTATTCGCATAGTAGGACATGTAATCGTAGTGGTTTGTGTAGAAGACTTTCTAATTTTGTGTCATTCCACATATGCTACCTCCTTGATCATGCCAGTGTTCATGAGATTTTAGCTCTCGTGATTTGATTCCAGTGTATGTCACATTCATGAGATTTCAGCTCTCGTGATTTGATTCCTCCTACAACTTCTTGGTCAATTGTGCTAACTGCTCATCCTGGATGACGATGTCCCAAAATTGTGTCATTGCATCCATGACCTTCTTTCCAGCCTAATCCCTTTCTAGTAGCTATTCCGCCACATCCTCTATGGCGCTCTTCCTTTCAGCAATTTGTTTAGGTGGTGTGTCTGGATACACCAAAGCATTAAACTTTGCATTGGATCGCTGAAACAATGCGATGGCTTCCCCAAGACACTTTTATTTCTCTACTACATCTAGTTCTGCAGTGCTCTCATAGACATACTGATAGGCCTCCAAAACTGCCTCTTGCAACTGCATGTTGTGATCCTAAAGTTCGGCCCTCTCGATTACTAGTCGTTCATTCTCCTTCTTCAACTTTGTAATATCCTTAGTGCTCTTTTCCCTCAACTCCTCTTACACATTCTTCAATTCTTCGACTTCTTTCTGTGCTTCTTCTACCTTCTCCTATGATTGCTAAAACTGACCTCTAATGTTCTTCTCTCTTCCTACAAACTTTTGGTTGGATACTCTTTGCATATGAACCAATGTCTGCATGGACATCACATTGATGTCGATAGACATGTCCTTCAAATGTTGTAGGGAGGAGTCCAATTCCTCATTGCTGCTATTAATCGTAGTAAGGGGAATTTGAACATTCCAAACCCGCATCCTAGTGTTGATTGAGCCAAAGTCATGTCTAGTCACTCCTTTTGGTGCTCTTTTCAAAACAACATCATACAAAGAATCAATTTTTGTTCTTACCTCAGCAAATACCTCTTGCACGGATTTCTTCATTTCCTTTTTTGTCGCATCTATTGCATCTGTAAATTCCTTGACAAGTTTATTTAACTATGCTTCTATCCCTGGCACTACACTACTAGTCGCACCTTGTTCATCCCATTTATTCATCCTTCAATCATCAAATGGAGGCTCTTCTTTTGTGTCAATGGGTGTCTTTGTCGAATCTATATCAGATTCATGGTGACTATGTTACTCATCCTTATGCATGAGATAAACAAATTCATCTGCTAGGGTCCCCGTTGATACTTCCTCAAAAATGACCAGTTCTCTCCATGCTGCAGGTCAATCATTAACAACCACCTCTAATTTCCGATCAGAAAACTTGTAAGGCGTTGGAAACCATTTCTTGTCTTGGTCATTCTGTGCTTGCACATGAATGGCGTGTGGGTCGATTGTAAATCAGGAAATACTTTGATACTTTATTGCAGCTTCCTCAAATAACTGGGGAACTTTCATAGCTGTCACCTACAACGTTTCCTAATAGATCCAAAATTGGATCGCATAGTCCTCCATTCTTTTAGGTTCCTTTACCCGCCATAGATTTTGGTAACATGCACCCTTACATACTTTCACTACTTCTATTTCGATGCCTTGATAGTCAAATGGCTCCACCCAACCCA
Source organism: Pseudotsuga menziesii (assembly GCA_001517045.1). NCBI lineage: Eukaryota > Viridiplantae > Streptophyta > Pinopsida > Pinales > Pinaceae > Pseudotsuga > Pseudotsuga menziesii. The sequence continues at coordinate 123,033 of LPNX010477487.1, forward strand.
CGAGTGCGATCAAGATCAACAAACAACTATATGTAAATGACCTCTCTCCGGCCTGTACTTCCACTGTGTCCTCCACGAACTGGTTCATAAAAATGTGTGACTAGTTCATTTGTACACCTTCTGTGCATTGCTTTGCACATGCAATCACCCCATATCTACATTGGATGGGGAGGTTCTTACTTACCCCTTTTTTGGCCACAATCCTTGCGCTGATACGTACCTCCTATTCATTGATACTGTCGATGCCATTGATGCCGTAATCCCACCCGTCATGCTGCAACCCATTGCACCTCTTCAACCTCACTGCAAGCCTCTTTTCATTATCCTTGCCTCCAAAATACTGTGAGGGGTTTGACCCATCCTTAGGCACCCCCACGATGTATGATATTAATTCCACTGTGATTTTGAATGGTGTGTCCAACCACAATGTTCTACCATGAAAACAAGCCAAAAGATGCTTTACGTAGGAATTTGCCTCATTTAACTGCCCAAAATGCGACGTGTTAATCATTCCCAATAACCACGCTTTATTCAGCCCCTTCGCCCAATCCTTCATAATGCGTTTTATTGGGTCGTCTCCTACTACTACCATCGGTAGATATAGTTCCTTTGTAACATCCTCCCCTATGAGCAAGTCATAGTCATCATAATTCATCTGCATTAACGCAGGCACGATGTCTGTGGTACATACCATCCCCTATGGTATCGCTGACATCCTCACTTGGTACTTCTAATTCTTGGTGAGCTTCTTAGGCTGCACACTGGGCTGACATGGCCATATATACCTACGTATATCCTCAATGGACACCCCTGCACAAGCTGCTGACTCCACGACTCCTGAGCTTGATGGCCATGTCTGTACAGCTTCCTATGCTTCCCTCGTAGACGTTCTAGTCTTCCTCTTATTCGATTTCAAAGAGCTATGCTTCTATCCCTTCCTTTTCTTCTACGTCACTGACGATGATCCTATCGACATACTTACAATTTCTTTCTCAATTGTTACTAAGCCAAATGGTGATTCCCTTTCACTCAAAATGTCCACCATGATAGGTTCACTCTGCATGTCGCACCAGTGCCCCACAATGCTCAACAGTCAAGAAAACTTACTTCACTTGGAAACTCTCCCAACTCACTTTAACTCTATTATGCAAATATGAACTCTCCTCAATCTTTCAGAATGGTGTCTTCTGAGCATCACAAACCCCTTTTTGTAGCATCAAGTTGATCCATACCCATCATGACCAAATCATCACAATCCATTTTACCTCATCATAACCAAATACTGCACTAATTTCTTGAATCTATCATCGATCCTGACAATACAATGGTTATATCCGTCATTAATACACATCGCTTCAACAAGCGCCACTGGTTAACTACTTTAACTGTCTATATTTATTGTTGATTTGACTACGTCATGACCCTATAGTCATTGTGACAAACCTTCCTAACTACGTTAGTGACTCCCCTACTTGTGCATCATCTTCCTCCTATCCATCCATCCTTCCTACTTTTTACTTATTCTTATTTTTTATTTTTTTCATTGCACAGTGTCTTACGCATTACACGGTTCTAGGGCCATTCTATATGGCTTCATCCCACTACCATTTACTAACTTAGGCCGCGTTGCTCCATCTAACTACTGCAGTTCAACTGCTCCTCCTAAAGTAATGGAATTAACAAGATAAGGACCTAACCAATGTATATGTAACTTACCTAGATGCTTCATGAACTTGTTGTCGTATAACAACACCAAATCTCCTTGCTTAAATTGTTTGTTCTTGATATGGCGATTGTGCCAAGCCTTTTGTCAATCCTTCTTGACACGCTGGTGAAAACCCATAATAAAGCGGTATTCCTCAAGCTGTACTAAATGGTCTAATCGTTCCACTAGTGTTGCTTCATCATCCATTCCTATCGCTGATGCAATGTGTAAACTCAAAGCAATGTACTCAATAAGCATGACTGTCTCTTTCCCATACACTAATTTGAATGGTGTCTGCCCCATCAATCACTTTCACGTGGTGTGATATACCCACAAGACTATTGGAATATTCAATCCCAGTTGTCATAGTTTGCATTACATACCTTTGTAATTTCATGCTCCAACACTTTGTTGAATTCCTCCATTGTTCCGTTTTCTTGTGGATGATATGGGGTACTCTTCTTATGTTATATCTAAAGCTCCTATTTCAATGCACTGATTGCGTGATTGATGAAGTGACTCCCCTGGCCACTCATTAATATTCCTAGACATCCATACCGAGTCACAACGTTTTCAAATAGGGACCTCTCCATTGTTGCAACCATCCAATCCACGATTAGTGTGGCCTCCACCCATCTTGTCAAATAGTCTGTCACTGTAATGATATACCATGCACTAGTTCTCTTCCCAGGTGAGGTAATTTGTCCCACGAAGTCCACAACCCATTTATCAAACGGTTGCAATGTCACATGAGGTACTGGAGACATCGCATCCCTCCTAGGTGGTTTTCCAGCTCATTGACAGACATCGCAGGTCCGTGCATAATGACTCACATTAGTATGAAGAGTGGGCCACCAAATCCCTGCACAAAGCACCTTCCTCACAGTAGCTCAACCTCCATAGTTTCCACCAACAACTCTCGCATGTGCCTCTACGAAAATCTATCCTTGTTCATGCGGTAGGGCACATCACCACAAAATATCTTCCATTCCTAGTATATATAGATACTCAGCAATCAACTAAAAATCCAAGTCCTTAACAACCAACTGCTTCTTCTAACCTATAGTAAGGTCCTCTGATGCGGTTCTCATTGCCAAAAGTTGAATGATTTGATCATAATAACCATAAACCATGTGAATTATGAACAACTGCACATCTAGCAATCCGTCTTCAATGTTTGAATGTTCCTTACCTATCTCAATTTGGTATAAATGGTTAGGGACAACGTTCAAGCAAACCAGCTTCACAATTATATCAAAATCAAAATCCTAAAAGATAAGTAGCTAGTGACATATCTTCCCTGCCAACACAAGATTATTCACTAGTTACTTCAAAGCATAATGGTCTGTAAACATATTGAAATGATCGCCCAATAGGTAATGCCTAAACTTCTGTAGCACATATGCCATCGCCATACCTTCCCTCTCTATGGTCGTATAGTTTTCCTCTGTAGATGACAGCTTTCAACTAGCGAAAGATATTGGGTGGTCAATATCTCCTTCTCCCCATTGCACGAGCACCACTCCTAGCGCAATGGAAGATGCATCCACATGAACATGGAACTCCTTGTTCCAATAAATAAAGACTAGTATAGGTGCAGAATCCATCTTGGCCTTCAATGTGTCAAAAATTCCTTCACACTCCTGACTCCATGCAAATACTGCATATTTCTTCAGCAACTTCTCATTGGGAGCTGTGATCAAAGAATAACCTCGTATGAATTTGTGATAATATCATGTGTGCCCGAACGTTTCTTTAAGCATATTCACATTCGTATGTGGTGGAAAGCTCAAAATTAGAGCAATCTTTGCAGGTTCAAACAATAGTCCTTGCTTGCAAATGATGTGACTCGATAATATCCCAAATGGTGCATAAAAAATACACTTATTTGAGTTCAGTGTGATCTGATGTTGTCGACATATTTATAGCATCAATCATAAGTTTTCCAGATGGTCCCTAATAAATCCATAAGCTGTCCAATCATCCATATAAACTTGCAAAAAATTGTGAATGAAATATTTGAATGCAGCTACCACAACCCAAGAAAATATCGCAAGCACATTCTTCAACCCAAAAGGAATAATAGTGTACTGGAAACAACTTGATCTAGTGATAGCCAAAAAGGTCATCTGTGGAAGAATACATATCCTGAACACCTACTTCTTCTAGAACTTCATGAGTGAATGTTGTCAGAAATGGATCATGCATACATGCATACATGCATCATTGAGTTTCCTCAAGTTCACACAAATACGAATCCCACTCATCTTCTTATCTTGTACCACCATAGGAGTGATCCATTCTTAATCTTCGACCGACTTAATTATTCCAGCATCCAACATCCTGTCAATATCATCTTTGACCCTCTCCTTGTATCGCGGATTCAGGCGATACAACCTATGTCATACTAGTTCACATCTGGCTTCAATGGAATCTTCATGTCCCCTAAATCTCCTAGTATCCCCTTCATCTCAGAAAACTTCGTAGGGAACAAATATTGGAAATCATGAAACAAATATGTGATCTTAGCCATCGTTTCTTCATCCCAGTAGTCCCCAACATTTGCAAACTTTGGGTTCTCCTTTGTCCCAATGTTGACCTTTATGATCTTTAATGACCGATTCATTGGATTCGTCGATACGTCAGGTGCTGCGACATCTTGACTCCCTTCTATTTCCAGAATATTGACATTCCACATACTATCACCATCCTCATGTCCTCCAGTTACATTATAGCATTACATCATCAACTGCATGTGACAATGCACATGTGGATCCATGGATATGCGACCGATAGTACTTTCATAAAATGATCGTGGATGAGCTGTAGCACATTATGAACAACTAGATTGACATCCGTGAAACTAAATGTGTGAGTGAAACAAATCATCAATTTCTCTCAGGTGGTGATTTATCTATGCAACTCAACTAATACATACCAATATTGTGGCATTTCATCCAATGTGTGGACAAAGGCATGGACCCACTCATCCTTTGGTCGCAATTCCCACAAATTCTGACACTCAATCAAATTATCCCTAGGGCTATTCCCCCCATCATACCTCCCATCATGATACGGTTTTGCATCTCCAAAGCAATTTATCATCAATATTCGATATTGCGACCATCCACTGATCGACTTCTTATCTGTCTCCCAATAGCATGTGGCTATAGCCTTTAGTGCTTCCTCCAATGCCCACAACCTTTGTGGTTCTGAAACCTTATCTTCGAATTCAACAAGAAACTCAGATAACTAGGGAAGGAATTCATATATTGGTAACTCAATAGTCTCAGTCACGACATAACACAATGATTGTGTGATCAACCCACACTTTCTTAGTGACACTTCATGCAAGCGGTTCTACCAATTCTCTAAGGCATCAACAGAATCAGAAGACGCGGAGCTAGAATTGCACCAACCAAGTTCTCTATCGGCAATCGGATGGATATAATCTTTTGAAATGTTGTAAGCATGATCCCATCCTCTAACAACTTCGTGTTTCACTGGCTCAATATACCTTCTCCCTTCATTTGGATCCATTGGAGTGATGACTCTGATATCTTGATTCTAAAAGGTCATTACGCGCTTCTTAAAATTCATTACTGCCATACTACCGTTGGCCCATCCAATCCCCAGCAACATGGGGTAGGATCCTTTGCCATCAACAACTTCAATAACATCAAAATCAACATACATCTTCATGCCCTCAACGTCAACTACCATTTGCGACAAACTCTCGACCAATGTTGCTTTTTCTTGATTAGCCAATCGCAGCTGCACAGGAGACTAGCCTAGTGTTGGCCTCCCCATCTTCTACCGTGTCTTTTTTTTTCTTCAGAATATTATCATCTAAGCCTAGATCCAAAATGACTGAATCTACTTCATAGTCCTCAATATGAATGTTCATGTGCATCTCTTTTCCCATCTTTTTCTTATGCAAAGAGTTCATTGTGAAGTCCTTCTGTCCCTTAATTGGTCGATGCAACAGTTTCTCAATATCGACAAGAGAATCGGGATCTCTCACCAGCAACAAGCAAATCTCAAATAATTTCTGCAAGGTAACATGTTGTCGCGATGGTCCCGCCTCCAAAGTTGAATAAAAAGAAATGGGAATTTCATAAACAATTAACTTACCAATATTCCTTCCAATCACATCATGTGCTTCAAAAAATGTGTCCTTCTCAGCATCGATGTCGAATTGCACCTTCTTCTTCCCAGCCAGCCAAATTTGTGGATGTGGGATATCTTCTCCAGTCTTCGCCCCTCCGTGAGTGATTAAAACATCATCAATGTCCTGTGTTCTAGGCTCTGTCAAGATCATTACAACCGTCAATCCTTGGTTCTGGTTCAGTGGTGGATTCACAAGTTGGTTCACATTCTAATTTGTATTCTAGGCCTAAATTGGAATTTGTTTCTAAGCCTAATTATGTGCTTGATTTTTGTTTTGTAACTGGTTTGGTTCTGCAACTTGCTCTGATTCTACAACTAGGGAACATTTCCTTCCTACCACCTCGCGATCAGCTATGGACTGTTTTCAACAGTGTGATCAATAGCGGTAAATATTTACATGAACACTATGCTTGAAATTGTGGGAAATATCTCTGATAGTATCCCAGTATACCAAAATTATAACATTGGACTGGTCTGCGATCTCGTCCTCCTCCTCGACCAAAGCCTCCACATCCTCCTCAGAATCCTCCATAGAATCCTCCTTGTTGTTGATACTGTGGTTGAGAAAATTGGGTTGCGGGGGATTCGGCTACTGGTGAAGATACTCTGCTGACTTAACATTCTATGGTTGCTACAGAGCCATATTCGTATGACTATACTGCGGTTACGGTGCAGACTGTTGGTGTGCTTGCTGCTATAGAAACTGCATCTACAGTTGTGCCTATTCTATGAGCTGAGGTTGAGGGATGGGTATACCACCTGCGGCTGTGGTTGTGTTTTTTGTACCTCTCCCTTCACATAGTATGATTCATAAACTGTTTCCTCAAGTAGGTCATATGCGTGACAATCCTTATCACCATGGCCCCCAGATCAACAAAATGTGCAGTATAATTTTGTCGACTTCGTCACCATCTTCTGCATGTACCCACATTCTTCATGTTGATTCCCATATACTTGACAAATGTGGCACCATGGCACATTGTCACAACTCATTGGGTTCATTGCTCCTAACAACAAGTAGTTTCAGAAATATGGGCAATTATCCTCGGTATGCTTGTCTACGTGACATCGATTGCACCAAAATTATTCGTGATGTTATTTTCCTTTTTTGATATCTTCCAACTGAAGTGTCATATTCGCTAGCTACGTTTGAATCTGGTTCATGCCAACTGCATTCTCTAAAACGGGTGAAGCTTCCAATTTTATTGTAATCTCCAGAGCCTCGCTCTATGTCACAATCTTCTGCTGCATCAGTGATATTCTGATATGAGTTAGCAAAGCATCAATGAACCATTCTTTATGCTATCTCTCTCATCTCAAAACAAACTCTTTCCATTAGTGTTTTTAACCTTTGATCAAAATCCCAAACAATCTCAATTAGATACTGCTTAATTTCCTTTATTTCTGTAATATATTGCACTTCAGAATTTGGTTTTCTGAACTCTTAAATTAGTCCTTTTCTAACTTCAAACAATGTCTTCACCAGAGTCCCCATAGGAACTTGTACAAATTTCATGAACCAATATAGTCCGCAACCCCAAAGATTTGTCACCATTTGTTCGTTCTTGACTTCATCATCTACAATTTGTTTGACAGTACATACCGCCTCACATAGGAATGAGTACTGTTCTGGATCCTCAGTCTTGTTCTCATGGAAGAAAGGTAACTTTCCTCATCGCCTGCAATTCTGGGCCTCCTTCCTATAGTCGTTGATCTGCTACTATTATTAGAGTGTTGCTGGAATGTTAGACAATTTGGTGTTGAACTTGCATTTCTTCCTGATTGCGATGTAGTGCGCGAAGGTGTGGATACGTTGCTGCTAGGGGTTGATATTTCCTTTACCCTGGGTGTATTCATGGTCTGGTCATCCTCATCATAACTGTAGCGTCACTTTGTCCCATTTGGTCTTCCTTCACAGTATTACATTTCGATCATTGTAGGACCTTCTCCTATCATCTGCCTCTTCTCTTGTCGAAACCTTGATCCTCCTCTCAGAAGACCACTTTTGTCCTCATCTTTCCTCACAGTCTCGCCATAACTTGCACCCATATAACCCATATCATTCCATTCGCATCCCCCTATCTTTGTGTTGTCCACAGCCCCCATACACCAGAGTACTACTACTCAAGGTGCATCTTCAGTATGCCTTTTTCACAGAAGAGCATTTTAATGACAATTAAAAAGACAATAAGAACATACCTCTTGGTTTGTTGAAAAATTATCTTTCTTTTTTACTGTAGGACTTAGTAGTATCAACCACGAACTCAGTGATATAGCCTTCCAAGATACTGTCCAACTATACTTCAACAACCCACGATGTTATCTTTTTTGTTTCCTGCAACTTCTGGATCAATTGAGGGGTCTGGGATGTTGGCTCACCTCCTTGAAAATTTGTCTTGCAATAGCTAAATCGTGCCAACCACTCATACAAAATGATGGGAAATTCAAAAAAAAAAGTACTCATGTGGACCTTCGTGTATGTACCATGTCAGCCACTTGTCCTTGCTCAATCCAGGGTTTTGATTTTTTGTCTCGACAAATTATTGTATCTTCTGTTTGAACCAATCTTGAATTTCGAGTCTTGTCAGATGGAAAACCATCTCCTCCCTTTATTCACAACAAGGTCCCATCAACAAAACCATTTTTTGACACAAACTTAGTCAACAACACTTGTCGACAAGGGTTCCCACTCTATCGACACCCAAACCACCGCGATCTCCTAGAGAAACGGCCAAGACAAGTTTTACCCCATCTCACAACACCCACTAAGCAGATGAAGTCTCACCCAAGATGTTCGAGGAAGAGCTGATGGAACCAAGTTTCTGCGGGATAAGAGAGGACAATGTGCATCTACTTATCAACTTAGTGCAACATTAACAAATCCGATCATTCAACTCATGGATTAATAGAACCATATCATTCTTCAACAGATCTCATCATTCTATTAGAATTGCATTAATCAGATTGATGAACAAACAGATCCAATAGAATCACATCATTTAAAACATGAAAACATCGCATCATTTACAGATCCATGTCGCAGATACACATTGCATTCATAATTGAGTTGCAGAAAATACTAAAATAGGAAAATAGAAAGTAACACAATGATTCAGCTTGACTTTTGTCTTGTCATATTACTTTCGCACAAAATCATAGATTCTCCAAAAAAAATCATGAATCAACAAGTTCTCTCCAAAAAGATACTCTCCTCAATGATCGCTCAAGTATTTCCCCAAAAGTCCTCTAACACTTGCAATTCTACATCTACTTATAGGCTTGAGACTTTACATTCAAGGTCCACTTAGACAACTTCCTAACTAACTCTTAACTGATTCTACAAAATAACAATATCTACAAAATATGGTCCACAACTACCAAACATGACACAAAAGACATAAAATATTATAATATTTTCCTTGTGCCCCATCTTTTACTTACGCAGTGCCTTCGAGCTTGCACAATATCCATGATGTTGCGTGGCTATATTATCCCAAAACCACCTACCAACAATAGGGTGTGACCAGATGTCAATGGGGAAATCCATGAAACCTAAACTACCTTTTCGTCCTATGTCCTCAATCATTTATTCTTTCCATAAGGTGGTTGAGGCTGTTATTTCCTAGGTAGCGAAGGGGATGGTAGACTGTAGCCTAGGGGATCACGTGTTTTTGCTTCTATAGGAAGAAAGCATGTGATACGTGACATGTCCATCGAAGGAGTTCACGCTTTGAGTTTTACCTACCCATCCTCAGTCATTTAGTCAACCTGTCATTATTCATTCAAACCATTCCATCCCTTTGGGCTGGGGGAGTCTACTCATGTCTGTTGTGCATTCACCTATGTTGCAGAACCGTGGTTTTGTCTGTGATTGTCCATCCCGGATCCCGTCGTTTTGTTGGTTCACTACCTGTTGCTGCAGAACCAGTTATCTGCTAGTATTTTTCTTTCCTGATTTAAGGGTTGTGGAGATCATGATTTTACTAAAGAGTGCTCCTCTGAATTTTCCCCAATGCTATCGAGCAGTGTTTCATGTTCCTAAATGCTTTGTCTCACTCTTCTGAGTCGTGGAAGGTGTCTATGCAGAGGTATTCTCTACGATACATAGTGTTGATTGATTTATCGAGTTAAAGCTGATGTTGTTGTGTTTTCCCTGTGGTTCTTTAGTGATTTGCACCCTGGTGCATTTTTTTGCTAACCAGAATAGCAGACAAGTGGTTCTACAGTGATTCTCTGTGTTACAGAGTGAAACCTGTATGGTTGTGTTTTCTTTGAGGATTGATGTGTAGTGCATCCTTGTTGGTTGAAGGTTTAGGGGTGAAGTAGGGCCATATTTGTCTGATAATCCTAGTAAAAGAGGATCCACACAAAAAGGATCAAACGGGATGGTAAATTCGTCCTGCACACCTGTGTGAGTACTAGAGGGAAGGCATGGCCTAAAGGACTACATAAGCAGAGAAAGAAATACTTCCTTGTATAGGGTGGGGTGTAGATGTGGAGACCAAGCCAGATCTAGTGTAGGCATCCGTAGCTCTGGGGTTCAGATCATTATCCTAGCACTTCTACCTATTCATTGCCTTAGTAGCTTGATATGTCCAACTGTTAGATGGTTGGGTGGTATTCTATTGTGTTTTGCTTATTGTGTTGATATCCTATAAATCCCAATTGTTATTGAATTGACTAGATAGTCTGTGAAACCCAACTGTTCATTGGTTGACTGTGTTTTGATGTGTGTTGGCTTAATAATCCTGCAGCCTATTAATCCAACTAAGTGTTCGCTTGGATGGGCAATCTGATAAGTCCAACTAGTTGTTTCCTTGAATGTGCGTTAAAAGTATTTGGTTGTGTGTGTGTCTTCTATTCCCTAGTTCCTTGTAGAAATCATGCCCAATTCGGGGGTGGCAATGTGTTGAGAGATTAATAAACACATTGGCCTATGGTTGGGTGTTCTGATTTTCGATGCCTGAAGTCGGAAAGAGGAAGGATAAATGAAAGCCCTAAGTAAAGATGTATTTTTGATTCCTGAAGTCAGAAGCTGGAAGGAAGGTAGACAAAAGCCGAAAATGGGAAAGGTGATAGGAAAACACCTTGCATTGTTGGATTTCCAATTTCTGAGGTCAAAAGTTGGAAAGCGAAAGGATAGGTGAAACCCCTAAGTAAAGATGGATTTTTGATTCCCGAAGTCAGAAATCAGAATCTAGAAGGCGGAAGGTGGGAAGATGAAAGATGAAAATCGAAAAGGTGACAAGCGAACACCTTGCATTTCTGGATTTCCGATTTCCGAGGTTGGAAGTTCGAGGACGAAAGTCGGAAAAGTCAGTTTGGTTCAGAATTGGCCATTATGAACACAAAATGGATAATTGAAAGTCAAAACGACTAGAATAGTGGTTCTAAGCCAGAGATAAAGGTTGGAGGATAGGTTAACATCCATACCTGGTGTTATCAGAAGAACAAAAGAGATTCTTTAAGTTAGAAGAACAAAAGAAATTTTTTAAGTAAAAATTTTAAATAATCTACATTACTGAATATAGGGACTTGACAAAAGTTCTACAAATATTTCCTTGAAACATTTTGTTACTTAAAATATTAACATATATCAAAAATCAACGAGCTATTACCATAAAATTTACACAAATTTATTTAAAACATTTTTATATATACCAAAAATAAAAACTTCAAGAAGATTCATAAAGTGTTGGCATAAAAATTTAAAAAGATTCCCAAGGTGCTAAAATAAAAGTTCTGCAAATATTTTTATAGCATTTTTTTATTTAAAATATTAATATATATGGAAAATCAAAATTTAAAGATTCTCAAGGTGTTATCATAAAATTCCGAGAGATTTTTATGGTAATATTATGCAAAGTATTTCATTTTCTAAATATATGTTTTATATTTCTTTAAAACATTTTATATTTAAAAACTAATATATGCCTTCCAAAATAAAATAAAACTAAAATATCTATAAAATTAAGGAAAATTCATAAGGTGTCACATAAAAGTACCGCAAATTCAATGATAATAATTACAAAAATATTTGACTTTAAATATATATTCTAGTATGATATTAAAACCGAAATACAAAACTTTTCAGATTAAAAAACAAATTTATAATTATTAATATTAATTTTTTTTTTTAATTGAGAAGATTCAGTAAGTCATCAAGAAAGAATGCCAATAATAATAACAATAAATTAATAAAATATCAAAAAAAATAAACTCTTTTATTAATACCGATAATTAAAAAAATAATTAAAAAATAATAAGTAAAAAATACATATAATCAAATTAAAGATAGCGATAAGTCTTATATACCAACAAAAGTTTTATTACGGTATTATAAATTCGTCTGGTTACAATCATGAACTACTTTTTGAAATCATAACTTTGTTTTCCAATAATGGATTTCAAAATATTATTATTTTGCATCATAAAAATGCTGCAAAGAAATTTTAGGTAACAATCATATCAAAGTGGAAACACTCAATAATGTGACATTGCACTAACGGCGTCACGACAAGAACCAATAAAAAAACCTACAAGATCTCAATTTTTATTCTTCCAGAGTCTCTTTCTGATTCCAAAAACTTCAAAGTTAATAACCACAAATTCCAATCCATCGAGTGTTGATCGTTGAAATTTGATGTCTTTTATTTTTTCGATTGAAAACCAAACCCTCTAGATAATGGAGGCCACATAAGCAAATGAAGAAAATGTAATTATCAAGAACGATACTTTTTACCTGAATCCATTGGAGAAAAGAGGGCACTGTTTGTTTTCATATAATCCCTTGTCTGTTTGTGCAGAAAGCAGACAAAAAATACCTGAAGAGTCGTCGAGATTCTTTCGAACTTCTATATACCAGATTGGAGTTATCCACATATCCATTTCAAGTGATTTAATATTATCTAGGAGCCATCAACTTTACAAGGGTTTCGTGTAATTGCCTCATTGGGTTTTTTTATCAGTGGACAGTTTCACACCAGTTGTATCTTTCATTCTTCTTCACCTGTAAAACACCAGAGGAAAACCAGGGGCGAGTTTACACAAATCTCCTAATTATTGTCTTTGGCTCTGTTGCAATATTCGTTCTGTTCAAAGGAAGAAATCCCTCGAGCTATTCAATGAATAACTGCAGCGAGACTAACGGCACTACAGATTATTCAGCATTGCAATGGCAAGTTCCACTATATCTGTTCAGTGGAGTAGGGGCCATGCTGCTTATAATATTTTTCTCTTCGTTGATCTTAGTGTGCTCTTTCTGCAAGTTGTATCGCCGTAATATCAATGAGCTGAAGCTGTCAATTCAGCCCTCCAGTACGAGCGATAATAAGGAAGAAGATTTGAAAGTGGTGGTGATGATGCCCGGTGATAAACAGCCAACATTTCTAGCTCAACCAACATCTGTGACAGACGGTCTAGTTATGTGTTAGTGTCTTTTCATATCCAGTTTAAATATGCAAAATTTGCTATTTGCTCTTCAGTGGTACTAGGTGAAAGTTATTTTTTATGTTTGTATATATTTATGTATGCCTTGAGGGAAACTTCTGGATCATCTTTATAAGAGAATTTTTTCAAATAAATTTAGTGTGGGCTTCATTTTACAGTGGAGGTGATTACTATCATAGCTAAATTTTATAAACCCAGCTTCTTCACACAAGAAAGAAATTAAACAATTTAACATTTTAAGAATGTTGCAGGGGAACATGAAGGACATTCAAAGATTAAGTCTCAAAAGACAGGCCCATCTCCCAATTCTGCCTCGCCCAGATTCTGTGCTACACATTAAATATCCTTTCATAATGGAGGATCCTAACTATCATAGCTCACAGAACTTGTTACTTGTTAATGAATCTCAGAACTTGGTTCTCAGTGATTCATACCTGAAGATTTTGAGATAGCCTGCCTTTGAATGCCTGCCACTCCAACTTTCATTACGAAACCTTTTCTTAAATAGATTTGAGTGCCCATGATTTCTTAGCTAACGCTTATTTGTATATCTCAGCAGCTGTCCAAGAAGCAGTTAGACCTACTTTTCGTGTAGTTACAGCAGATTACGTTGCTCAACATTCATGATCAAAGAAAATTTGTCGCATATGTTTTCACTAACTCAGCAGTTCTTCTTTAAATTAGTAAATGTTCTTCCTTCATTTGTTGAAGAGAACTATGTATCACAATCATAAGGTTTCGGCACCCACCTTGATCCTTGTGAATGTGGCAGCACCTGAGTTTCATGACCGTTACTGGGCCGCCCACTATTACTTGTCTATGAAATATCCCTGTTCACCAGGAGATATCCATACCTTTACTCTTTACTCTCAACCTGTAATTATCTTACTATCTTACCTGTAATTATCTTAGTATCTTACTTTAGTCAAATGTGGAATTAATCAAGCTAAGACAATACATGTCCCTTGAACACTTAGCGAAATTCTTAACTATTTTAATCTAGCCAAATGCAGAAGCAAAGCAGTCAAGCCAAACCAATACATGTGCACTTAATACAGCTAATACTTGGACAAATCCTTGTGCACTTTAACACAGCTAACACTAAGACAAATTCTTGTGCACTTTAACACTTAACCAAATTCTTAACTATCTTATTCTAGTCAAGTGTGGAAGCAAAGCCATCAAGCCACGTCAATACATGTGAACTTTAACACTCAGCGAAATTCTTAAACACAGAGAAAATCAGCCAGGCACAATAAACAGTACAGTACACAACAGATGGCAACACCCAAGCTGCCTTAAGGTTTTTATCTTTAGAAAGTACAAAAACGATACGACTGGGTGGTATGGCACACTGCAGAGACAAAATACAAAGGAGGGTTTGGCACAATGAACATGCAAGCCTGGGCACACTTGTCCCATTCGCCACCTTGGTTACCGACTAAACCTATAGAACCAGGTTAGTCTCGGTAGAACTCGGTGTTCAACAATCAGAGACTGTCGCAGCACTTCCTTCAACCTTGAATTCTTTAACTTAGCTACCTGCAGGGTTGTAAGCTTTTGCCTTGGATGTTTTACCCATCCTTCTCCAACAGTTTGCATCTCTTCGCTTGCTGCCTCATAACCTGCAGCCTCATAACTGCAGGGTTGTAAGCTTTTGCCTTGGATGTTTTACCCATCCTTCTCCAACAGTTTGCATCTCTTGCCTTGCTGCCTCATACTTGAGGCCTAACTTACATCTTTCTTGGTAGACATGTTCTTGTTGTTTATTCTTACATCTTTCTTCGTAGACTTGTTCTTGTTGTTTCATCTTATACTTTTTCTGGTTATTCTGTAATCTTGGTGCATCCTCTTTCTTTTTCTTTACACTTGTTCTTCTTGTCTGTGTCTCTGGGTGCATCTTGTCTTTGTTCTGGTTATTCTGTCGTCTTGGTGCATCCTCTTTCTTTTTTCTTACACTTGTTCTTCTTGTCTGTGTCTCTGGGTGCATCTTGTCTTTGTCTCTGGGTGCTTCTTATACTTGTTATTCTTGTCTTTGTCTATGGGTGCATCTTCTTTATCTAGGAGGAGAGGTTCTTTGCCAATTCCCTCAAAGTGGGCATCGTGCACACTCTTAGTCACAGTGCACAGTGCACTCTGTTGATAAATAGCCAAGTGAAATCATGAAACTATGTGTGTTTGTTTTGGAAAGTTTACCAACATCTACAGGTTTTTGTTAAACTTACATAGTATTAGAACTGTTATAACTAGATCTTGTTCTTAGTTTATCTGTTCTTTTTGTCCTAATTTTCAACCGTTGGTTTAAAATGATTTTATATTTCATGTTGATTTTAATAATTTTTGACAATCAATAATTTTGGTTGGATCATTTCATTATTTTAGTTTTAAGGTTTGTCTTTTAGGATTATTAGTTAATATGTACATCTTTAAGCTTTCAAAAACTTATAATAAAAGTTCATTCCAAGTTTTGATTTATAATCTAACTCTCATTTTTTAGTCTTTTGTCAAATATTTTCATGAAGAGATTCCTGTAGCAGCTCTGTTTTTCCTGTTTTTGTCATTGTCATTAGGAGCAGATTACGAGGAGATGAAAATGAACTCAGGAAAACCAAAAGAGGTTTTTGTCCACAACAGACTCATTCACAAAAACCTCTTTCATTTTTGCAGCATCTGTTATTGTTTGAGAGATTCGAATTCATCTTTGTTGCCTATTTTCAGGATTTGAATTATTTAATAATTTCCTGTTTTAGTCACAAATGTGAAGAACATATTCCGATCAGTTGAAGAGGAATTTGGCTTTTATTCATAACATATTCATTTAAAACAACCTCTCTCATGTTTTACACAGGTGTTCCAGATCGAGAGATATGAAGGCGTCTTTGAGACCCAAATTTCCAGAAATTCGTGAAATTTTCCCAAATCTGATTTGTTATTTTTGGGTTAATTATCTTTAAAGATTTTGAGTTATCATGTAACTAATTGATGTAACTGTTTCAAATTTCGACCTAGAAGGTAGTTATGGAACTACTTTACTTTTGTAATGATAAATGAAGACAAACATACACTTTTGGGGAAGGGATTTTTCACTCAAGGAGAGGCTTTTGGAGCTTTGATTTCTCAAGCTAGCACTTATAACTCTTATGTAAGTGGATGACTGTTATTGATTATATATAAACTGATAGGCCCTTTTACCTGTCATGCTTTTTAATTTCTGATCTGTTTGATTGCTCAGTCTACAATTTCATTTCTTGTTTAAAGTTTTATTCATGTAAATGCTTGTAGCCTGTGGATGGAATTAGTATTTCATGTGTAATGTTTATGGGTTATTGGGATGTGTTTGATCCTTAGTTTATCCAATTTGCATGATTCAGTTCTGTATTAGCTTGTGGATGTTTACTTCCTCCTTGTGGATGAAGTTTTTAAAACCCTAAAACCTATTTTATTTAATTTTACTTTTGAGATTGTGTTGGCTTGTTCTTGTAGTCTAAGAATAATTTCTGGCACAAACATCTTTGGCGCCGTTGTTGGGGACGAAGCTGAAGTATATCTTCCCTAGGATATAATTATTCTTCTGATTTTGAGAGGTGAACAAAGTCAGAAAATATTTTAGACTACAAATTTTCACGAGTGACTCCATGATTAAAGATTCTACTGCAAGGAGAATTTTGTTGACAGAAAAATGAAGAAGCCAAATGGAAAGACTAGATATCAGCTTGTTACTTTACTCCATGAGGTTTTGTTCTTATTCATCGGTTCTTTCTTATCTTTCCCATTGCATATCAAAAGAATTATTTTTTGTTTTGTCTATTCTGATGATCATAAACCTTCAAGTACATATCCCACTTTGGAAGAAGAAAATATTCATTCCTCTTGTGTTATTGATGTTGATCATATTCCTTCATTTCAAATACATGTTCAGCATGATATACATATACCCATATCTCTTGAAGCTGATTATTATAGTCATCTTGTAGAGAATAAAGCTGATCTATTACCTTCTACCATCACTGCTAAAACTTGCGAACAGCTGGTTGAACCTCATTTTCAACTCATAGATTTTCAGTCTAGACTCAGACAGAAGATGTTTAGACCTCTTAGGCTGCCATCTCTCTTACATCTTTACCCTTCCTACTTTATTGAATATCTTCCCCATTTTACTGGAAAAGATCATATTACAGCAGAGAAGCATTTAAAATCTTTTCATAATTTCATTGATCATTTTGAAATCATGCATGAGGATGTTGTCATGAGGTTATTTTCAAAATCCTTTGCTAGAAATGTTGTGTTTTTGTTCCGAAATTTAAAAGCTCATTCAATTGGATCATGGGAAGAGTTACATGATGTCTTGTTGAAGTATTGGGGTAAGAATAAATCTTATGATCAATTTCTTTCCGAATTTTATAGTTTGAAAAGGTAAAATGATGAGCCAATTACTAAATTTAATTGAAGGTTTCAAAGTTTTTATATCAGTATGCCTACGGAGATCAGACCTTCGGAAAAACTTGCTATGGTATATTATATCATGGCTCAACATTCAGATCTTGTCTTTTTCCTGTTAGAAAGAAAATCATCATCTTTAAGACAATTGTTTGAGGATGCAAAAGGAGTGGAGGAGAACATCCGAGCTTGCAAAATGCTTCGAGATCAGGCTCATGTTGAAGATATACAAGCGTTGAAGATATAAAAGCTTATGAACAGGAAGAAGAACGTAGGTATCATTCAGATTTAAGACAGTTTTCTTCATCATTTTCAGATTTTCATATGAACAAGGATATAAATGATGCTTGTGTTGATTCTTCATATCAGTTTGCTGACTTTTTCGATGATAACATACTTTTAGTGGATTGTAGTAGAAATTTCTTAGTTCCTGCTATGAGATTATCATGTTATGAAGAAGAAGTTGCTACTCTTCAACCTCTTACTATTGATATAAGAAATAAGTTGTCATTCTTGACTTATGGTCACTTTCAGAATTTTATTTGTTCAAGTTTTGATCAAGGGTTTTATTTAAAGGTCAAGAAGCAGTTTGAAAAGCCATTGGTTTCCATTCTTGATCCAAAAGTTAAAAATAACAGCAATGGAGAGGAAGAGAATGCTTCACTTTATGATGAATATAATGAAGACATTGAAGTTTTAAATCGAAAATTTCATTACCCGTGGCTTCTTGGATGGAGTTGTATTTTTCAAAGGTTTCTAATGCTCCATATTTTGGCATACTTTCTATTTCTAGTCATAAGTATCAACTGCCTATAGACTCTTTATTGCATTTATCACATCTTTTGTGGGTTTTCTCAAACAGTAGCATGTATGAAATTATGATTCTCAGTCAAATGGTTTCTTGGCTTCACTGGAAGTATGATTACACTTGATTGGGTTGTTTTCTCCGATTAGAAGTAGGAGTAAATAACATAATAAGCTCGCTATAAGAGCATGTAGATTCTTTTCAGTATGCCGGTTTGTAGCAGTATTTTTTCATTTCAGAGGTATGTTTTCAGAGTTTGACAAAATTGCAAAGATTTGGTAAATGACTCCATCACCCAATGAATAAGGCACAAGGTCTACAGGTTCTTGAAGCCTCACAATGAGAACTTCATCCCGCAGCAAGAGCCAGATGTTATAACTAGATCTTGCTCTTAGTTTATATGTTCTTATATTTCATGTTGATTTTAATAATTTTTGACAATCAATCATTTTGGTTGGATTTAATGCTTTTAATGGTTGAATCATTTTATTATTTTAGTTTGAAGGTTTGTCTTTTGGGCTTATTAGTTAATATGTACATCTTTAAGATTTCAAAAACTTATAATAAAAGTTCATTCCAAGTTTTGATTTATAATCTAACTCTCATTTTTTAGTCCTTTGTCAAATATTTTCATGAGTAGATTCCTCTAGCAGCTCTGTTTTTCCTGTCTTTGTCATTGTCATTGGGAGTAGATTACGAGAAGATGGAAATGATCTCAGGAAAACCAAAAGAGGTTTTTGTCCAAAACAGACTCATTCACAAAAACCTTTCTCAGTTTTGCAACATCTATTATCGTTTGAGAGTTTCGAATTCATCTTTGTGACCTATTTTCAGGGTTTGAATTATTTAATAATTTCATGTTTTAGTCACAACTTTTCAGAACATATTCCGATCAATTGAAGAGGAATTTTGAAAAACAAAGAGATATTTTTGTTCATACCATACTTATTTAAAAAAACCTCTCTCAATTTTTACACAGGTGTTCCGGATCGAGAGATATGAAGGCGTCTTTGAGACCCAAATTTCCAGAAATTCACAAAATTTCCCCGAATCCGATTTGCTATTTTTGATTAATTATCTTTAAAGATTTTGAGTTATCATGTAACTAATTGATGTAACTATTTCAAATTTCGACCTAGAAGGTAGTTATTGAACTACTTTACTTTTGTAATGATAAAATGAAGACAAACATACAGTTTTGGGGAAGGGATTTTTCACTCAAGGAGAGGCTTTTGGAAGTTTGATTTCTCAAGCTAGCACTTATAACTCTTATGTAAGTGGATGACTGTTATTAATTATATATAAACTGATAATCCATTTTACCTATCATGCTTTTTAATTTCTGATCTGTTTGATTGCTCAGTCTACAATTTCATTTCTTGTTTAAAGTTTTATTCATGTAAATGCTTGTAGCCTATGGATGGAATTAGTATTTTATGTGTAATGTTTATGGCTTATTGGGATGTGTTTGATCCCCAGTTTATCCAATTTGCATGATTCAGTTCTGTATTAGCTTGTGGATGTTTATTTTCTCCTTGCTGATGAAGTTTTTAAAACCCTAAAACCTATTTTATTTAATTTTACTTTTGAGATTGCTTTGGCTTGTTCTTCTGGTAGTCTAAGAACAATTTCTGGCACAAACAAGAACTCAACTCCTTAATTTAAAAAAACTTACAATATACAACAATCCTCAAAAACTCCAAAACCCCAACCAGTCCACTTAACCTTATCAGTGTAAAGCCAGATCTCCTCATTTCGATGTCTTACCAAAGCAAGTTTTCCTCATTAAGATGTCTTACCACCCTGCCCTAAGCTAGCTAATTGGTCCCATGGCCTTTTTGGCATGGCAACCAAATCCTTGCATCATGTCTAAGCTTCCTTTCATGCTGCTGATAGGCCCCTGCCCAATACCTTGCATCCTCAAGTAGAAACATTTTTTTGACACCTCCTGGCCTTATCACCAAAAAACCTCCCAAAGGTACTGCCGTCATACCATGCTGTTGTACCCATACTCCAACAGTTACTAAAGCACTGCAAAAGCCTCTTTGCCAAATGGCCCACTCAATGGTGCCTTGCACGACCGTTGTACTGAGCTTTGCCTTATCGTGTACGACCGTGCAAGATGCCATGCACCCTTTGTTGCCTGCTGGAAGGTAGTGACGTTACACCATGTCTCACTTACGAAGTTTTAAACATAGATTTGTGTTTTCTTGATTTTTCTCAAAGGTATATCAAATATCTGCATTATAAAGTTTTATCTATGTTGCACTTTTTATGTGAATCCCCTTTTATATTAAATATATATAAATTAAAAACTTCTCTTCCATAGCAATCCATCACAAACATAACGAAGTTTAACTCGGCATAAGATTCTTTCTTGTTTCTTATCCAATATATTAAACTTAAAAACGCACAAATCTGTGATTTGATAGTGCAGGATCTAAATATAAAATTGCAATACCATGCCTCTTTTAAACAACCCAGCAAACGGGTAAGTGAGTATGAGAGGTCGTGATTGGAAAGATTACCTCCCGTTATTAATATTCCAGCTCAAAATGCCACAGCAATTTCAGCATCTATAGATGGCCAGAAAGAGCATAGAATAAGATGGAACAATTTTCTTTGTACTTAAAATCAAGCACGGGCGGACCCTAATGACGGGCCCTTTCGCTATTTTTTCTGTTTATGGCCTTTTTATCAACACCATTATTTTTTTATCAACACCATTAGAGTAACAATTGACTTTATAGATAGCTAGCCGTTAAACAAAAGCTAAAATTTATAATTGCACCCAAGAGGTGCATTATACAGTCTAATAAAATAGAAAAAGCTAAAATATATAATTGCACCCAAGAGGTGCATTATACAGTCTAATAAAAGAAAAATATGTAACTACTTTAGGGCTCATCCTAGAGTTGACACATGTCCTTCGTAAAAACTAAAAATATTATTAAAAATAACATGTCCACTTAAATTAAATTTAAATTATTTAGAATTACATGTATATAAAACAACATAAATTAGATAAACTAAAATTATAAACATTGGATTACGCAATTCCTAACAATTCAACTTTAAATGGTTTGCACCTTCCCTCTCATGCTTGGTAGATCCTCTTTTAGATGGATCTATGCTGGTTTTATATCAATTATTCATTCCATATTGTTAGAGTTAATAGAAGCACAAAACAAATACTATTTAATAAACAACAAAAACAAAAACTGATATGAAAAACCAAAAACAAATTATTACCTTTAACTGAAGCTTATTTAAATCATAATCAAAATGCATTTAAGCATAACAAGATAGGACTATTATGAAATAAATATTTGCTTTACACTTGTTATACTTGTGTTAATCTTGTTTATCCCCTCCAGTAAATCCAAAATCTGAAATAATATCGAAATACCTATATTTATAAAAAAATGAAAATATATATAAATTTGGTATCCTTGGAATGACTTAAGTACAACCAAAAATGTTTAATTTGGTATCCTTTATATTAGTTTGGAATGACGTAAAGGAAAAGCTCAACGTGACGTCTTTTTGGGATGTCATGAGGTTGTTGAATCTGGGTCATTGTCTTAGTTGTTAGTGATAAAATATAAGAGGATCAATTAGCAACCCATCATATTGTATAAAAAAATTGTTTACTTAAAATAGTATTTTTAAAGTATTATTTTTATAAATAAAATTTTATAAATTTGATTTTTTTTTTAATATGTTATTAGTAAACACATGAAAAATTCAAATAAACAAGATAGACAAATATGTTCAAAATTTATGTAAAAGTATTTCAAAGAATTAGATCTTCATAATATACAAATAAAAAATGGTATATCTTATATCTTATAGAATGCATAGTTATATTGACTCAAGAAAAATACAAATATAAACCATGAAAATACAATTAAACTTTTCCAAAGAGCTAGACCTTCATACGATAAATTTATAATAAGCATTTAAACAATCTGAAACAAGATGACCTCCTACCTCCTATTAAATAGATAGCTATATCGACACATAAACAATATACATCTATAAACCCCTAAAAAACAATAAGGTTAATTACATGTATAGAATGTGGACTACTTCATATAAAAATTTTAATTACAAATTAATAAAACACCAATGGAAACCAAAAAAATAGAACAATGAGAAAAAAACAAAAATAATTAGCATATTGTGACCCAACAAAACCCAAAAACCATAACTATATTATAGTGCATATCTCTCCCAATGTAGGCTTAGATACTCGATGTCCAAGCCAAGCATTCATTTTTCTCAAAATTCTTTTGAACACTTTTTCATGGCCAAGTGAACAAAGACCCTTCGGATTACCATTATCTAAGATTCATAAGGTAGAGGCTCTACTCTTTTGCTATATGTGTCTGGTTAACCTGTTTACTTATTTTTAAAGAATATGTGTTGTGGACCAAATACTTTTCTCACATATGTGTTTGGTTAAATTAACATGTTCACTAACATGTTTACTTGCTTAAAAAAATAATTTATAATTAATAAGGGGAGAGAATTTTCTGCTTATCACGTATGTGTTTGGTTATTAATATATTTACTTACTTTTAAATACGATTTATTCTTAATAGATAAAAATAGAACTTAGGTTAGAAAATTAGTTCTTGATTAATAGTTAAGTTCACCCTAGGTGTATAAAACACTATATAAGATTTTTATTTTTATTTTTATTTATTTAAATTTAGATATATTTTTTACATTAAAAATTATATTAATTATTTAATTATTTATTGTGTGAAAAGTGAATTGAATTTGCTAAAAATCTCAATTTTTTTCAATAGTTTATTTTATAGTTTTATTTAACCTGAATTCCTCTTTACTATTTTGGAAGATGGGGTAATTTGTTTTTCAACTTTATCTAATAAAATCCTCTTTACTATTTTGGGACATGGAGTAATTTTTTTTTCAACTTCATCCAATAAGCCACTTGTTGATATGACGATAAAGAATCCATGCATTACATGTAAACAATTTCATGTTTCCATAATTTATATTCCTTACACATAAAATACATGTAAATAAATGCTTTTACTAATATTTTAAAGGTTGAACATTCTTGATCAAATGAAGGAAATCCTTTCCAATATAACATTTATAAAACTACCATATTAACTTCCTATTTGAAATCCTTCACCTTTAGCCATAACTTAATCCTCAAGAATGATAGTCAAATGGTATAATATTATGCCAAATATTTAGGTTAATTCGTGAAAGTATTAGGAGTATGGTCATCCAAGGAAATTTGTCTCCCTTTAACACCCCTTAGTAGTACCATATTCATGGTAAATTGTGGACCAATAGTATCTTAGAATTAATGATAATGGTAACTTACAAAATATGGTCTTCCTCTCTCTTTACACTCAAGGAGACAATGATATAAATCATTAATTATGTTCTTTCCATTTATGGATGTGAACCATATATCCATCACACCCTCTCTAGAGCTAGATATTAATAATATCTCACGAGATCATTTAGTTTACTTATGATCATGTAATAACGCTTAGCTTTATGCTAATTACTAGGTCATAGAAATTCTTAAATCACTTACGATGAATAGTTGTTCTAACTTTAGACCAGAAACCAACTTTAGAACAACACCTAAAGTCTTTAGACTAAGAAGTCAATTAAGTTTTCTATAGGTGATTGTAGCAGTGGGATGACCCTATCATCAAAATCATGGATTTCCTCCCATTTATCTCTCTCCCTAGTGGATTCGTGCCCCACGTTTAGTTGACTAAAGTCCTTCAGTCTCCTAACTCTACAACATAATATTAAAACTTAGGAAATAATACTTACAGTTATTTTACTGACCTTGAGCTTCTCCCCGGAAAGGTGCACATTTACATTTACCATGTATTTTCCTCTACTGAATGATTGAATTAGCATAGGCATTGTTAAATCCTCCCCCCACCCTAAAGGTACATCATCCTCAGTTTTGGAATCCTTAAAATATTTCATAAAAAAAGTTTAGCTATCCATGCTTGCTTTCACATTTTTCTTATATATTTTATGCTTATTTCCTTTTACAACCTGTTATTTACATAAACATTACAAAACATTTGCAATGTTTATCTTATATCATCTGCATAAACATGATTTTTTATTTTTTCAAATAAAGAAAAACATAAATAGCCAACTCTTTTGCAACATATGTCACTGATACATGACATATATAAAAATCATAATCTAAAACAAAACCATTCATGCATTTTCATTTCATGACACACAACTTTCCCATTTTTAAGATCATTTCCAATACATTATGTATGGTAGTACTTTCTTTGAGGTACCTTCTACTCTTTTCCACTTTGTTTCTAAACATAAATAATCATATCAAAGTAACATAACATGTGCATAGTCATAATTTTTTCACATATTCTCGAACATATACTAATTAAAAGCATTATCAATCCACATAGAAACTATTCTTTTATCACATGTTATATATGAGGGTTCACCTCATATATAATTCTACTGCCAATGCTTCATACTTCGTCATATCATGATCCATAAAATACCAAAAATAATATTCCCACACATACCTCTTGTATGGAATTGATGTTCCAAGCATTTCATGGCTGAAATCTTCTTTTAGAAGTTATGGCATTTATATAGGTCATCTCCTCATGGAAGCACTAGTCCACGTCCAGGCCTCCTCAACCTGTACATATTTCATTCATTCGATGCAAGGCTGATACCCTTCATCGGCTTTTTACATCTCTTGGGTGTATCTCTTGCAAAGAACCTAAAAGCTATCAAATCTTGGAAGCTCTAACTTTACAGATCCTAAAAGATCAAATATCACAAATCCTGAAGGCTTTAGTTTTGTTGATCCTCGAAGCTCAAATATAATAGAGACTGAAAGCTCTAATTTTCTTGATCCTGGAAGCTCAACACCAAGTACTTAATCAAATCATCCAATACAAGAGGAATTTTATCTTTTACTTTTTTTTTATCAAGGGTTATTTTCTAACATTATTAATTCATATTCAAGTTCTTTTGCTTTTTCAGATTTTTATTATCCGTTTTATCTAGATTTCAGATTTATCTCATTAATATTTACTATTGATGTGCCACCAAATATATTACTAGAAAATTTTGCGAGATACTGGAATCTCTCATAGATTAATAGCTCTATTTCCATAGAGTTTGATGATTCTCAAGCTGCCCAAATATGGGTAGGTGATACAAAATTATACAGAGCTTGATAGCTTATACTAACCATAGAGTCTGGTAGCCACTAGTATAAAATGAGAGATAGATGACAAAAAAATTACCAAAATCCACATGTAAATGACCACTTTTGATCTGGAGACCACGGGTGGAAAATTACTGCTCATTGATCACGCAACAAAAAAGTGGTCATACTTAACTTTGTCATTTATAGCTTATCTTTGTATTCATATAATTGGTTGTATATTTGGTTGTTAAATTGGTCATATATTTGGTCATTAATTTTCATAATTGATGACCAAATATACAACCAAATATATGACCACAAGACAAGCTATAAACAACCAAACTAAATATGACCACATTTTTGTTCACATGATTAATGACCGCTAGTTTGTCACTAGTGGTCACTTATATGCATAATTTGGTCGTATTTTAATTCACTTATCTCTGGTTTTTAGTGGTCATTTATCTCTTTTTAGTGGTTTCAAAATATATATAGGGCATGGAGGAATCAAACCACCAACCTCGTGCCTATAAGGAAGGTGCTCTTCCATTGAGCTAGCACTCTTAAATATAATATATTATATAATTTTACATCAATGATGTAATACATAAGCATGTTCTCATAAAAATGGTTCTATGGTCACAACAAAGGAAAGGGATAACTCTATTTGACTAAGTATGGAACCTAACTCCAAAATAAACTTGTAGGGAAACAAGTCATATTGTATATGTTTATTTAAGGTTTTATTTTCCTTTTGGAACAAAGAAAGAACAAAATGAATACCAATTCAAAGAAACTCATGTCAAAGAAACAATAAAAGTAAAAAAAATTACTAGTTCTTTACCTTTTATTGTGAATTGTCTCATTGTGGTTTCGATTAAGTTCCTCAGATTTAGAAAATTGATCAGGACCACCACTACTAACTATCTATCCCTGAATTCTTGAGTATGAACTGGAGATCGACGGACGGTGGAACAAGACGGAGGGCGGAGGAGTGGTGGGTTTTTTCTAGAGGCAGGCAAACTGAAGGAAGCATGGCAGAGGAAAAGGGGGGAGGCAAGCAATCCTCCCTGGCTCCTGAATCAGTAGGATTGAAGATTAGGGATATCCCGATAGATATGGATCAAGCCCAGAACCAGGAAAAGAGATCAATGGTAAGGAATCCAGGGAAATAAATGTCAAAAGCAGCCTTGATTTCGTCTATGACAATCATATCCTTGACGATAAGAGAATATATCTAGTATATGCTAGATCATGCGTTGATCGGTAAGTTTGTGGGAATGCAACCCTTGAAAAAGGCCCTAGTATGGTGGATCAAATTTGACCTGGAAACCCAAGTGTCACTATGATCTCCATCTTGGTTCCAAAGGGTTTTTAACTATCTCTTTCATCAACTTGGAATATAGGAACAAAGTTATGGATGGAGGGCCATACTTATTCTACTCGGTGGGCCTTTTCTTGTGATCCCAGAAGGATAAGTTTTTCATGCAGAAGGAAGATATGAAAGTCGCACCAATTTGGATAAGGTTGTATTCTCTTCCAAGTGAATACTAGTATCAGGAAATTTTGGAGGACTTAGGGAATTGTCTGGGTAAATTTATCAAAAAATCAGAACAAATACAGATCCAACATTACATGGCATATGTGAGGATCCACATTTATATGGATTTAACCAAAGAGTTATTGAAATCAATTCGAATTTCATGGGAGGATGAAGATTGGGTGAAAACCCTACAATACGAATAGATCCCATTTCGGTGCGAAAGATGTGATGAATACAAAAATTTATTTAGGGACTGTCCCATGAACAATCTGAATACAAGTCCGAGGAAAGATGAGGAGCAGAAGGAATAGGGTTTTACATGAGTCTCATCAAGGAAATGAAGGATCCAAAAGAAAGACAACTAGGAGGTGCACATGAAGATAGTTGTCTCAAACAAGTTTGAGTGTTTGGAATATTGTGAGGAGGATGTTAGGATTATTAATCCTCCCTAATCCAATTTGGTCATATGTCTGCATCAGGAGTCATGTCTAAATCGGGAGTCCATCCAGTCTATTTTTAGTCACTAGTACCATTGGGTCCACTTGGCCTAATTGGAGCACATGTTTCAATTACTAAAGTGTGGGGAACACTAATTGAGGCCTACTAGCACTGATTGCACTTGCATGCATTAGTTTAGGATCCTCCTAGGCCAATCCCTACAATTTAGGAGCCACTGGGAGTGCTGATACCAACCAAGGTCACTTGAGGTGAGTTGGTGACTAGTCAAGCTAAGTTAGGAGTCAGTTACATTCAGTTCTAGTCCTCTACTTTCAGTTAGCTCTAGGTTTGCATGGTTTCATGCAGGAGAGGTGAATTTCTCACCTACCACAGTCAGTTAGCCTCAGTCAACAATGAATTGGACACTTCGGTTGTGTTTTAGAACTTTGGTGAACTTTGGTGATGATTTAGATAAGGTCAATTAACCATTGAGTCCTCCGATAATGATTTATACAAGGTCTTAGTTACCTACAGTCAAGTAGATTCTAATCAATTCGAGTTTACGCATGTGTATTCGAATTGCTTATGGCTATTTAGCCATTGTACTTCATTGTAATTATTATCTAATTACTTTTTTTTATTAATGAAAGCATTCATAGCTGCAAGCCATTTTTGCATTGTTTCATTCTTCAAATCCTAAGTAAATTATGTGATCTATCTTGTGAGTTACGTGTTTTTCCACAGTTCTATGTGCTCAATTTAATATGGTGTTGGAGCCTCAAAGAACAAGGCAGGTCTCCTCCTTAGATATCCAGCTGGATCATTTTTTTGAGCAATTTGCTCCAATTCGTACTCTACACCAAAAGCAGAAGGTTTACCACTTGATACCCCAATTTAAGGAATTGTTGATCAAGTTTGCTTTATCAATTATGCTGGGTGTGATGAATGTGTAGGTAGTCAACCTTAATTTGTATGCTTGATTGTGTGATAGGTTATCACCTCTTCTCACAGCATTCGCTACAAGCATCCCTTTCTTCTCACTACATTCGCTACAACAGCTCAGTCCTCCTTACTACATCCAAAATGACTCATTCATTAGAGCCTCTCACTCCCTCCAACTATCACCAACGGAAGGAAGACATGGAGGTACTTCTTTACACCAAGAAGCTCTTGAGACTCACATAACAAACAGAGGCATTGCCAGTTTTAAATCATGACAAAGAAAAGTACTTGAACAGGATTGATGAAGCTTATGGACACTTATTCTCCTCAGTCTCTCGAGATCTTCAATTCCACATCCAAGTATTGAAGACACCCAAGGAGATTTGGGACAATATTGTCTCCATATTTGATAAGTAGGATGGGATGAGGGTCCATCAGCTAGAAAATGATCTGATCTCTCTTAATCCATCCAACTTCAAATCACTAAATGACTTCTTCACAATGTTCAAGAACCTGATATATCAGCTGCAATAATGCAAAGTGGTGAACGATGAACTTCATCTCATCCTTGACATTCTCACAAAGCTCATTGCAGAATACTCAGTCTTTGTATCAACCTTCCAAACAGTAAGCCTCACCACTCCAAATTGGAAGATTCCGACTCTTGATCCCTTCATCTAATATCTCACTTCTGAAAATGATAAATTGATCCAAATGGGGATCATTCGATCTCCCAAATATCAAGGTCTGGTTGCAAGAGGAGATAAGGTAGCAAATGACAAAGGGAAGCAAAGAGATGAGTCCCCTATGAAGAAAGAGCAGACAAAGAAGACTTCAGGTTTGAAAAGAAACAAGAAGAATGGTGAAGACAATGTCCTTTGCTCTTACTGTGGAAGGGGATTTCATTCAGAAAGCTCCTATATGAGAAGACAACTTGCTAAAATGGATCTTCTTTTGAAGAAACATAACATTTTTGCACCTACTGGTGCAAGGAAGGATGACTCTAAAGAAGAATATGAAGAATAGCAAAGGAAAGGCCATGCACTGAACGATAGATGCTCATCAGCACATGTCTTCAACATTGATTCTAGAGCTTCCAATCATATTGCTGCATCCAGAGAATCATTTTCTTCTTTTCAATCCTTTGATGGTCCCAGTATTCAAATGGACAATAAGAATAAATTCCAAACAAAAGGGAAGGTCTCTATCAAGCTTGAACATGGAAGATTCAAGGATGTGATATTTATTCCCTCCCTAGCTTCAAACATGTTATCTGTCTACCAAATGACCCATACTATCTCTCCAAAGCGAGTGATATTTGGTCCTGACTCAGTGGACATCAAATCTCTCTCTACTGGGAACATCATAGTGAAGGGTGTTGCAAATCATGCCTCAAAATAGTATGAGTTCTCACTTTTCATGCCTCCTTCAGAACCAGTGCACTCTCTGGAGCCACTTGCAAGCGAAGGTAAAATCATTGCATCTACTTCTTTTGCAGCTTCTACTAGTATTATAGATCCATCTTTATCAGTTTATGATATTGATATTCAGGGTGATTCAGATCTAGATTCAGTACCTACTTCCAAACTGGAAGCTAGGAAGATGGCTGAAAAGACACCTGACACTCAAAAAGGAAAGACCCTTGCGCTATGCCATGCCATCTTACCTCCTTCAGAGAGATGCAATAGACTCCCTGTAAGATGCTACATGACAAGGGATTAGTTTCACTACATTCAGAACAATAGATATCATCATACACCTCTTCATCCAGCAAGAGACAAAGGTTACATTTGTCCTTCCTTCCATCATCATTTTTGGAGAAGAAGGAGACGTCTACACGCCAGGCCCCAAAATACCTATGTACAGCACACCATGCATGCTACTTCCCTACATCACAGAGATGAAGATTGCAACAACATATTTTCAAGTTTTTCAAACATGAATCCTGATTCTACCTGCTTAGATAGAGGGGGGGATTTTTTTCCATGTGGTTTTTTCCCCAGCTCCTTATATTGAGAAGTTACTTTATTTTACTTGATGTAATGGGTGACCTATGGTTTTAGTTACCAGGGCCCATATATTGTCCAAGTTAGAATTCAGGGAGGGTGTTAGGATTATTAATCATCCCTTGTCCAATTTGGTCATAAGTCTAAATTAGGAGTCATGTCTAAATTAGGAGTCCATCTAGTCTATTTTTAGTTACAGTACCATTGGTCCACTTGGCCTACTTGGAGCACATGTTTTAGTTGCTAAAGTGTGGGGAATAGTAATTGAGGCCTACTACCACTGATTTCACTTGCATGCATCAGTTTAGGATCCTCCTAGACTAATCCATACAATTTAGGAGCCACTGGGAGTGCCGATACCAACCAAGGTCAATTGAGTTGAGTTGGTGACTAGTCAAGCTAAGTTAGGAGTCAGTTACATTCAGTTCTAGTCCTCTACATTTAGCTAGCACTAGGCTTGCATGGCTGCATGTAGGAGAGGCACATTTCTCACCTACCATAGTCAGTTAGCCTCCATCAACACTGAGTTAGACACTTGATTTGGGTTTTAGAACTCCAATGAACTTCGATGATGATTTAGACAAGGTCAGTTAACCATTGAGTCCTCTAATAATGATTTAGAAAAGGTCTTAGTTACCTACAGTCAAGTAGAGTCTAATCAATTTGAATTTCCTCATGTGGATTTGAATTGCTTGTGGCTATTTAGCCATTTTCCTTCATTGTAATTATTATCTAATTACTTTTTTTATTAATGAAAGCATTCACAGCTGCAAGCCATTTTTGCACTGTTTCATTCTTCAATTGCTGAGGAAATTGTGTGATCTATTTTGTGAGTTGTGTGTTTGTCCATAGATATATGTGCTCAATTTAATAGAGGAAACATCTGACAATAGACCAATGGGGAAACAAGGATCACCATCCTCAGTAGAAACCCCCAAACTTGCTACTCAGATGGAGGATGAAATCAAGAAATAAAATGTGCGAGAAGGGACTTAGCCTGAAACAAGTGTCGAAGCTGAGGACATTTATATAGGAGATTTAGATCTGGAGGGGATTGAAAATTCCTATGCAGATAGAGGGAAAGGTTATTTCCCATGGGAATAAGTGATCCTATTAAAAGAATCTATCTTCAAATCTCATTTTGCCAACCAACTTGGGATAAGATCTGGATCTTACAAGGAAACGAAGCGAAAATTTGAGGAACCATATAAGAAGATAGGAATGAAGGAAAAAAAAAAGAGGGTTGCAGAAGTAGAAAGGAAATTGGTGGAGTCAATTCAGTACCCTACCATTAAAAACTCTCTAGGTTTATAATTTTCCCAATGAAGATCTTATCCTAGAACATTAGGGTCCTAAACATCCCACGGAAAATCAAGATACTAAGGAAAAAGATCAAGAAAAAAAATATGGATATTATCTTTATGCAAGAGACGAAATGTCTGGTGACTCAGATCCAGGAACTGAGCAAGAAAATATAGAGGGCAAGTGAAGGGATGGGAAAAGATGCATAATGGTATGACGGAGGTTTAGGAATACTCTGGGATCCTACCTAAGTAAGTTTGGAAGGGTTCCAAGTGGCCAGGTTTATCCTATATGCATACTTCAAAGTTATACGATTTTTCACTTACAGGAGTTGTAACGAATGTCTATGGACCCCATAATGTTCGGGAAAATAGGGACTTCCTCTAGTATCTCTAAAGACTTAGGGCGGGAATGACCAATTCCCACTGGGTGGTGGGAGGAGATTTCAATATCATCGCCTCCTTGGAGGAGAAAAAGGGGGGGAGATGTAGGCTAGAGGAGGAATGTGAAAACTTCAGAGACACAATTGTTGTTTTGGGCCTCGTGGATGTCATTCCTGGGGAAAGGTGCCTCACTTGGAATAATAAAAGAATGGTGGATAGACCCATAGGATATAGATTAGATCATTTTTTGGTTACTGAATCTATTGTATATCTCGGGAGCGAGATCCACAGTGCAACGCTCCGCAATATGGGTTCAGATCATTGGAAAATTGAACTAATGTTGAGTGGACTCGATTCTCAATTCATAAAAATTCAATTTTGAACATTTTTGGCTACAGCACCTGGATTTTGATGATAAAATTAGGTCGTGGTTGGAAGAGCTTAGTGAAGGAGATGAACTAAGTATGTACAAACTCCAGTAGAAATTGAAGGGCCTGAAAGCCAATATTAAAAATTGGAATAAGGAAGAATTCAGAAATATCTTCTCAGGAAAAGGGATGTTCGAAAACCGCGTGCAAAAGGTCCAGTCCATTGGGACAAATGAAGGATGTTTCCTTGACTTAAAAATGGAGGAACTAAGCCTATGTTCCAAGATAGAGGAAAGGGAAAAACAAGAGGAAATCCTATGGAGATAGAAATCCTGGAATCAATGGTTAAAGGAGGGAGAAAGAAACACAAATTTTTTCCATCACTCAGTCATTCAGCACATAATACAAAATAATATTTTTGCAATCAAGAATGCAAGGGGAGAACGGGTGGAAACTACGGAAGAAATAGAGGCCACTATAAATCATCACTTCACTGACATTATGTGTGAACCAAGACAGGATAGGAAAGAATAGATTGAGAAGATCACAAGAATCATGCCTTCCCTGGTTACTAACGAGAAAAATGATCTTTTGATGAAGTTGGTAACCCTCAATGAAGTGGAGGAAGCAATTTTTTAGATGAAAGAAGGGACTGCCCCAGGCCGAGATGGTTTCATGGTGAATTTCTTCCACCATTTCTAGGAAACAATCAAGATGGCAGTGTAGAGGATAGTTGAGGATTCTATGGTTTCCAAGATAATCCTAGCAGCCTTCAATGCTACCTTTCTCAGTCTAATCCCAAAAAGTGAATGTGTCATTTCCTCGAAAAAATTCAAACCCATAAGCCTTTGTAACGTCATCTATAAAATTGCCACGAAGTTAATAAAAACCCTCCTGAAGCCCATCATGTCAGGCCTAATCTCACCCAAACAATCAGGTTTCGTCAAAGGCAGAAAGATAACATCCATAATTATTTTGGTCCACAAAATGATGCATTATGTCAAAGTTAGGAACCTTCCAGGTATGATGGTGAAATTAGACATTACTAAAGCCTATGTCAAACTTAATTGGAATTTCAGCCACAAAATGTTCGAAGCTTTTGGATTTAAGATAGAATGGGTTAACTGGATTATGAATTTAGTGTCTTCTTCTTTCTTCTATATCCTTTTGAATGGAGTGCCTTAGGGAATCATTAAAGCCTTGAGAGGAGTAAGACAAGGAGATCCCCTGTCCGTGTTCTTGTTCATTCTCATGGCAGAAGGTCTGGGCAGATCAATCATGGCTTTAAGAGACAATAATGACATCAGAGGTATGAGCTTAAACCCGCTGGTAGGAAAACAAACACACCATCATTTTATTAACGATGCCATGTTGATGGGATACCCATGCGTCAAAGAGGCTAGGTGGTTCAAACAATTCCTGGATGATTTTGGAAAATCATCGGGTTTGGAAACCAATGAGCATAAGTCCCAGGTTTTCTTATTTAATGCATTGACGATATCTAGATGAAAAATATGTCAAATCTTGGGGTTTAAGGAGAGATCTCTTTCATACAAATATCTAGGTATGCCCTTAATAAGTTAAACTTCTAAGAAGGGGTCCTGGACATACCTCTTGGATAACTTGCAAAACCATCTGACAAATTAAACTTTGAGACCCCTTAAATTTGCAAGTATAATGGTTTATGTAAAATAAGTCTTACAAGCTATGCCAACATACATATTCTATAAGTTGATGGCCCCAAAATCCATCCTGAAAGAGGTCAGGAACTTGCAACAAAATTTTCTTTAGAGTGATCCCCAGGAACACCAAAAGTGGGCTCTGGTAAACTCGGAAACGATATGTACTCCTAAACACTACAGAGGTCTTTCCCTTAGAGAACCCGAAAATGACAATGTGGTAAGCGGGCCCAATTTTTGGTGGAGATGGGTCTCCCATACCCAGGAACCTTGGGCTAAGATGTGGAAGTATAAATACCTAACAGGATGGGACAAAAGAGAACTCATAAGGTGCTCCAAGGATATCCCCGGTTCACACATATGGAGAACAACTTGGAAAGGAAGAAATATGGTCCAGCACCATAGTTTCTGGGAGTTTAGGAACAACCTTATGAATAGGATCTAGGAGGACTCTTGGAAGGAGATGCCTCCATTGCGACGAGGAAGGGAATTCTTGCAAATCCAGGAGGAATGTATCACCTAGAGTAGGGACAGACAATCAACATATTCGAACATGGGTAGGGAAGAAATGGTGGGAGCGCCTTGGCATAGAGG
Organism: Pseudotsuga menziesii; assembly: GCA_001517045.1. Classification (NCBI taxonomy): domain Eukaryota; kingdom Viridiplantae; phylum Streptophyta; class Pinopsida; order Pinales; family Pinaceae; genus Pseudotsuga; species Pseudotsuga menziesii. The sequence goes on from LPNX010477487.1 coordinate 158,073, forward strand.
ACAAGGTTGACAAACTAGAAGAAGCCCTCGATAACATCCATATAAGAAGGCATGAGGGAGACAACAAACTAAGATGGGGGTACACTGAGAAGGGCTCTTTCATAATGAAATAAGCTTATGATATCATGATGGGGGATGATATCCAACTTGTTGATAAAAAATGGGGGAAATTGTGGCAAAAAAAGTTATGGACCAAGATAAATATCTTTAGCTAGCTTGTGTTGAAAAATAGAATATTAACAAGAGAAAAACTTTAAAAAAGGGATGATAGGTCCTTACCAATGCTACCTCTGTGAGATTGAAGAAGAGACCATGGAGCACCTCCTTGATACCTGTAAATTCACGTCCTCCATCTGGGATCATGGGGTGAATATTTTTCGAAGATCAGATCGAATTTGACAAAACCAGGCAGGATCAAGCACAGAATGGTCTAGAAAACCCTTTCAAAATCCCATCCTCAATTGATTATGGAAATTCTCCTGCATTTTTTCCTTTGGGAATTCTGGAGGGAGAGGAACTCAAGAATATTCCAGGAAAATTCCAAGCCCGAGAGTAGAGGCTAGGAATCATTATGAGCAAAATGAAAGACAACATTCGATCCAAAGTCTGAGGAACTATGGACTGGGAAGCAATGGGGAGAGAGGCTACCATTTTGAGGGCTTGATGACTGGAAAAAACCCTACAACCAAGGGTTAGTAGACATAACCCATCTATAACTTCACCAAGTGAGGAACAATGGATTTCTCCTCTAGCAGGCTTCTTTAAAATCAACTTCAATGGAGCGTCGAAGGGGAATATGAGTTTGGCAGGTTATGGCTGTATAATTTGTGATTTTAGAGGCACTGTGTTTGGTTTTAGGTATGGTTTTATTGGTTCTAAAACCAAAAACATGGTGAAATTCAAATCCCTTCTCTAGGATGTCGAAATGGTTATAGAAAACAACTAGACCCCATAATCATTCAAGGGGGATCCCAGACGATCATCAAACTAGCCACGAACCTTCAAAATGGGTCCCACAACTCTAAGGTGGCGCAGTTGTGGCATCTGGAGGGCCAATTGGAAATAATCAAAGGACTCCTAGCTGAGGGGTTGGAAACCTCTTTTTTCTATGTAAGACGTCAGGGTAACAAGGTGGCTAACATGCTAGAAAACTTGGGAACGGAGACCAGCCAAGTTGTCAGGGGGAAGGAATGGGACATGATCGCTGAAAAGATGGGGAAGGAAAGATGTATGGATCTAATGGACCATGACATGTTAGGCACTAATGGCACAAGAAGGTAAGGATACCAAGTGGCTCTGGAATCCCTCTCAAGATGTGGCCAGGATTTTGACCGGGTAGTTGATCAATGTGACGAGCATGAGAAAATTAATACACCCTTGAACTCTCATCAGGAACCTCTCTGGTTGACAGTTCAGCGTACGTTCATACATGAAAGGTGGAAAAAGGAAATATGAATGTCTATATGGTAACATATCAATAAATAATATGAACCAAATGCAGAGTATCGTGACTAGGCTTACAGTCCTAATGGTCATACGAAGGAAACTACTATCTAGAAGAACGGAAGGTGATGGGAAACAACATATGAGAAGTTTGGATTGCGTTCCTCCTATAACTTACATAAAAAATAGATTGGGTTCATGTTGGCATGGATTTATCCCCACGTAAGGATGAAAAGTTAGAGCGAAACACCCTTTGGTTTAGGAGGATGACTCAGGGAGAGCCTCCAAAGCCCAACAAAAGGAAATATGGGAATTGAGGATGTTCGAGTTGAAGCTCCTACGGGAAGTTCAACAGCGCATGAATGAGACAGAGAAGCAGTTATGGGCAGACCTTGACAGAGATTAGTTGCATGTAGAGTTCCATAAGGCCAAAGAATGGATCGTTGACCCTGGTGACATTGTGGGTAGAGTTATTCTTTATGAGAAAAATGTGACTCTATTTTGGGTGATAAAAAACCTCGTAGGGAGGTCATCCTAGGACAAGCAAGGGGACGATCCAGATGGAGTGCACCGGAATCAATGGTGAATGACTATATCAGCGAAAATCCAACAGTTGAATTCTAAAGTGTATTTTCCAATGTTCCACAGAGTTTTCGGGGCGAGGGAGCGTGGGAGTGGGGAAACGCACAAGGGGAATCTGTGGAAGCTACACCAAATTTTAGGGAAATTCTAGGGAAACGGGGGGACATTGGAGTCATAAAAATTAATTTAAAATATAAAAATGATAAAACTCAACAGTAACTATTACCATGTAAAAAGTAAAGCTAAAAACTAAATTCATCATTATGGGGTGTACATCTATTAGTTATTAGCATATCAAATTTCAAATTTGTAAATGATATTGAACTATGTTACTATACTCATGTAAAAACTAAAAACTAAATATCATAATTATCATTATGCAATGTATATCTAAATTCAAATTTCAAATTTGTAAAAGATAATGCAACAAATGGTAAATTCTGAAATAGTCAAATAGATACCGAACAATGAACAAAAAGAAGTTAGAACATAGAACAGTGATGAGTACTCCACGTTTATTTTCAATATGATTATGAAATGAAATCGTGAGAGGATAGCATTTAGGAATATCTTAGACTCTTAGGTTAGTTTACAATTTAATTTAATTTTCATTTAATTATGTTTTAATTTTTTAAACACTTTTTTAGTATTTTAATTTGAATTTATTTTTATTGTGAAAAATGAAAATTGGTTGGGGGTGGGGGGGGGGACGCCTAGAATCCCCCTAGGGGGGAACACGTTCCGCACTTGAGGAAAAGTGTTTCCCCGAGTTTCCCCCAAAAGGGGGACGTGGGGAAATGTTTCCCCAAGAGTTTCCCCGTCCTAGAAGTTTGGGGGGGAGACGGGGCATGTTCCCCACCATATGGAACATGTCCACATGGAACACTAGTATTTTGTCATTAATCATCTAGGATTTCAGGTTCCTGAAGAGCCTTCTCCCATGTCAACTTAGAAGCAAGATGTGGACAACTTAGGCCAAAGTCGGATGTCGGACCTCTCATACATCTTGCTCTAATGGTTTGTGATGGTCTCATGTTTTATCTTGCTCTAGTTGGCAAGGGTCTTAGCGTCCTTTTGGCTGTGTTGTGGAGGGTGAATGTTGTGTTAATAGTTTGTAAGAATTTTTTTGATTGGACTCTCTTAGGAAGATTTTGTTCTCCTTGATGGAATGCTTTCAGACTTGTAGTGTCTCGATTCTCAGTCTCTTGTTTCTACACTCGATTTCAGGTGGATAGGCTGATTAGAACTACTAGGATAGTCAACTAGATGGTTGATGTCATGTTCTGATGTCATGAAAATATCTCAAGATGTAATTTTTTTATGATATTAATATAAATCTCGCTCTCTTACTTACAAAAAAAAAACTATCTCTCGCATATTAATTCCTTCTACAATATCCTAATGAAAATGGCTAAAAGGACCATATTCAACAAGATATTTTAGTGTTAAGATGTTCAACTTGACATACTAATATTATTAATGAGACACGAAGACAAATATGAAATTTTAATTAAAGTATTTTGAAGAAAGAAAGAAATTCCTTTACCTTTTCTTGTTGGCTAGGAACATAAAGAGACGATGGTTCTAATACCTTCACTTGTATAAGAACGGGAATATCACAAAATCCATCCAGAAATATTGAAAAATTTTGTTGTTTCATGCCACATTTCCCATAAATATCCAATAATTTCTCCCTATAATACTTTAATGAGGATGAGTTACCTATAATACATTTATCTTAAATTATTTCTACTAAATTTTTTAAGATCATATTTCCCCATTGAATAAGCGGTTAGAATTAAAAGTAAAATCTTCATTCAAATGAGCAGTAACTTCCATCACTATTGTTTCTTTTCTGTTAGATCTAGGAAATTTACCATACATATCCCTTGAACCAATAAAAGAAGTTGACACTCTATATGCTTTGAATCTGTACCCAATTGGAATCCATATTCATCAACATCTTTTATCAATCCCTGATTAAAATTTTTGATGTCACGTCCTCTACTGCCTTCATTCATTGAAGACAAAGTAGGTTCCTTCATTCATTGTTTGCTTCTTTATACAGTTGAAAAGGAATTCTAAGTTCTAACACTTGAATTCTCTTTGTTATCATGTTGTTATTGCTCATGTTTTCATAAACAAAGATATCAACTCCATTAATACATGTAAGTAAATTAAATAATTTGTGCAATAACTAATCACAACTTAGAGAACCTTATTCATCAAAATTTAAATACCCATATTTTCTTTTATATATATATATATATATATATAGGTTTTCTTGATAAATATCGAGGTAAATGATAAATAAGAATAACAATTTGATCTTCATAGTATGCAAATATTACAATATGGACGTTAATAATAATTATAGTTAAAACTAGGTTGTTTCATTTTTTCAACCAATTAAATCTCTTTATGGATAAGTTAATGATTTAAGAACTAAAAACTTGGAAATAAGTATTAACAACCAGAGTATAATAAAATTTATTTAATAATGAGTTAAACTCATTAACCTCATAAGTATTTAACCTAAATAATATAAATCTTGAAGACTAATATCCTAACAGTAAGCAATCTTGGTTGAAACATGTTTTGAAATGTTCTTGTACCATTATAAGATATGAAATATATACTTGCATGAAGACTAGAATTCAAAATATGATAAGGAAATATAGATTCCATGGAAAAGTAGTTGCAAAAATGTAAAATACCAGTATTCTTAGGAGTGTAGCTAGTCTTGCTCAAATTTTGTGAGGATTGGCCTTCAAAAGTAAAATATTAAGAATAAATTCATCTCCTACATATGATTCAACTAATTTGGAATCATTGAATGAAGTTTCCTTCCAAGTGAAAAAAACATATATTTCATGATCTAATGATAAAATTATAAGTGGAACTCTAGGAAAAAAATCCTTGAAATAGCATTGAAAAAAACAATCTTCAACATGTTAGATTTTTATCATTATAAACTAGCATTATGATCTTAGTATATTTAACTGAGAGAATAAAATGCATAGAAATAAAACACAAGAGACAAGAGACACAAATAATTTTCCTCCGGGAAACCATAAAGGAGAAAACCCAACTTCCTCAGAGATAGAATGAGCACCAATGGTAGCAATAAAACCTGAAAACATAAAGATGATCTCCACAGCTTCTGTCTCTCTCTCACACACTGAGAGAGCTTCTCCTCTCTCACTCATGCACCCCAATGAGTGAGTGTGTGTGTTATAAATAGAGAGTCTTACTCTCTATTTCTATTATTTCGTTCACTTGAAGCGCACTCCAACATGTCGGCCTCACTTAACAATTACTTACTAGAGCCAACATCTCTAGGAGTGTCTACTAACTCTAGTGCCCCGCAACTTGTGGGGACTTTTCCCTCTGCTCAACAAGGAGGGTTGACTTCACTAGGATAGTCTAATAACCCTAGGTCCCAACAATTGTGGGGACTTTAACCCTCAACCAATAGGAGGGTTTCCCACAATGACTTGACATGACTTGTTTACATTATAGAAACTTCCCGATCAGAACATTAGGGCATGACATGACTCAATTACATTATAGACACATACCGGAATAAACATCGGGGTACAATGCGTAAGATATATGAATGAATACATTCCAAAGTTACAAATACATCAACACGACATTACCCCACTAGTAGAGGAAAGCACTCTTTGAACTATCATTGCATTACTTTTACACAATGTTATTTTTATTCCACTATATTATTCATTGTCACTTGTTGCACAATATTGTGATACAGGTTCCCTAAATACCATTGCAAAGAAATAATTTTGAAATGACAAATACCTCTGATAAGAAATCAATTCTATCTAAAAAAAAACCTTTTGTACAAAACTGTACATACATATTTAAATGTTACACCAACCTATTGAATGTGCACTTGAATCCCCCTCCACATATAATTATAGAACCATGTCATGAAATGCAACAATGACATGCCTGTGAGATATTGTGATGCACGATGTATGCATTGCAGATACTTTTGCACATAACCGCTCTTCCATATTTGTTTTGACAGCACTAGTACACTCATCATGGACAAAATAATTAGGCTCGTGATAAAAAATACTTTCCATTTCCAATATCCATTTTTATCTAAGGGAAAGTTCATCACCCCAATTTATTTCCCTCTCTGGAGGATAGTGATCGAATAGATACTCAAGGTCAACCTGCTATTGATAAGACCAGTTTATCTTTTCCATTATTCAGTCTACATATACCAATGAGTTTGTATGTCCATAAATATAACTCATGACATCCAATTTTCTCAAAGGAATATTAATGTTTAATAATCTATAGCTAAATGAGAAAAATACGAATAATTTTAGTTCTTCTACAAAGCAAGGAAACAATGCAGAAACATTCTTTAGTATCCCATGCATGCCTTCCTGTGTAAGTGGATTAGTTTCCTTTGAGGTAGTAAGAGGATATATTACCTTCTCACATAAGGTGCCAAAAGTAGTATAGGGCCTTTGTGGCACATAAAATATCTCATTATTCAAGTCTGATCCCACTCCATGTTTTGTAATATGACCAATTGTTGAATTTAACAAATATTAGGATCTTCAAACCTGAATGAATTCACTTGTGAAATAAGGTTGAAAGAGGAAAGAAGAATTCAATATACACTGACTAAACATTCATGGAAAAATTGAAAAACCAAGCGACAAAATTGCTCAACATAAAATTACATTCAATATCATCAATCTTCTTGTAATAGAATGATGACACAATAGGAAGAATTAGAATATACCAGGTATGATTTGAATTCACCATATTGGACTGACTCGGATGCTAACTCAATGTGGAAAAATAACCACTAGTAGCTCACTAATGCAACTCACGATAACTAAATCTATTCTCATTCAGTTAACGGAAAAAGATACGTAGGTGTTGCAGCTGCAACTATCTCCCCAAATTTTCAAAATTTTGGACCCCCCTGTTAATTTTTATCATTGCCTAGAATCATTTGAATCCATGAACTCTGTTTTTGTTTTCCTTTTGCTACAGGTTTGCACTATTTTGAGGTTAACTCTCTTCATGCTTTTCAGAAAATTGCTTATGTCTGAAACTATTGTGGGTTGTGGAATTTAGAGTTTGGTTTTTTCCCTTTGATCCACGATTTCTTTCTTTGTTCTCAAAAGCTTATTTCTCATTCTAGCCACTATTTCGGAGGCCATTTAAACAACGTATCGGAGCCATGTTTCCTTAGAGAGCCTCTGTTGCAGAAGCTGAACGATGAGCGTTCCACAAGATAGTCTTTGACTTCTCCAATGTCGTGTAGTATTGTTTTGACTTGTTCGCATTATTGGAGGTTGATCAAATTTTGAGTCGGGGATTGTTTGATTTTGTGAAGCCGCTGTGTTGGAAATGAGACAAGCTTTTTTGGGCCGCTGCACGGCCTTAGGTTTTCCAAACACTTAACGTTTCATGATAATTTCTGTGCTTTATCGAAAATTTTATGGTTTTGATCGAAGGCTGTAGTCTGTTTTCTTTTCGCCATTACGGATCTCGAGCGAACTAATTGTTTGCCATATAATTGCTCTGCTCGCCAATGCTTTGTTCGGGTTTCACCATTTTCGTTTTTGACCACGGGGCCCATAGTATTTTCATCTTCCACTATTACGGCTGCGTAATGTGCTAACCTTCCGACGTTGATGTCATTTCGTTCGCCGACAGGGAACTTTACCGCCTAATGCTTTGACATTTAGTTCTTCTAACTCCAATAGGTTTAACGGTCCTGCAGAACTCGTTGTCCATCTAAAACCCACTATTGTGGCTGTAAGTAAGACTGTTTGACTGCTGTCTCAGTGTTTCAAGCCACCAATAAGGTTTCCCCCTCCGTCTTGTGAATTTTTAAACCCTGTGCGAATGTTGGTTGGTTTTTGATTCCTGTTAGGGCTTTCACAACAAGAGTGCAATACAGAGTCTTATTTTGATGATCAGTTTTTGTTATTAGTATGGTTTACGTTTATTGAAAATATGAAATCCTAATTAATGATGAAATGTTGTTTAACTACAGGGAACTCGGCAGATTCTTCAAATTGCTGCTGTGAGAAGACATAGCTAAAGGACAAAGCTGAGGAAAGTTGGCTAAAAGTGATAAGCAAAGTTTGTTCTAAAATCAACAGATTTAAAAAAGAGAACAAATAAAAGACAAAGCGGAATCAATAGCAATAGAGGCCCGGTTTTCGAAAAGGTTCAGCAGTTACTGAGCTGGTCCCATTTTATGAAGTCCTCATAAGTTGAAATCCAAAAATGTAACGCATTATATGAATCACGAGCGCTCATAAACTGACAAAACTGTGAGATTAAAATGGTCTGGGAAGCCGGAAGGTGAAGGGGCGGGGCAAGCCAAAGGTTTTGGGGTTTTTTGTTTAAAGATAGGAAAGTGAGAGGGAATTAGGGTCTTTTTCCTTGGAAAAAACTTGTGAGCTATTGTTTGTAAGAGGAACTACTTCGTTTTACAATAAAAAATTGCAAATTTTGCCTGTTGGAGAAGGCACTGTGTGGAATGTTCAAATGTGATAAAATGAACAATGTTGAAGGAGAACTATTTCATTTTCAACTGTGTTTCATTAACTCTGAGAACGTTCTAACTTTTTGAACCTATGTTCTTGTCTGAATGTTCTCTGGTATATTCTGTGATAATTTGTGTTTGGTTCTAAGAACAGCTACCTGTGATTTACCTTAACATGTGAACAGTATTACATTACTCATGAATTAATATTTTGCTCTCTAGAGAAATCTTAGATAGGATGTATTTTCTAGTTGTGTGTGATTTAGATGCGAGAGAGTCTAAGACAAGAGGTAAGAACCTGCGCATCACATTGTGACCACTCCTTGCATTCTTAATCAATCTACATCCTAGATAGGCACTTGCATATCATACTTTAAGTCAAAAATTACAAAAGTATACACGATGGATCAGGCCGCAACCGGTAAAAAACCTTTATTTTTGTTACTTGACCTATGGTAGCCGGACCACAAACCGGATGGATTCCCTATACCAAACAGTCACGGGCTAGTTGGGAACGTTGAATGGGGAGAATCCCTTGCTGTTGCTACCCGCGAATTTCTAGGCCTCAACAGTTTACTGGCACTAGAAGGAGGGCCGCCAGTGCATGGCTGGCCGAGGAAACCCATTTTCTCGAGATTATTCCACGAGTAATAGTTTAGAAGACAGTCTATTTCTCAATCCTATTCCTGAAGAGAAAGGTAGAGAACATTTGTATTATGTGGACAATGCAGTTGTTAATGATCTGGGAAGACACACTAGGGAATATGTTAAGAATATTGGAGCATTACCCATCATCCCTGAATTGCCTAGAAGAGAATATAAAAGGAAAGATTGTCCTATATTGGAAGATTCAGTGTTAGTTGGAGATTGGGAGGAATTAGTAGAAGTAGCATTACAGGAGGTTGTTCAGCATTTGAATCAATTAGGCGCAGATAATCCTTACTGTTATCCTGTTCATACTCCTATTCATTCACCACCTTACTCTCCACCCCGACTCATGGCAGGCGTAAACCCAAATCAGCCACCCAACCCACCAAATCCACCACCTGCCTGGAAAGCCAGATCACCTTTAAACCTAACACCTCCTTTGCATGATTTACCTCAATATTTTGAAAAGATGTTGCTCAAGTTTGATCCAAATGAGAAGATGTTAGTAGATGACCACTTGCAGAGTTTCTATTTAGCAATACAAGGATTAAGAGTTGGGGAATATGAGGATGTGGTTTGTAGGCTTTTTCCACACACCCTTAAAGGAGCAACATCGTCATGGTATTTTGGTTTTCCTGCCAATTCTATCCCTGATTGGGATACTTTTGAAAGGATTTTTAGAAGTAAATATGCAACCCAAAAAAGTCATGCAACTCTTATGAAAGGACTATGTGCCTTAAATAAAGAAAGAAAAGAGAAGGTGCATAGTTTCACCCAAAGATTCACATCCTATCTTAAGAATTTTTCTGAAGCTGACAAACCCTTGGATAAAATCCTGATTGAATATTATACCTCAGCTCTAGGGCTTGAGTTGGCCATGTTTTCCAAAATGAAGGCCAAAGCTATGCTAGCTGAGACTTAGGAGGAAGCGAAGAAAGTAGAGGCTGAAAGGGAAAGTATCAAAGATTATCCTGAACGATCAAGAGAAAAAAATGTCGGGAGGAAAGCTTTGTTGTTTACTAAGACTAAAGAGGAGCAATCACCAAATTTCGAAGGAATGGAAAAAATGATGCAAAATCTTTCTAACAGAATCATAGACTTGGAAAAGGAGAAGGAAGCCCAAAAGTTCTACAAGTCTTATTACAAGAAAATGGAAGATAACAATCAATCCCAACCCCCTCCTCACAGCCCTGCATCTATGAACTTAACGGAGGTAGGAATGGATAACTTTTGCACTTTCCACCAACAACCTCATTATGAAAAGAATTGTCCTCAATGGATAAACTCAATGGCGTTGGTTATGAATCAACTTTTGGATTCCAAATTAAATGAAGACAACGAGGAAGAAGGGAAAGACAATAATAAATCAATTGAAAAATAGGAGGATGAAGCTATGGTTTTATGGTACTGTGTATCATTGTTTGATGCCAAGGCAGAGAAAAATCTGAGACACGAGGGCCTCCTAGAAACAAATGTAACAACAAGAAGCCATAGTTTGATTAAGGAAAATAGTCTTATGCTCCTGAAGATCAAAAGACTGCAAAAGAATGTTAAGAAATTTCAAAATAGCTCCGTAGCAAATAAAATTCCGGAGTTTACCATCACCAGTCAAAATCCTGGACATATTCACATGCCTACTAAGCCCAATGAAGAACATAATGTTAGGTCGAATCTCACAGAACATAAGATGGAGTATGACATTGTGGAGGATATCAAGAAGGTGAGGGCAAACATCTCATTATTTGAAATGTGCAATGTGCCACAACAAAAAGAAAAGCTATTGAAAGCACTTGAAGCATCAAAGGAGAGGTTGCCCACTAACAATCAGCCCCAAGAAGAATAAATTGGTGAAGCAAGTATGGGAGGTAAGCTTAAAAGAAAGAATCTGCCTTTTCTCCGTACTTTTGAAATTTTCAACCATAACGTGCATAACTGCCTAGTAGACTCGGGGGCATCAGTCAATGTCATGCCACTGTCAGTCTCCAAAAGGATAAATGGACAACCTAAACCATCTACCTGGAGGGTTGTTCAGTTGGATAGAACGAATGTGAAGGTAATTGGAGAAATGGAGGATGTTCTCGTTCGCTTATCTTCAAATCATAAGGTGTGTCAAGTCATTGATATTGTGGTGGCTGAAATACCGGAAGCTTATGGACTTGTTTTGAGCAGAGATTGGTCGGCTAAGCTGAACAGATATTTTTCCTCGGACTGGTTGCATCTGTGGCTTCCATATAAAGGGAGCCCAAATCAAATTAAAGTGTTGAGGGAGCCCCACATGAAACACAATGTTACTTAGTTCGAAGAAAAAAAATGAACCAGTGGATTCTGTTTTGGGAAACTTCTTTATTGAGCTAGAACCAGGAAACTATCAAGCAGAAGAAGCCAGTGATACATCAGACGCTCAGCCTGATCTCCTTCGGTTTTCACAGGCTGATAAAATCGATTGTAAAATAGTAGACTTAGTTGTAGATATAGATGTTAATTCTTGCACAGTAGTGGTTAGCGATTTTTGGATGCTTTTCTTTGATGGTTATAAAACTTTAGAGGGGTCGGGAGCCGGCTGTGTCCTGATTGATCCTATTCAAAACAAACATTTTCTTTCATGTAGGTTAGAGTTTGAATGTACCAATAACACAGCTGAATATGAAGCATTGGTTCAGGGATTAAGGAAAGTAATTAAATTAAAGGCAAATAATCTGAAAGTGTTTGGAGATTCTGAAATAATTGTAAAACAAATCCGAAATCAAATACATTGCATTTCTCCTCATTTAAAATCTTATCAGAATGAAGTTTGGGATTTACTTAAATTTTTTAATGCATTTAACATTGTATCGATTCCAAGACTTAAGAATGCAGCAGCTGACTTGTTGGCCACCTCAGCTGCGAGGCTTGTGCCCTATAATAATCGGTGCTTTGTTGAATTGCTTTTCAGGCCCTCGGTTCCAGATATGATTACCAATTTACGAGTGTTCGATGATGATCAGCAGATTATAGAATGCTTAACGAATGATGAGGCATTCAAAGGGGCGATTATTGATGATGAAGAACATCAGGTCGAGTTGAAATTCGATAATTTCATTCCTAAGGGAGTTAGGACTTTAGAACGGATGTTTGATTTAAATGAGGAATTTAGAAGACCAGCAAATGTGAAGACTCATAGCTCATCTCTATAGTTTGAGTTGATTAATTTGGGGACTAAGATGGAGCCTAAATATGTGAATCTGGGAAGATGATGCTCCCCAACTGAAAGGGATAAGTTCATCATTCTTTTCAAGCAATACAAAGATGTTTTTTCCTGGACGTATGAAGATCTGAAGACATATGACACCAATATTATCCAGCATGTTATCCCCATTAAATCTGGAATCAAACCTTATCAGCAGCCTTTAAGGAAAATGTGTCAAAAATTAGAACCTCTAATCCAGAGTGAAGTTAAGAAACTATTGGATGCTAGAATTATTTTTAAGGTTAGACACTCGGAATGTGATTCAAATCTGGTATTGGTGAGGAAGAAATATGGAGAAATCAGGTTATGTGTGGATTTTAGAAACTTAAATCATGCTTTAGATAAAGACAATTATCCTGTTCCACCCATGGAGAAAATACTGCAAATGGTTTCAGGTTCTGAACTATTCTCTTTATTAGATGGATTCTCAGGCTACAATCAAGTATTAGTAGCTGAAGAAGACAGAGTAAAAATGACAGTCAGGACCAGGTGGGGAACTTTTGCTTAGAGAAGGATTCCCTTTGGACTCATAAACACGAGAGCTACCTTCCAGAGGGCCATGGACATAGCTTTCCTCCACAGTTTGATTGGCCGCAGTGTTGTAGTATACCTTGATGACATCACGATATTCTCAAAGAAAATAGAGCAACATGCATTTCATCTAAAGCAGATTTTTGAACGATGCTGGAAATATGGTATCTCACAAAACCCCAAGAAGTGCGTCTTTGCTGTTACAGAAGTTAAGTTATTGGGTCACGTGGTGTCTAAGAAGGGGATCTCCATAGACCCAGAAAGGATCAAATCCATTTAACATATTCCCTTGCCCCATAATAAAAATGGCATGCAATCATTTATGGGGACAATCAACTTCATGCGAAGGTTTGTTCCAGATTTCGCTCAAATTGTTAAAACTTTGCAGCAAATGGTAAAGAAAAGTGTACAGTTCAAATGGACTCATGTAGAGAAGAATGCATTCAGTAAGATTAAAACAGCTGTTGCGCATGCACCCTCCCTCAAAAGTCCAGATTTTGATAAAGATTGTATTCTGTACACTTTCGCCTCTGATGATTCACTAGCAGCTGTGCTAACCTAGAAAGAAGATGGGGGAGATGAATTCCCCATATCATTTATGAGCACTGGTCTGCAAGGGGATGAATTGAATTACCTTTCTGTGGATAAACAAGATTACGCAGTGTTCAAAGCGGTGAAACAATTCAAACCATATATACTGAAGAACTGGACAAAGGTAATAGTTCCACACCCAGCTATGAGGTCTCTTTTCGTACAAAAGGAGCTAAGAGAAAGGAGAGGAAACTGGGTAACAACTCTACAGGAGTATGAACTCGAATTCAAGCCAGCCTCCATAGTCAAAGGGAAAGGATTGTGCAAACTGATGACTAAAAGTAAAGACAATGAAGAACATGACTCGGAAGATGAAGCTGAGTTACATTTGATGGATGTATGTCCTCTTTTCACAGCTCCGGACTCTTGGTATCGAGACCTTGTGCATTACCTTCAAGTAGGATTGTTACCAAAACATTGGAATTCTTAGCAAAGAAGAGCACTGCATCTCAAATCAGCCTCATATCAAATTATTGAAGGAATATTATTCCGGAAGAATTATGATGGAGTTCTTCTTAGATGCTTAGAGAAAGAAGATGCGAGGAAGGTGATGATAGATTTACATGATGGGACTGCTGGAGGAAATTTTTCCGGAGATACTATAGCTCATAAAATTCTCAGAGCCAGATACTATTGGCCCATGCTATTTAAAGATGCACACGCTGATGTCAGAAAGTGCGACATTTGTCAAAGGTGTGGTGGAAGACAAGCTAAAGCAGCAGGACCGTTAAATCCTGTGATGATAACAGAACCTTTTGAGCAGTGGGGATTGGATTTCATTGGGGAGATAAAGCTGAATTCTTTTCTGCAACACAAGTATATTCTAACAGCAACTGACTATTTCACTCGGTGGGTCAAAGCCATTCCATTCCATAAAGTAAATGAAGATGCGGTAATATACTTTTTGCAAGACCATATTATGACCAGGTTTGGAGTTCCAATTTCTTTAGTTTTCGATAATGCGACTTACTTTTCCTTAATTAGATTAACTGCATTTTCTCATGAGAAAGGAATTAAGTTGCATTACTCTACTAATTACTATCCATAGGGAAATGGTTTAGCTGAATCCCCAAACAAGAATCTGATTAGGATTTTAAAAAAGACAGTGATAGAAAATCAGAGGAGTTGGCACTCAGCGTTACCAAATGCTCTTTGGGGTGATAGGGTCACCCCCAAGACTTTGTTAGGTGTGTCCCCGTATACCCTTGTTTATGGGAAAGAGGCCATTCTACCCCCCAATATCATGTTACCCTCTTCCATAATCGCTCAAGAATTCAGAGGACCAGATAAAGAATTCTTGCAAATGAGGATATATAATCTCCTGAAGGCAGAAGAGTCTCGATCTAAGGCCAGAGAATGATTTAAACAACAACAAGAGGTACTAAAGAGATGGTTTGATAAACACAAGGCTGGAACAAAAGAATTCGAGGTGGGAGATTTGTTTCTCAAGTGGGACCACCTCCACGATGAGAAAGGAAAACACACAAAATTTCAATAGTTGTGGGTAGGTCCTTTCCAGATTGCGGAAAAGCTTGGCCCCTCAACCTATAAATTGCAAGATTTACAAGGGTGGGAAGAGAACTTACCAGTAAATGGTTTAGTTATCAAACCTTATTTTTCCTGAAGTTTTGTTTTGTTCTTTTACCTTGTACATAAATAAATTGACTTGGTTGTTTATTTTGATTTATTTAGTTCTGTTTTGTTTTAGTTTAGATTTTGACTGATTTCAATAAAAGGAGGCAAACTCTTGGTTGCATGGAGAACATTAGAATTCTGGAACGATTAAAGTTCTTGGGTGTAAGACTGTGTATTATTGTTTATTTAAAAGAATTTCTTCTATTTTAGCAGTTTTCCTGAATGGCTATGAACACATTGAAGTTCTGCTTAATTCTTGTAAAATAAACCAGGATCAAAAGGTCTGGAATACTATTTTGAGGCTCCATCCATCTCACATTTTAAAATGTCCTAGGGAGTGACAACAAAGGGCCCATGGAAAGGAATTAGGGTAAACAATATATTATATATAAATGATCCCATGCCAAGAATTGAATTCCAAAATGAAGATAAGAGTCGAAAGCTCCTATGAAAGCATTATGTATCAAAACAAAATACCGAGCCATATAAGTACTAAATTTCCAAAAGTTCCTCTCCATTCATGAGCTGAAAATTGAATACATATCTCACACAAAAGGACACTATGGATAGAGGATCCTGAATCAAAAAATTCAGAAAGAAAGCCATGCAGGAGGACTCATATGAAAAAGAAAAAAGTCCAAAAGCACAAAAGGTGAAAAATGGCATGGGAATGAGGAACAAATGAATATTTCTGTTTACCATATGCTACAATCCTATGGTATCCAAGTTGGTAGCTACCTGAAGACAGAGGTAACAAATGAAACTCATCTTCCTGGCCTCAAAAGAGTTATCTTGACTTGGAAATCTTGGTTTCCATTCTCCTAAATTGGACTATCATCAATGATTAAAAGTACATATATTTTCCATTTGAGAAATCTAGATATCTGGAAGAATTCAACATGTTCATTTGTTGTTAAATAGTCTGTTACTGAAGAAATAAATTTTCCAGAGATCTAGGTTCACCAGGTAGTCGCCAATTGTTGCAGCTGCAACTGTCTCCCCAAATTTTCAAAATTTTGGACCCCCCTGTTAATTTTTATCATTGCCTAGAATTGTTTGGATCCATGAACTCTGCTTTTGTTTTCCTTTTGCTACAGGTTTGGACTATTTTGAGGTTAACTCTCTTCATGCTTTTTGGAAAATTACTTATGTCTGAAACTGCTGTGGGTTGTGGAATTTAGAGTTTGGTTTTTGCCCTTTGATCCGTGATTTCTTTCTTTGTTCTCAGAAGCTTATTTCTCATTCTAGCCACTGTTTCGGAGGCCATTTAAACAATGTATCAGAGCCATGTTTCCATAGGGAGCCTCCGTTGCGGAAGCTGAACGATGAGCATTCCATAGGATAGTCTTTGACTTCTCCAATGTCATGTAGTATTGTTTTGAATTGTTCGCATTATCGGAGGTTGATCGAATTTTGAGTCGGGGATTGTTTGATTTTGTGAATCCGCTACATTAGAAATGAGATAAGATTTTTTGGGCCGCTGCATGACCTTAGGTTTTTCGAACATTTAATGTTTCATGATAATTTCTACGCTTTATTGGAAATTTTATGGTTTTGATCGAAGGTTGTACTCTGTTTTCTTTCCACCATTGCGGCTCCCGAGCGAACTAATTGTCCACCATATAACTGCTCCGCTCATCGATGCTTTGTCTGGGTTTCACCGTTTTCATTTTTTACCATGGGACCCATATTTTGTTCATCTTTCGCTATTACAGCTGCGTAATGTGCTAACCTTTCGACGTTGATGTCGTTCCATTCACCGACAGGGAACTTTACCGCTTGATGCTTGGACATTTAGTTCTTCCAACATTGATAGGTTTAACAGTCTTGCAGAACTCGTTGTCCTTCTAAAACCTGTCGTTGTGGCTATAAGTAAGACTGTTTGGATGATGTCTCAGTGTTTGAAGCTATCGATAAGGTTTCCCCCGCTGTCTTGTGAATTTTTAAACCCTGTGCGGACGTTGGTTGGTTTTTTTATTCCTGTTAGGGCTTTCGCAACAAGAGTGTAGTACAGAGTCTTATTTTGATGATCATTTTTTGTTGTTAGTATGGTTTAAGTTTATTGAAAAGATGCAATCCTAATTAATGATGAAATTTGTTTAACTATAGGGAACTTGGCAGATTCTTCAGATTGCTGTTGTGATAAGACATAGCTAAAGGACAAAGCTGAGGAAAGTTGGCTAAAAGTGATAAGCAAAGTTTGTTCTGAAATCAATGGATTTAAAAAAGCGAACAAATAAAAGACAAAGTGGAATCAATAGCAACAAAAGCCCGGTTTTGGAAAAGGTTCAGCAGTTACTGAGCTGGTCCCATTTTATGAAGTCCTCATAAGTTGAAATCCAAAAATGTAACTCATTATACAAATCATGAGCACTCACAAACTGAAAAAACTGTGAGATTGAAATGGTCTGGGAAGCCGGAAGGTCAAGGGGCGGGGCAACCCAAAGGTTTTGGGGTTTTTTGTATGAAGATAGGAAAGTGAGAGGGAATTAGGGGATTTTTCCCTGGAAAAAACTTGTGAGCTATTGTTTGTAAGAGGAACTAATTCGTTTTACAATAAAAAAATTGCAAATTTTTCCTGTTGGAGAAGGTGCTGTGTGGAATGTTCAAATGTGATAAAATGAACAATGTTGAAGGGGAACTATTTCATTTTCAACTGTGTTTCATAAAATGTGAGAACGTTCTAACTTTCTGAGCCTATGTTCTTATCTGAATGTTCTCTGGTATATTCTATGATAATTTCCACTATGATTAATGGAGGTTTTAACCGTTGATGAGCTATCTTGTCGTGCATATCTTTATTCATGTTAATGTTTTTGGTTCTAAGAACAACTACCTATGATTTACCTTAACATGTGAACAGTATTACATTGCTCATGAATTAATATTTTTCTCTCTAGAGACAGCTTAGTTAGTATGTATTTTCTAGTTGTGTGTGATTTAGATGCGAGAGACTCTAAGATGTGAGGTAAGAACCTGTGCATCACATTGTGACCACTCCTTGCATTCTTAATTAATCTACATCTTAAATAGGCACTTGCATATCATACTTTAAGTCAAAAATTACAAAAATATACACGGTGAATCAAGCCACAACCGGTAAAAAACCTTTATTTTTGTTACTTGACCTACGGTAGCCAGAACGCAAATCGGATGGATTCCCTATACCAAACAATCACGGCCTAGTCGAGAACGTTGACTAGGGAGAATCCCTTGCTATTGTTGCCTACAATTTTCTAGGCCTCAACAGTAGGACAAGGCACCTACCTCCTAAAATTAGGCAAATGTGGCTCTGGACTGACTGCAGATGAACTAATTGATGTCCATTGTAGGGTAACTCAACAAAGACTAGGGTGAAATGATGATGGGACTCCCAAGACTTAGTTTGGGATCCTAAATTATAGGGATTGGCCTTTGGATATCCTAAACTCATGCAGAATGGTGCATCAAGTGGTAGGTGGGGCCAAAATGAGTTCCCCATGGAACTAGTGAAGTGGCAACAAAATCCTAGTATAGGAAATGACATTTAGCCTATGGTGGTAAAGGGAATATTATTAATTAATCCTAACACCCCCCTTAATCCAAACATGGACATCCTGGTCCTTGGAAACTAAGACCAAAGGTCACCCATACAATATAATACAAAAGGAAACTGCTCAATAAACCGAAGAATTAGGGAAAACCTCATGGGAAATCCCCTCACCCCCCTCAAAACGAACAGTAGGGAACTAAATGAAGCTTTCACACCAAGAGTCAAATTTCTCCTAAGTAAAAATATTTGTTTAAATTTTATGTATTTTTCACCTATGTAGAGTAGTGATGTAGTGTGATGGTCCTTTTGTGCATTAGTTCACTGGTACAGTGCATGTGAATCTCTCCATCTTCTTCCAAATTGATGCTAGACAAGAGAAGAAATGTTGATTCTTTTTTAGCAAATCTTGCATCTTTCAAACCTCTTTGAGAGTATGGAAGAATTGAACTTGGTATTCCATGCATTGGGGCCTTGCTTGATCCCATATGTTTGTGTATTTTGGTGGTGTGCATTCATCTCACATTTCCATAGCACTTTGGAATGTGCATTTTTTAGCATTGGTGATTAAATCTCATTTGGAGAGGAGTTTTTATCGTATGGCTTTTTCTCCTTTTCTCCGCTTATGAGAATTAATAGATGGATACCTTATCAAGCGTTTTTTTGAGCCACTTCTTTTCTTCTTGTTACCTTTTTAGGTTTCTCTTATGGAAGGTATTGGTGTTGGAGTTTTCCAAAGTAACCATCCTTTGTGAGTTGTAATCTCACATATGTTGGCTTTTGAATACCATTTATAGTAATTTTGCAACATTTGATTTATTTATTTAAATTTATTAAGTATTCAATTAATAATGGCATACACAATACATTAACAAATAACACATAAATTACTGTAGAAACCCCTCACTTAGGAAAAACCAACAAATATGTGAGCTCTTGAATCATCTATTATCGAGCATAAATTCACTACACTTGGGTGGTACTAACATACTCCAATCAAGACACATCGTTACACATGTGATTAATCTTACTCCCTATATGGAACAATACATTATTGTGATTAACTTTTCCTCTTTACCATTCTCGCAATACACTGTCATTACATCTTAATTATGGATGCAATGCAACTAATTTCTCATTAGTGTGGTTCCATAAAATGCTAACTGAATATGTTTATGATACTTTGAACTATCAATCTTAGTTAAATCTATTGAGCTTCTACTCATCCAAGTGTTCATCAAATTCATGTTTCTGTCGACTTTCATCAACCTAGTCGTTTTTCTTTCTACCAAAAAACTGATCATAGTTGGTTGGTCGACCATACTGTTCATTGTCTATGAACTTCGAGTGCATCCAACTAAAACTAATCAAACCTCAACATTGTTAGTCAATTTCATGCAAATAATATATAATTCCCAACATTTTCCCACTTATTCTATTCTTTACATAAATAGGTGATTCAAAACTTTTAGTTCATAGGGCTGACAAGCAAATCATTTCTCTGCACCAAGAAAAAATTTATGTGCTTATCGTATTCATAAAATTGTCTGTAACATTCTTCATCGTGTAATTTTTTTTCAGTAACACTCTCTAGTTCTCCACCATATCTCTCACAAAATGTTATTGAACATCAATTTGTTTTGTCTTTATATGTCATAGTAAATTGTTTTTTAGGAAGACTACACTCTGACTGACACAATCCAACCTAACAACATGATTCCCAAATAGAAAATCCGAACAGAACATCTACAACAAAACAACTTCCTTGCATGCATGAGTAGACTCCATGTGTTCAGCCCCAGTAGTCGACAGTGAAACAATTGAATTCTTTCTATTCATCCAACTAATTTCTCCATGGAATAACATGTACAAATATTTGCTAGTCAACCTTCTACAATTGATGTCTCTACCCCAGTCATAATCGAAAAAACCTTGTAAATTGAATTCCTTGTTCCTCTCAGACTCCCTCCATATGAAATTTCTAAATATATCATTCCATGGATATATCTAAAAACTCTCTTGACTATGCTCAAGTGATATTTTCTAGGTTTCATCATGTACCTTCTCAATGGACCATTGCATGGGTGATATCACGTCATGTATAGATTATTGCATACATTAAACTACCTACAAAACTTGTATAAGGTACACATACCAGGTACTCATTTTCTTCTTCTACCTTTGGACATTGTTCAACAAATAAATTGAATCATATAGGAATAGGAACCTTTACTAGTCAACTTTCCTACATGTTGAAACATTTAACGATTTTCTCAATGTATTTCCTTTGAGTTAACCAAAGTCTTATTCCTACTCGACCTTGCTTGAATTCCATTCCAAGAATGAAAATTTTTCCTCTAAGATCCTTCATGTTGAATTTTGAGGAAACCTGTAGTTCCACGTCTTTTATCATATCCATGTTTTTCCTTGCCAACAACATGTCATCAACATACAAAGCCACAAATACAAAGTGACCACCTACTTTCTTCAAATACACACAATGACTCGCCCGACTTATCACAAATCTCAGTTGCTAAATACACTTATCAAACTTTTAATACCACATCAGAGGTGATTATCTTAGACAATAGAGAGACTTCTTGATCTTACAGACCGTCCTGTTTTCTCCATCAATTATAAACCCTCCAAGATGCTTCATATAGATTTCTTTTTCAAGATCACCATGAAGAAATGTTTTCTTTACATACATATGTTCTATATCAATATTAAATGTTGTATCTATATACATTAGTACCCTTATGGAAGTTAGTTTAGTAGTATGAGATAAATTTTGTCAAACTTGATTCCTTGACTTGAGATTATCATTTTCCTACTAGTTGATCCCTGTACTTATCGAATTGACCTGATGTATTCAAAAAAAATTTGTGCATGCACTTACTACCAATAGGTTTCCTTCCTTTTGGTAAAGTTACTATATCCCATGTTTCATTCTTATTCAAGGACTCCATCTCTTCTTCCATGGCCCTTTTCAATAATTTACCCTCCATTAAGGTGGTTTGTTCTTGTGTTTTCCTAGGATCATCATCTATGGAAGATAATGCAAAATAAGAGTGAAATTCGGGTGGACTATAACTTTGTGTTTATTATTGCACTCACCTATACCTCCTCACAACGAATCCTATTGTTCCACCTCGTTGTTCTATTCAATTGACTCTCCTGAATCCAAACATTCATCGTTCATTTGAAACTCTTGTTTTTCTTGTTCCTTTTGTCTTTCGACCTCCTTAGTTCTAGAAGTGCCTCCAACCTCCTTGAAAATCACATCTTGACTATAAAATTCCTTCCTTGTCACTGGGATCCACACCTCATATAAGTTTCATTCCATCCTTATACCCAATGAAAATGCAGTTCTCTGACTTACAGTCATGTTTCATTCTTTTCTTCTTTTGGAACGTGTACAAACAACTCACACACAAACGCTATAATATGTAAAAGCGGACGGATTTTCCTATCCCATGCCTCATATGGCATCTTGTCAACCAAATCCATTAACAACAACCTATTCAATAGGTAACATGCTATGTCGTCTACCTCTACTAATAATTCTTGTGTAGCACCTGCACCATTGAGGATGCTCCTCTTTTTCTCCATTAGTGCCATGTTCATCCTTTCATCAACTCCTTTCTAATGAGTCATATATGGAGATCTTTTTCAAGCTATATTATGTTGTCTATAGAACTAGAAAATTTATTTTCCATAGAAATCCACTTCATTGTTAGTTGTCATCACCTTGATCCTTTTATTGGTCTTATTTTACACAAGAGATTTGAACTCTTGAAACTTTAAAAACATCTCAAATTTCTTCCTCGAAAAATACAACCATGTCATTCTGGTGTCATTTTGAAGAAATCATCTATGAAAGAAATGAAATATCGAGATTCTCCTAGTGAAGGGTGTGACAGTAGTCCAAAGACATTACTATGTATTAACTCTAGTATTTCATTCGCTCTAGCAACACTAAATACAAGCCTTACATGACACTATTTTCCATAAATACAATGTTCACAAAAATTAATTTGTTACGGACATTCAGGAAGACCTTCAACCATACTTTACTGTTCATAAAACAAATACCTTTTTCACCTATGTGTCTCATCCAATGATTCCATAACATGGTCCAGTTTACTAGAAAATCATTCAACTCATCACACTTAGGAAATTCTACATTAGCGCTTTCTTAGATGCATGTTCTTCCCAATCATTTATACAGGGTTCCAAGCCAAAATCCCCTCATTATCACCATTTCTCCTCGTACTGTTTTATGTATGTCTTTCCTAAAAATAGAGTATACTCTTGCATCGTCCATCTTTCTTACTAATATCATGTTTTGTGCCAAACCTAGGATATGCAAGACTCCTAGAACTGTCCTCGCTCTTCCATCTTTCATCTTTAGTCAAACCTTTCATTTTTCATCTATCTTGGTCAATGAATCATCTCCAAGTAGGAAAAAACCACAGTTGATCTTCTCATACTCACATAACCACTTTGTATGTGGTGTCACATGATAAGACACACCAGATTCGATCAACCACAAATCACAGCTCGAGTGTGTGCTTGTGGAGGCAAAATACGCATCTCCTTTCTCCCCTTTCATAGAATTTCCATCATCCAACTAACATTTTCCACTTGCTTTACTTTTCTTGACTTCAGTTGATTTATAATATTTTTTAATAGGCTCAAATTTTCCACATCACCAATGCGTCTTTTCCACTGGACCAAGGGATATCGTTTTATATCTATCACTTGAGTTCAATATCCTATCGATGGTTTTCCCTTATACTTTGTCTACCAGTTGACCTTATATCGACAAGGAATCATGAATAGATACTTACATGTGTTTTCTTCTCATTTATTTGAACAACAGAGATCTGGCCACATTTCCAACTGTTAATGTGGTATTATTTCCTCCAATAGCAATGACCAAACTATCCCATGAAGCTAGCAATGCACACAATAGACTGATGCATTTTCCTCTTTGGTAATTTTAATATCTATTAAAAGAAAAAAATTGATCAAAATATTAAACATGTTCATATATTCTGTGACCGAGTAAATTTATTCCATACTTATAAGGTACAACTTCTTCTGAAGAAGCAGTTTGTTAACTAGAAATTTTGATTGGTAAAAGTTCCCTAGGTTTTCCCATAATTTATTTGCAGTGTCTTCTTCTAGGACATTCAACAATATAGAACTTGCAACACAAAGTATGATGGTGGTCCTTTCCTTTTTATAACCCTTTTATCAGTAATCCTTTGACATTCCTGGGTCAACTACAATGCATGGTTACCAATCTACAAGTATATCTTCCATTTTAAGCTTCCAAAGTTCAAAATTTTCTCCGTTGAGATTTTAAATTTATATCCTTGATGTGGTAGAAATTTTAACTATAAATTAATATCTGTAGAGACTCCAAGGAAAATAAGGATTCCCCTAGATCTAAGATCAAGCCAAAACTGTCTGCAACAAAGGCATCCCCTTGCTTCCAAATATAGCTATGGAACAAAATATTGGGTTTTGAATACGATTCCAGTATGTTTGAAAACTTGACTTATTTAGTTAAATTTATTAAGTATTCAGTCAGTAATGACATACACAACACATTGACACAAAAATCATAAATTAACCTAGAAACCCCTCACTCTAGGAAAACCAACAAAGAAATGAGCTCTTTTCTCATCTATTATCAAGCATAAATTCCCTACACTTGGGTGGTACCAAAACAAACCAGTCATCACGCACTATTACACATATGATTACCCTCAATCACTCTATAAAACAATAAATTATGATCCTCATGTTTTTCTCTGTGCCATACTCTCGATACGCTTCCATTACATCTTATTTATAGGTGCAATGTAGCTAACTTATCATTAATGGAATTCGATAACCTTCTCATTGAATCTAGTTATTTTTCTTTTACCTATCAATCGCAGTTGAATTTGTTGAGCTTCCAGTCATTCAAGTGTTCATTGAATTCATGCTTCCGTCGACTAACTTCTTTTCCTTTCAAGCAGACAACTAATATAGTCGGTCGGTCAACTAGACCTTTCATCATCTATCACCTTTGACTGCAGTCGAATATCAACTTTACGAGTTAATCTTATGCAAATAATATAACATTCCCATCAAAATTTGTTTGTTGAGGTATGAATGTGGTTTGTTCACCACCAAGGATCATCACCACCACTTTAGCAATTTCTTCCTTAATATAGATTGCATCGCAGTGAAGGGATAAGTTGAATGCTTGATATGATCTCTAAGATCATTCATATTACCACCATCTAACTTCCAGGAAGATGGCACTAAAAAATACTAAAATTAGGGCTACTTCCACTCCACTGAAATATATAGTGGAACTTGCCATCTAAATGATGAATAATCCGTAGCATTTCTATTCTCGCCTCTGCTACAAAAAACAGGATGTTAACTCATGTTTTTAATAAAAAATGAAGTAGAAATGAAGACATGATTTTTTATGAGTTGGGAGTTAGTTAGTGTCCTTCGTTTGCTATGATCATGCATGTAGGACCTTTATAGGAGCTCTAACTATTTGATTGGGTAAGGTTATCTGCTTCTATCTCAACCAAGTAAGTGATGAAAGTACCTATATATGCTCTGAATGACCTAGGTTGGGAATAAGAAGAAGAAAGCTTGAAGAAAATATAATATCGTTACATTTACCTTAATCCAGTGAAATAAAATCAACTTTCAAGTTCGATAAAATAATCTTTCACCCAAATTTGATGAGAGTCCATCTCCGAACTAGCCTAAGGGGATGTTGAGCAACATTCAATGTCGTGGAAGGGGCTTTGAACCTTTCATTTTCATTTGGTGATTTCATTTTCAAAATTTTCAATAATTGATTCAAGGAAAGACATCGACATTATTTATAGGGTATTTCAATTGAAAATAAATTATTTTATGTTTTTAAATTGCAATGTTAGAAATAGGCATGACATGAAGTATTGAATGAACAATTGTATGCGGTGGCAAGAAGCACAACTATCAGACCCAAACGATAATAAGGATGGTAATCGAAACCCAAATTGGATTTGATTTTATGTTCTTCGAGGTAGAGATGGCAAACCTTGTGGCATGAGGGTGGTCCTAAATTCAGGGTGTCTCGAGTCCTTAACCTTTAGTTTTCTTGTTTTCCTTTATCTTTGTCTTTTTATGTGTGAAACCTATAAACTTAGTTTTTTTAGCAAAAATTGAGCCGGAAAAATTGAGTTACTGCTCAGTTATAAAATTTTCATGTTGACCTATTTTTCTCTTCACTTGTCGGGTGAAACTTGTCTAACTCTGACTAGACAATTCTACCAAATGGCCGACCCGACTCTTTTACCTCTACACATTTTTTACTTGTCGGTTTTATAGACATATTTTACTTCGACAACTTGTCAATTTTAACGACAGGTTATACTTCGATAACTTGTCAGCTTCACAACTTAGACATAACTTAACTAAAAGGTTTTACTTGGAATCACTTGCTCGAATGGTTTGATTTTAGTCAAAACATAAAAACAATATTTCTTAGCCTAAAAGAATTAATAAATTACAAAAAAATTTCACCCCCTAGTCATATGAAGTAAAAACTGACACAACAACAATTCTACATAATTACAAAATCATATTCCCAAACATTAAGAAGACTTGTGTCGACCACTCTACTGTAAAACTTGGAACTGTGAGTGAGAAATTTATGGATTCTTTGATCTTTCACTCAAGATATAAATGTAAACAACATTTACACAAATAATTCTAGAGAAAATGTAGGCTAAGTAAACATTCATTTCAACCATAAACTATTTGATATATATAAATTGTCAAGAAATAACAAAATGTAATACAAAATTGTCGGCTTTCCGACAGATCCTTTTACAGAGCTTCGGCTCTTCAACATAATCACCCACACAGAAGCTTGAGATTCAACTTCACTCTCTGAGTTCTCTTTTCTCTCTTTGTTGTGTCTCTTTTTCTCACCTAGAGTTCAACTTTATTTACAAACTTCTTCTTATATTTATAGAAAAACTGAAATTGCTTCTTTGTGAATCTACAGATGTGCCATTAATGGTTGTAATAACTATCTACCTAAAACTTAAGTTCAGAAATTAATTCAACTAGTTTTCATTGCGGAATTGTGGACTCTTCACTCTTGTCAGACTGACCGACAAGTTCTGAACTGATATGGACTCTGACAGAGTCAGTTGAGCTCTGATATGGATTTGAAAGTAATTAATATTTCCAACACTCCCCCTTAATTATGAGCAGACGGGGATCTTAAAACAAAATTTTACAAAATGTTTTAGAACTTAAACATGCTCTGTGCATAACAGAGTTCAGTGTGCAGAACTTGTCACTCCAATATAACTACGCAGATACTGGAATGTGTCCTTTTCAAATGGTTTTGTAAAGATGTCTGCAAGTTGATATTCATACCTATAAAATTCTAAACAAATTTCTTTGTTGGTCACCCACTCTCTTATGAAATGAAACCTTATGTTGATGTGCTTGGTTCTCTTTTGAAACACGTGATTCTTGGATAATGAAATGGCTGAATTGTTGTCACATAAAATTGTTGTCAGTTCTTACTAGTTATGTGACAAGTCTTTTAACCCTCTCTGCATCCAGACAGCTTGACATGCAACGCTTGTAGTTGTAACATACTCTGATTCTGCTGAAGACAAAGTTACTATGGGTTGTTTCTTTGAAGCCCACAAAACAACACCTGTACCAAAATGAAATGTACCCAGATGTGATCTTCCTGTCATCTATGTTTCCTCCATCGTCACTATCATTGTAGCCAATGATTTTAAATTCTTTTCAGGTTTAATACATAATGCCAAGGTATTTTGTGCCACTTACATAGTTCATAATTATTTTACCTTCTTGCCAATGTGAGTCTTTTGGTGACTCCATCAATCTTGAGACCGGACTTTATCCATACATGATATCTGGTCTTGTCGCTATTATATACATAAGGATGCAAATAATCCTTTTGAACAACGTAGGATCTACGGTTGATCCTTCATCATACTTGCTCAAATTTGATCTTGTTATTACTGGTGTTGGGGCTATCTTGCAATTAGAGATGTTAAATATTTTTAAAACTCCACTTTCATATTTAGTCTATGATATAAATATACCACTTTCAAACTACTGAACTTTATTACCGAGAAAAAACTTCGTAAGTCCCAAATCAGTTGTTTCAAATTCGCATTCCATGACTGCTTTAAATTCTTCTATGCCAAAGTCACCAGTAAATATTAAATCATCTACATATAGGAATACAATTAACATCTTTCCTTGCTCGTTCACTTTGGTGTACAATGTTAGTTCACTTTCACTTCTGTGAAATCCATTTTCAGTGAGATATGAATCAATTTGACTGTACCAAGCTCTAGGAGCTTGCTTCAAACCATAGAGTGCCTTTTTCAGGCTTTACACTTTATGCTCTTGACCTGGAACTTCATAGCCTTTTAGATGTTCCATATATACTTCCTCTTCTAGACAGCCATTCAAAAATGACGACTTAAGATCCATTTGATAAACATGCCATTTGTTTTGTACAATAATGGCCAAGACTGTTCTGACTATATCCATGTGTGTGATAGGTGCAAAAGTTTCATTGAAATCTATTCCAAGCTATTGTGTGAACCCTCTTGCTACCATTCTTCCTTTGTGATTCTACACATTCCCATTAACATCTTGTTTGGTCTTGTAAATCCATTTGACACAGATTACATTTTTATCTTTTGGTACATCTACCAGCTCCCATGTCTAGTTCTTCTCAATGCATTCTATTTCTTCATCCATGACTTGTGCACATACTTCTTCTTCGACAGCTTCTTCAAATGTTAGTGGATCATAAATAGGAGAAAATAATGCAAAGAGAGAGAATGAATTTGGTGTACCAGCTTCATATATTTCACATAGACTTCTTGTCTTCACTAGTTCTGTCGATGTCGACCTCGACGAAATGCTTGATGGAGTCTGTTGTCCTCTTGGTGTACTTGTCGATGCAGCTTGAGATGCAACTTGTGTCGATGGTCCTTGTGCTGAAACATGTCGTGGTTCCATGAGAGTCGACGATGCTGCAACTGGTTGACTTAATTGTGGTGTTTGAAGCACTTCCTCTGCCATGTCATCATTGTCGACAGTTCCATCCCATGATTCATTCTAGACAAATTGAACATATTGAATTATTGTCACTTTCCTTGTGAAATGATCATACAACTTGTATGCTTTTGTGTCTTTAGAGTGGGAAACAAAAATACATTTTTGTTCCTTGTTGTCTATATTCTTTCTCAGCTCATCCAGAACATGAGCATATGCAACACAACCAATTTTTTTTAAAAGAGAAACACTGTGATTCATACCTATCTATGCTTCTTGAGGAACTTTGTTCTTCAGACTCTTTGTCAGACATCGGTTCATGACATATATAGCAGTTGCGACTTCTTTAGCCCAATATTCATTTGACAAATGCTTGGATGCCATCATGCTACGTGCCATCTCCATAATGGTTCTGTTCTTTCTTTCAAAAACACCGTTTTGCTGAGGTGTACACCGTGCAATGAATTTCTTTTTTATGCCATGGGTCTTGCAAAAATTTAGAAATTCATTCAAAACATATTCACCTCCTCTGTCGGTCCTTGAGAATTTGATGTGGTGTGCACTCTGGTTCTCCACGAGTGCCTTGAATTACTGAGAATAACTAAATGCATCAGATTTATGTTTCAGAAAATATACAGATGTTTTTCTTGAGTAGTCATCAATAAAAGTTAGAAAAATGTTGCAGCCACCAATGGATGATGTCTACATTGGACCACAAATATCACAGTGCACAATCTCAAGTGGTGTGCATGCTCTATATGACTTTTTGACTGGAAAATTCTCTCTGTGTTGCTTGCAAAAAATGCAGCCTTCACAAACCATTTTGGGAATGTTTATCAATGGAAATCCTTTCACCATATTATTTATGTGCAGTAGCTTCAGCCCACCAAAATTCATATGTCCAAATATGAAATGCCACAGCTAGGACTCATCCTGAACTTCAATATGAAATGCATCCTGAAAATCAGTGATGTCAT
Organism: Pseudotsuga menziesii; assembly: GCA_001517045.1. Classification (NCBI taxonomy): domain Eukaryota; kingdom Viridiplantae; phylum Streptophyta; class Pinopsida; order Pinales; family Pinaceae; genus Pseudotsuga; species Pseudotsuga menziesii. The sequence goes on from LPNX010477487.1 coordinate 187,928, forward strand.
TTTCTTTCTTATCGAGGTGCTCGACTGCTTCTTTACTTTCTGCCTTGAATGCATCTCTTGTATTTCTATTCCCTTTCATGTCAGGAACTATCCTCAATGGAAACAAGCGGTTGCTTCTCATTGGCACTTTTGCTATCAGCCAGTTGCTTGGGCGCTTGTCTTTAATCACACAGTGATCATCTTCTATGTAGACTTTGTAGCCTTTAGGTATCAGTTGTACAATCCTCAACAAATTATGTTTTACACCTTTGACATAATAGACATCATGAATATACTTATCCCCCCCCTATTTGGTTAGAATACCAACCGTGCCTTTTCCCAAAATAGTGACTTGGACATTGTTTCCAAGTGTAACATCAGTTTGAACTGAATTATCTAAACTGGAAAACAAATTTAAATTACCAATCATGTGATTGTTGCAGCCTGAATCTAAGTACCATATGTCATATGGACTTTCTTGGACAACATTGCATTCAATTGGAGATGCATATCCCATTAACGTTGTACTTGTCGGAGTGTTGGTGTTGGTCGACTGATTTGGGCTTTTCTTTCCTTGGTCATATTGTTTCTTTCTCCATTCATATCCATAATGACCAAATTTCTTACAATAATGACATTGAATTTTTTTATTTATCAAACCTATGACCAGTTGGCTGAGTTGGATTCTGATTCTCTCCTCTACCAATGACATTTGCAAGACTTATAGTGCGTCCTCCTTTGGAAGAACTTCTTCCTCTGCCTCTAGATTTATTTCTCCCCGTTCCTCTAGCACGTCTTGTGGATGACAATGCTACAAATGAACCTTCCAATGATGTATTTGTTCTACTAATTATGTGTTCATGATTGATGAGTGAAGTTTGCAACTCATCAATGGTAAAAGCCGACATATCTATGTTTTCTTCCAAGGTCACAACCAAGGACTCAAATCTTGGGGGGATACTTCTGAGAATTTTTTCAACAACCCTTTGGTATTCTATGGTTTCTCCATGAGATTTCAGTTGGTTTAACAAATCAAGAACTCTGGTGTAGAATGTATCTACAGTCTCTGAATCTTTCATTGACAAAGATTCAAAATATCTTGTAAGAATATGCAACTTGGAAGTCTTTACCTTATCCAAGTATTGATATGCGGTCTCCAATGTGTCCCATGCCCACTTAGCGTTAATTGTTGCTACTACTCTTGGGAGTATGCTTTCATGCATGGCTTGATGTATGTAGAGCAAATATTTTCCATCTTTCTTCCTCTGTTCCCTCAATGCATCTTTCTCAACTTGTGTGAGATTGTTATATGTTGTCTAATCTGCTGGTTCTCCATAACCGTGACGGACTATCTCGTAGACATCTTTCCCTCTGAACAAATCCTTCATTGTTAGAGACCAATATTCATAATTCTTCCCAGTAAAACTTGGAGTTTGCAATGAACCAGAAGTGGAAGCCATTTTTAATTTTTAATTTTCGTGTCGACAAACTTGAGCTACCGCTCAGTTATAAAATTTTCACACTGACCCCTTTTTCTTTTTACTTATCAGGTGAAACTTATCTAACTTTGACTAGACAAGTCTACCAAATGGTCGGACCCCGCTCTTTTACCTCTACAAGTTTTTTACTTGTTCGTTTTATTCACAGATTTTACTTCGACAACTTAACGATTTTTCGACAACTTGTGGGTAATCGACAACTTGTCAGTTTTACAACTTAGAAAAAACTTCACTTGCTCACTGGCTTGCTTTTAGTCGAAACATACAACTGATATTTCTTAGCCTAAATTCCTCCCACCCCCACCAGTAACATGAAGTAAAAAGACAAACAACAACAAAATCATTTACCCAAACATTAGGAATACTTGTGTGGACCACTCTGCAGTAAAACTTGGAACTTTTACTGGGTGAAAAATTTATGGATTCTTTGATCTTTCACTCAAGCCTTAAATGTAAACAACATTTACACAAATAATTCTAGAGAAAATGTAGGGTAAGTAAACATGCATTTCAACCATAAACTGTTCAAGATATATTTAAAGAAATAACAAAATGTAATACAAACTTGTCGGTTCTCCGACTGATCCTTTTACAAAGCTTCTGCTCTTCCATAGAATCAACCACACAAAAGCTTGAAATTTCAACATCACTCTCTGAGTTCTCTTCTCTCTCTTTGATGTGTCTCTTTTTCTCACCTAGAGTTCAAATTGATTTACAAACTTCTTCTTCTATTTATAGGCAACCTGAAATTCCACTGGTTTTCATTGCCAAATGGTGGACTCTTCACTCTTGTCAGAGTGACCGACAAGATCTGAATTGATACGGACTCTGACAGAGTCCGCTACAGATCTGCAAATAATTAATATTTCCAACTAGTTTCTCATTTAGTTTTTTGTTTCCCATTTCTAGTAACATAGATTCTCGCCTCACTCATCCACTTTCTTCTTTCTAATTCCTTTGAATTGAATATTGTAGCATAGGCAATTATACTTATATAATGAAGATTTGTATAAACACAATCCTGGTTTTCCTTGAGTGTCTCACTGGTGGAGAGGAGGGAAAGATACATGCGGTGTGAAACTGTCCACTCGTAAGAAACTCAGTGGGACAGTTACACGGAACCCTTGCTATGTTATCTGACACCGTCCACTCGTAAGAAACTCAGTGGGATAGTTACATGGAACCCTTGCTATGTTATCTATTGAAGTTGATAGATGGTTAAGCCATATATATCTTGGAAAGAATATCCAAGTCTCTTTAGTTTATTTTATTTTATTTGTGGGTTTAAATGACTTCCAATATGTGACATTATGGATGTCTACTAAAATACAAAAGACCAAAGTTGGACTACCGCCTGGATGGTTTAAGGAATCAACTTAGGAGTTTTTAAATGATAAAGCCACTTGAAAGGGAGTGTGTCCATTTGAAAAATGGAAATTGTAGATGGAACGTTTTCACATGTTTTTATCAATTATGATCAATTTACAATAAAAAACAAAACAATAAAGTTACAAATCAATTTGAATTTTTATAATTAATTTTACCTTTGTTTTTTAGAATTTTACATGATTTAAAAAAATAACAATAAAGTTACAAAGCAATTTTAATTTTGTATAATAAAGTTACAAATCAATTTGAATTTTTATAATTAATTTTACTTTTGTTTTTGGGAAACTTTAGAGGATTTTAAAAAATAATAATAAAGTTACCCAACAATTTTAATTTTGTATAAATGATTGTTTCTTTCTTTTTTGAAACTTTACATGATTTTGCATTGAGGTATTTTTAATTTTTTTTATTTGAAACATTTTAATATTTATAAAAAAAATTATTTTACTTTATTTTATTGTATGTGTTTTTTTATACATTGTATTTTGTTTTTATTTAATAAATTTGTATTTTTTTTTAAATAATTAGGTTTTTTTTCTAGTGTGTCTAATGCTTAAGAACATGTTTTTCTCTAAAGAGATTACAAATTTAAAGTCAAGCTATTAAAGATATGCACACCTTCAATGTATATAAGAGATTCTTTGTACCGCAAACCTAAGTCACAAGATTCGGCAAATTTGAACCTTTAGGTTCGAATTTTGCCGAATCTCAAGCTGGTTCAAATCTGAAGACGAATTTAATCGGAAAAAAAAAAAAATTTGGGGTTGGTTTTTTCACCTAAACCTTATTCCTAACACGCTACGGTCTACTTACCCTAGTTTGGAATCCCAACCTGTGTGCAAATTTTTTCCTCTCTACTTGTCGTTGCTTAGCAAAGAAACCCTCATGCTAGGTATTAGAGCTCATGACTCCATGAGTTTCCATCTCAATGTTCATGAATCACTTCTACTGCTCAATCATCATCCCATTGTTTGAGTTACAGACTAGAATCTACAAGTGCAATTGCAGTCACAGACCCGTGATTCTGTTGTGCCACCATTGAAGAGTGAAGTTTTTTTTTAACAAAAACAGAAAAGAGGAGTATATAAACAGGCTGTGCACAACCATTCATTACAGAGGAAGCAAGATATAGAATGCCGACAGATCAAAATTACTGCACAACAGGCTTATCCTGAAAGTTTTCCATAAAACAGTGCATATGGTTTTTCCAAAATTGCTATTGTCTCAGGTAGTATATACCCTTACATACTGGTTACATAGTAAAATGCAAAAAAACATTAACCATATGAAATTAAAACAGATGAGCCTTAGAACATAACTTAAGGGTTTCCTCTGAAAGCCCTGGGCTGCACTACAGACTCTTCTTCCATGGGATGATCAACTGCTTCAGTTGCTCTATTTGCCCTGTTTCCCTGGTTCATGGTGATTAGCTTCTCAAGGTCTTCCTGAATTCTGTCCACCTTTCCCAGCAACTCTCGGATGCTACTTTCAGTATCATCAATTCGGGCATCATGGTTACTAATCTGATGCGAGGTGTAGCTCACGGTTTCGCTCATGCTTTTGATTTCCTTCGCCATTTCTTTGGTATCCATGACCCCGATAGCTTTCATCTCATACAGCCTGCGTAGGTTCTTCTTGATGTCCAGTAACCCTGCATTTTCCCCAGCTTGAGCCATACTTCCAGCGTCGACCGTAATCGCTATGCAGGAAAATTGGCTGTGCAAAGGGTGAACAATACAATCCTGATTCTCAACCCACAAAGCACTAATAACACGCTTGAGCACTGCAATTTCTTGTTGCAGCACAGAACCCCCAAGTCTGTCTGTGCAGGCCAACGTTCCCACAGCGCCTTCCTTCCAGCTAGTACAGAGGCAACCCAAGACCCGATTCAGACTGCCTTCACGAGAAAGATTTGCACCAACGTTAGAACCAGAAGCCCAAGACGCTGAGGGATAGCTGCATTGACAAATTGAGAAAGCAGCAAGAGCAAGGAGCTCCTTTACGAAGGCACGGATGAGAGGGAGCACTTTCCACAGGATGCCCAGCAGCCTCCCTCCCTCAACTCCCGCTACAACATTCAGAAGGAATCGCACTGTTTCTGGAGAACCATAACAAAAATCCGGAGCAAAACTATGGAACATGTCTTTGCAGGGAAGCGTCATAGAGAAAAGGATGGGGAGGAAACGATCGTGCGAAGGAGAAAGACAGTAAATTAGAGGCCGGATGAAATTTAATTCTACTACAACCGAGGAGAGGAGAAACATCCACGCGGCTTTGAGAGGAAGGCATACAGGATAGACTATTAAGTACAAAGAGCCGTAAAAAAGAAGGGGGAGATGGGGGCCAGCTGGGGGGAGGCGGTGATGAGAGGGAGGAAGGGGAATAAGGAGAAGAAGGGGGGGGGAAAGAGGGGAGCTTAGGGAAATGAAGAGGGAGGGGGGGAGGAGAAGGAGGGGGGGAAAGAAAGGGGGGAGGGAAGGAGGATGGGAGCCTAGAGGGCATCCAAAATTTTTGAGAAAGGATAGAGACTTCACTTTGGAGTTTCGCAGGAGGGGAATTCGAAAATAAATCTTATAACATCTCATCATGGAATGAATTTGAGGTAAGGGTGATTTCCATCCTGGCTGTAGTGGCCTTGGGGAAGTCTGGCACCTCCTTGCTCCAGAAGGATACCCGTTAACCAGCTTATAGATGACATGTCTGGAGTCTCCAAATATCAAAACCTTCCGAAGCTTTTTATTACGAAGAAGTTGAAGACCCTGAAGAAGAGCCATCCACTCAGCTTCATCGTTAGTTCTATTGCCTAGTCCCCAAACGAAACTTTGTTGAAATTGTCCTCCGGGATCCAACAAGATCCCCCCCGCACCTGCCACCCCTAGGTTACCTTTCGAAGCATCGTCGAAAAATAGGGAGTGTGAGTTTTTCACCCTGAGCCAGGACTTGAATTCATCATTGGAAAGGCGAATCTCCCACGGGAAGGAAAGGCTTGGCTGACTTACTCTTCCCGAGAAATTTTTGGACTGAAGGAAGCTTATTTCTTTTAGAAATTGTTTGCACCAAGTGGCATAAGGTTCAGGAATAGAATCTTGCAAAGGGTAGCTGATGTTGTTTGAGACAAACTTTTCAGCTATCATTCCTATGGTTTTAGCTGCTATGCATGCTGGGGCGGATTTTTGCTCCTTAAAGATGACACGATTCCTGGCTAGCCATAGTTGCCAGCATAGGTTCTTTGGAATAGAGGCCCAAAGACGGCATAGAATTCGTTTCTTGGATAAGGATCCTGGGAAAAGCTTATCCCAGTCTTTGAAGAGTTGGACTGCATTACCTGGGAGGTCTTGATTGAATTCCTTGGGGAGAACGATCTTCCAAGCTAGAGAGGAGACTTTGCATTGAAGAAAAAGGTGGCTGGAAGTCTCTTCAGCTGAATTGCACAGGGCACATCGAGATGGTCCAAGGATGCCTCTTTTCCTTAGATTTTCTGTAGTTAAAAGCTTGTTGTGTAGAAGGAGCCAAGTGAAACTATTGACTTTAGGGATGCTATCGGGATGCCAAACCTTCTTCCATATGCTGTCTGCTATTGTCGGTTCCAAGGATATTTTCTTATATCCATCTTTAACAGTGTACTGCCCTGTTTTCCCCCATCCAAACCGATCCTTAGCTGAGGCTCTCGATGGGGACAGGCCATGAAGAGAGGAGAGGAAAAAGACTGCAGCGTTTTTCAAATGATCTAGAGGATAAACATCCTTCCATCCTGTCCATTGACCATTCTCATCCCACCGAGAGAGGTCGAAAAGAGAGATGATCTCTTGCTCAGTTGTCCAAGCAGATAAGGGGGCCAGGCCTGGCAACGAAGAGCGAGGGGGCTACCCTAATATGTTACTGTTCCAGACATTAATTCTTTTCCCATTACCGGGTATCTAGTAGCAGTCTTCAACGATTGTGTTAACTGAGGCTTTGCACAGCTACCAAAGAGTGGTACGTTTACCCTTCCATTCGCCATCCCACATTTTTGACCTGGGCTTTTTAATATATTTTTTCTTGAGGACTTCTTTCCACCATTCCTTTTTTCCAGTGATCAGTCTCCAGATCAATTTGGCTCCCATGGCTTTACTCATGAGCTCCGGATCTCTGATTCCTAGACCACCTTGGCTTCTGGCTCACTTGATCGTATCCCACTTGACCAGATGGAACTTCTTCGGTTGAGCTTTCCCTCCCTGCCAGAGGAATTTTCTAATTTCTTTACATATGCTGGAGATGACCTTCTTTGGCGCTAGGACCATTGAGCTTGTGTAAATGGGATAAGAAGAGAGAATGGACTGGATTAGAACTGTCTTTCCAGCTAAGTTTAGCCATCTCTACCCCAGGGATTGAGTCTTGGCTTTGATTTTCTCAATAACCGGATTCCACATTGAGGAGGTCAAGGATTTTTTGACCACAGGGATGCCCAAGTAGATGAAATGAGTCCAGTTTGAATTGGATTTGATTTGAAGTATTTGTGAAATGCTACGGAGAGTGGTTGCAGGGCAATTCCAGCCATAGATTTGAAATTTATTTAAATTTGCTGAGCTCCCTGAGGCTTGGAGAAAGAGATCTAGGGGGACGAGGAAGTTTCTAGCAATTTACATGGAGGCAATTCCGAGAAAGATGGATTCGTCTGCAAACAAAGCATGATTGATAGGAGGAACTTCATTCCTAAAGGAGAGGCCTGGTAGGAATCCTTCGGATTGAAGCCTAAGCAGTATTCTACTAAGGGCGTCAGCAACCAGAATGTAAAGAAAGGGGGAAAGCGGACATCCTTGTCTTACCCCACGAGAGGCTTTGAAGAACTCAGAGGGCCTGCCATTGATAAGAGGGGCTATCCAAGGAGAGGAGATACAGGCTTGAACTTGGCTAATAAAGACAGAGGGGAGTCCAAATCTTTCCATCACCATGATGACGAAGAAATATCTCAATCTATCAAAGGCGTTGGCCAGGCCATCCCGGGCTCCCCCCTTTTAGTGCTAGAATGAATCGCTTCTTGCACTAAGAGAATGTTATCACTAATATGCCTGCCTGAAATGAAGCCACCCTAGTTTGGAGAGATAAGGGAAGGAATAATTTGTTTGATTCTCAGAGACAACACTTTCAAGAATATTTTGTAGGATGCGTTGCACAAGGAAATGGGTCGGAATTTATTAATTGCAGTAGGATTAGATTCTTTAGGGATGAGGGCCATAAATGTGGAGTTGGTGGCTCCCCCCATATTTCCTTTTTCCATCCAAGATATAAGGCGCATCAAATCTATCTTAATAAGGGGCCAAAAGGCTCTGTAAAAGTAGATAGGGAATCCATCCGGACCTGGGGCCTTATCCGAGTGGAGACTCCAAATTGCTTTTTTAACTTCTTCTTCCAAAATGGGGGATTCAAGATTGATTTTTTCCTGAGGGCTGAGAAGGGAAGGAATGTCAGAGGCCATTTCTTCCATGAGACAGCGAGAAACTTGCTCCTCATCGTTATATAAAGGCTCAAAGAAGTTCCTTACCTTTGCGTTGATAGCCGCTTTCCCTTGGGTGACTGAGCCATCTTCATGTTTGAGCTCTCTAATTGTGTTCCACCGTTGCTTGTCCCTACACTGATTTTGAAATAACTTTGTATTCTGATCTCCCCCTTTGAGCCACAAGATGCGCGATCGAAGTCTCCATTTCTCCTCTATTTGCCTTAAGATTTTCTGAAGTTTTGTTTCGAGTTCAATTTCCTTGACGAGATGCTCCTTGGTGATCGAGCTTACTTCCATTTCTGATTGAAGGCGCTCCATCTCTTTTAAAATGAGATCCTTTTGTTTAGCAGGGTCTTGGTATTGAGTCTTTACCCATGCCTTGAGGGATACTTTCACCCTCTTTAACTTCTGCTCCCAGGAAAATGCTGGGGTGCCTGGAATGAAGCAATGCCAAGAATTGGCAATAATGTCCTTAGCTTCTTCCGATTCCAACCATAATCGATTAAACCGGAAGGGAAGAGGCCCCAAATTTTCTTCCGACAGAAGGAAGAGACAAATTGGTTTATGGTTCGAGACCGCCGAATACAATAGTTTGACTTCCGGAAGAGAGTTAAGAAGATGGGTACTGACCAAAAAATGATCCAGTCGGGCTGCGATGTGCCCAAGGCCCACTCTTTTGTTGCTCCAAGTATATGTGCCGTTTTTGGGTTTAATACCTGAGAGGCCCCATTGAGAAATGAGGTCTTCAAGCCTTTCCCCAAAGGGGTCCCTCACCTTGGTTCCTCCCCTACGCTCAGCTGCATATATAGTGGTGTTGAAGTCCCCTGCAATGAAGCATGGAAGGAGTTTTTTGTCCTCACACTGCTCCTCTAGCGATGTCCAAAAGCTATCCTTCTGCGAGTTCAAGGTTGGGCCATATACATTCCCAATCCAAAATTGTTCCTTGCATTCTTTGTTCTCAAGTTTTATAAGAATCCAATTCCTATTTTCTACAACAGAGAGTAATTCAAACTTATCTGTGTTCCACCAGCGTAGGAGACCTCCAGAGGCTCCATTTTCATTAGTGGCTAAACCGGCCCCTTTTGGCTAGATACTTTTGATGGCCGCAACGCTGTCTTCAGCTGATTTCTTAGTCTCCTAGATGAGAAGGATTGAGGCTGATTCCATTGATTTGAATCTCTTGATAACTTCTAGCTTCTGCATACCTCCCAAACCTCTGTAATTCCAGGAGACTACTTTCATTATTTCCTAAACTGTTTGAGGGCCTTTTCTTTCTCCTTTCTTTCCTCCTCCGCAGTCATGAGATATTTGCTTGCTTGCGAGGTTTTGACCAAGAAATCTAAGTTAGACTTCTTTACTACCGCCTTTTCCCTTGCTGCCTCCAGCTCTCGAATGGCTTTATTGGATTTTTTTCCTTTCCGGAAGAGCGGTTCTTGTTCTTCTATGGAAGTTTCTGTTATTTCCTCTGTGCTTGCTTTTGTCTTTGATCGAGTGACAGAGCCTTCAGAGATCGTCTCCATATGTTTCCTACCCTTAGGGTGCTCAGCCTCCTCTTCCTGGGTTGACTTATTCTGGGGCTGAATGACAATCATCGGAGATTCATTGTCCTGTTGCTGCACCGGATTAGGGTTTTCTTCTTGATTTTCTGGGTTCTCTTCGTGGTTTCCTTCGTCTTGCGGCTCTACCTATAGGGCTGCAAACTTATTTCCGGGGGGGATCTTTGGCATGGGGACCTGCTGTTTTTGGGGCTTGGCTACCCTCTTCCCATTGGCAATATTCCAGCCCTCACTAGGTGGGCTTTTCGAGGAGGGTTTTCCTCGCTTTTTTGGGCAGGACTTAGCAAAATGGCCATATTCATGACAGTATTTACACTTGAACGAGATTTGCTCATAGTCTACTGTTTGAAGATGGTTCCACCCATCAATGGAGAGCATGATAGACTCCGACAAGCCTTTTTCAAGATCAACTTCAATGCAGATTCGGGCACAGGAGAACATTGGTGCTTTCTGTTCAGACTTGTCCACGTATTTCCCCAAAGTATTCCCTATTGCTCGAAAATCCTCATCATTCCAGCAGTGAAGTGGGAGATGGGGTATTTTGACCCAGACAGGGACTGCTTTTGGGATATCTTTCTCTGGATTAAAGGAAAAATCCCACTTATTCAGGTACATGCCTCTAGGGCCCATGAAGTAAGGCCCATTCCTGAAGATTAGGTCTCGATCCTCCTTCTTTTCAAAGATGAATGCAAAATATCCTTTTCCACAAAAAATTTGCTGAACTTCTCCCTGTATTAGGGTTCTCCAGTTTTTGTTCAGCCAGATCTCCACCGATCGCGGGGATGGCCAAAGTCCAGTGAACAGGCCAGTAAGGCCCTTCTCAGAGAGAGTAACTTCCTTTCTCTTAGAGGCGGCGGAGCAAAGCTTTACCTCTGGGACATCGGCAAGCTTAACAAATTTGGAGGCAGGGGCCACGGTTGTGTGGGCGCGAGGGAGAGAAGCCACGATTGACTAAAACTTGTCCTTGAAGGAAGATGGGTTGGGCGGATCCATGGCAGAGCCACTGACCAGCGAAGGGATCCCTCAATGATGCTAGGGTTCAACCGCTCAGATCTTTTTCTCTGACGTTCCCATTGAAGAGTGAAGTTAATCGCAATTGAGATTAAATTTATCTCAACAATTGAGCTAAAAGTTTAAACAAACCATGAGTTGTGCATTTCCAGTTCCACAAATAAATTGTTGATATAAATTTTTATTAGTTTGTACTATATTTCAGTTAATATATATAATATATATATTCGAATCTAAAGACGAATCTCAAACGAACCTCATAGAGAAATTCGAATTCGAATCGAATCAAATGGTCATCGAACTCGAATTTGAATTCGAACGATGTGACTTAGCCGCAAACAAGAGGACTACTTCATTGATCATTATCATCTCTATGATTATTAGAAGAAAAATACTTTTTAGAAAGTGTTCTTTCCAACAAACAAAAAAAATTATATATATAAATTTGGCTCTTATAAACAAATCACAACTCTCTTTAATATAGTATAAATAAATAGAAATAAAAAATATTTCAAAATATTCCCACTCCAAAAAATAATATGAAATACTAAATTTACCAACTCCAAAATATTTTAGCATTTAAAAATATGTACATCCCAAATTAACATTTAAGATTATTGACATCCCAAAACAATTAAG
>LPNX010477487.1:199680-230557 GCA_001517045.1 Pseudotsuga menziesii
TTTTTTTTTAATCACTTCAACTTATTAAATTCAATTATGTCAAATCGTCTTTATTTTAAAATAGTTTACATTTTTGGTTATGGGTTTAAATCTATTTTAATATTTACAAAATTTTCGAGAACTTTTATATGTATTAATGCAAGTGCACATTGGATTAATCTACTCAAAACATGTAGAGGTTCAATAACATTTCATGTCATCGAGATGTTAAGTTTGTATAGTTTTCGGGTTGTCAGTAGGACCCCTTTATACGTCAAATTCCAGAGACTTTCAAGTATCAGAATAGATTCTGGGAACGTAATAATTATAATTACTGTATTAGTTATTGTCTTTTATAAATTGTATGGGATAATAATTATTTGGGACGAAAGTCGATGAAGGTAACGTGGATCAACAGGAGCAATACCATAATGGTTTGTTATATATATATATTTTGTGAGCTCAGCCAATATGCATAAAGTGGTGAGTGGTTTATTTTATATATATATATATATATATATATGGAGATGATTGTTTTCCACGAAATTTTAGGTTATTAATTTACACTATAATGTCCTTTAAAAAATTTCATCTAAATCTAAATCAAAATAGTAAAAATCAAAATATTTAATATAAGCATATCCCATTTTAATTTAAAAAATCCTAATTACATATCACAAGCTAATTAAACATCAAATTAATTTTACTGTTAATCTATTACATCATACTGTAGTCAGCACGTATAATGTATAGCATAAAACCTGGGAGAAAGAAAGATGGGGATATGGCCTTATATCTTCCAAAATTCTTGAAGATATGTTGCAACATTCTTATAAAGTTCAAAATTATTCTTGTTTTCTTAATTGTGATGTAAACGTATTTCGAAAAGTTGTCAATTTAGCTAATTTAAAATGAAATTGATAGTAAATTTGATTGAAAGAATCATGTTAGAGACATTAGTTTTTATCTATAAATACGTTATTATAGCCAGAAGTAAAGTGGTAGGTAAATGTTTATAGGCATAATCAATCACTTAGTTTTGTAAAAATAAGTAGCTGTTAAACAAAGGCTCATCTCAGATTGTTAAAGTTAATAGAAGCAGAAAACAAATACTATTTAATAAACAAAAAAAACAAAAACAAATTGTTACCCATTTCTTTAACCGCCCTTTAACTCTATCTTATTTAAATTAAGCATAACAAGATACCATTACCATGAAATACACTAGCATAGCCACAAGTAAAGTGGTAGCTGAATGTTTATAGGCATAATCAACCACTTAGTTTTGTAAAGATAAGTAGCTGTTAAACAAAGGCTCATACCAGATTGTTAGAGTTAATAGAATCACAAAACAAATACTATTTAATAAACAAAAAAAACAAAAACAAATGGTTACCCATTTCTTTAACAGCCTTTTAACTCATCTTATTTAAATTAAGCATAACAAGATACAGCTACCATGAAATGAATCTTTGCTGTTAACTTGTTACACTTGGTTAATTTTGTTGATAAAGTCAAGCAAGTCCAAAATATGAAATAATATCTAAATGCCTATAAACATAATAAATAAAAATTACTTGTACTTTAAAATATAAGTTTTGATTTACTTGTGTTTTGAAATATAAATTTCTATATGAATTATATTTTGTAATCTGAAATCCATACCTAAAGATCTTTTTCATAAATTGATTGTAGAAAGATGAACCTAGATTATAAGAAGATGAAACTAAAATAAGGTTGAAATAAACCATTATTAAAAATATATCATTTTACATGTAATAAAAATAACTTTACAAAAAATATATCATTTATCTCTAACCTAATTTATGGATTCTTCACTGACCTAACCTAATTTATGCATTCTTCACTCACCATAAGTTAAGTAGCTGTGTCAAACATTCAATAACCTCCAGGCTATTTCTAATTTAACACACCTTAAATTGATAAAAATGCATTAACCCATCAAAGCAACTCCAAAGATTTAAAGCTTACATGTAACAGCTCCTTGTTTCACAGAATTAAGGCTTACATAGAACGCCTCCTTCTTTGACAGATGTTGGTTGAGCTATGAATGTTGGCTTTTCATCACCGGGCATCATGACCACGACTTTTTCAGCTTCATTCCAGCTATAATCGATCCCTGCACTGCACGGGTGAGGTGAAAGATCAATATGATCTCTGACTTCATTGTTATTACGATGGTCTAACTTCCAGCAAGAGAACACTAAAATAAGCATCACGGCACCCACTCCACTGAATAGATATAGTGGAACTTGCCAGTCCAGTGCGGAATAATGACTAGTGCCGCTATTCTCGCTGCAGTTATTCATTGAATATGTCTTCGATTCTTCAGTGGTTTCTTCTATCTCCCTTTGAATTTATCTGAATATAGCTATAAGGATAGCCCTGGCTTGCCGCCATTGTTTTACAGGTGGAGAAGAGGGAAAGATACATGTGGTGTGAGAAAAGAAATGACAGAATTACACGGAACCTTAGTGCGTTATCCTTTGAATTTGAAGTGGATAGATGGCTATCTCTGCGTTCGAAAGAATCTTTACGTCTATTCTGGTTTTGGTTATATTTTGTCGTTTGCACACACAACCATAGAACGACAGAAGGGAACAGCGCATTGAAAGAACAAAACAACTTGAATGGCGATCAAAACAACTGGAAGGGAACAGCGCATTGAAAGAACAAAACAACTGGAAGGGAACAGCGCATTGAAAGAACAAAACAACTTGAAACAACTGTAGATGATAGGTTACCTTTGGGGTCGGTCGGTTTGGCAGTTTCCACAGTGTGTCAAATTAAATTGGATCATCGTCATACAATTTGACACAATGCGGAAGCCTCCATCACAATGTTATATCCTAAATAAACTTTATAGGATAATTTTGAACTTAGATTTATCAAAGCATCGAGAGGGTTCTCATTTTTTAATTTTTTTTAGGCCTAATTTTTTTAATAATAATAAACTACAGGATATTTGATACCCTTTGTCCTACTTGATATATATTTATGTTTAATATATAATTATTATTTTTTTGTTTTTTTAATATCAATAAAAAAAAACTATTTGTATGTTATTCCAAATAATAATAGTTGAAATATTTAAATGAACTTAAATTTGAAAGTATTCAAAATAATTTCAATTTTTTGGGATCTATTTTTTTTTAATATTATTTTTATACATTAAGTAAACATTTACATTTCAAGATATTTGATCAATGTTTGATATATCTAAGTTTCAAATTAATCAAATGAAAAATTTATATATATATTTTTGAACATCATTTACATTTTTTAATGAGAATGGTATGTTACACAACAAGTGTTACAACATCTTTCCCATAATACCATCCTAGATCCATCTTGAATTCTTATCTATTTATAATTTAGGGCTTATATGGTTCAACATGTTAATTTTTATTTCATTAAATTATTTTCTTTTTCTTGTTAATGGACATTGCCATGTTAGGGTTATCGAGGCTACAATATCTCCCCCAAAATGAGTTATAGAGCATCTAACTTCTCTCCATGCAATGATAATTATATTTATTAATTTTTTTCTTTTTTCACTTATTTTATAATAATAATTAATATTAATAATTAAATTTCTTTTCCTATATAACTATTTAAATGAATACCATAGACAAAGACGAGGAAGCTATTAAAACAATGAGTAAAATATTTGAGAATATATTTAAAACAAATAGTAGGTAATTAACTTTAGGTTTTGCACATATAACAATGATTTACTTCCACCTGAAATCCATATTAATTCATTATTTATTTTGCATTAGTTTAATCCCCAAAAAAGCATTATTGCTACTAATACCTTTCATATATGTCCTTATATTTCTATCTTTACATATATCCCATATCATTCCATCCAAAATTAATTGGTGGGATGAGAAGAAAATCATCACCTCACATATAAATTCTTTTCATGATAAAAATATCACAACTATATTATAATCTATCCATAATTGACAAAATTGAAACATAAATTCAATGATGAGCCGAACATTGTGACAGTAGATATAGCCAATTTTCCAGCATTGTGTTGGAAAATTTGCATGGTATTGGTCTAGCTCATCCATATTACCTTCATCTAATTTTCTGCCACATAATTATTATAATTATTATTCTATACAATTAATAATGATATGTGTAATACAATAATTGATGAATTTTCTAGAATAAGGGGTATAAATCCCTTGGTGTTTTTATTACACTTCTATTACTAGCTAAAATATTTATAGTTTTACAAGGCGTGATTTATCTAGTTCAGCCATATACAAACACTTATAGACTTGTGCATGTGACTAACTGCAACCATGACATCTAAATAGACTCAATTGACTACTTGCATGACGGGAGTAATTATAGTAATTTAACACTCCCCCTTAATTATGACTCCTAAACATGTGATCAAACTATAGGTAAAACATACTTCCTCTTAGGTCTTTCATCAAAAGACAAACATGTGAATGCATGATGCTCTATATCTCAACTAAGGTTACAAAAAAAAATTATATTCACATTTTTTGTTCTTTTGTTGCAATGCAGCTTCTGGCAGCTTCATTATGTACTTTTCTCTAATATTGGTAACTTTACATGCTTTTCTTCTTTTGGGTGCTCCATAATCTAAACTCTGGATATCTCTTCTTGTTACTTCATGGATTTCACGATTTCTTCATGCATAGGATGTGAAAAACTTTAGCACTCTTTTCCAATTCCATAACTTTGGTTGTAAAACCAATGATTTACAATATCTTCAAGATTCCCCTTAATACTTGCAAGAGGTGTTGTAGATTTTGTTCTTCGGCTCTTTAATTGACTATATTACTTCTTCTACTTCTTATTCAATTCCATTGGTACAATTATATTGTCCTACATTCTTTCACACTTAAAAACTTGTCAATATTACAAAGAATATCATAATTAGAACCATGTTAGTTCTTTTCATTTTATTCTTCTTGGAGAGATTCCTCATCTTTACTCAAGTTTGGTTCAACCTCTTCTTTAGAATGTAGGTTGTCATCTTCATCCTCATTGAGATTTGCAAGCCAATACTAAGTAAATGCCATTTTTATAAAAAATGTTTTCTTTAGCTTCAATCCATTCATCTTCCTATGCTATTGTTGTTGTAAATTCATCTTTATGTGAATATTCTTTATGTATTTCCATTGCAATCAAGACATCATCCACTTAGTCTGCATTGTCAAGTAGGATTACCCTTGAAAATAAGAACTCATCAATGAGCTTCTTATCTTCTATCATTTATCAGTATTAATTATAAGATAGGTGACCATCATCAAATTTAACTTCAAGTTATTTAACCTCTGTTTCAAAAAGACTATTTACATTATAATATTCATCAAAATATTCTTTGATGGATTTAATCTGTCATAATATACAGAAACATTGGCAATTTTATCTTCATTTTCATTATCATCGGGAAACATTGTTGGGTTTACCAAACCATTCACTTCTTCATTGGTAGCTTCACCATCACAATATGCTACATTGACAACTTTTTCATTGTTATCATTGACAATAGAAATTGTCGAATTCACCAAAGAACAAACTTCTCCAATGGAAGTTATGCAACTATCATCCACATGTGACTGAGCACTATTGGATTCACCATCTTCAAATACTTCTTCATGGGTAGTTTCATTCTCATCATTATGAATGCCATCCACTTATGTTCCTTCAAAGTGGGATTCTCCAACAACTATATGATCTTGCTCTGCTACACATACAAAGTCTTATACTAATATGTTTCTATTGATTCAAGTTCAATTTCACGAACTTACTTATGTTAAATGTACGTAATCAAGAATCATTCTCCATGAGACTTGTGTTGTATCAAATCCATAACTTATGGGCTAATGCACAATCATGGAGTCCTTTAAAGGCACTTTGGATGTCACATAACACTGAAAAAACATGGAACCTTTGACTTTAGGTGTCAATTATAGGTACTTCCCTAACCGATTTGAAGATGAAGTAAAAAGACAAAAGTTAGTTAATTGAATAATCTTTCATAATATATAACTTTTACCTATATAAAATTTGTGCAAATGATTATAAAATTAATTTACCTTAAATTGGGTTTTCAAATTTTCAAAACATCATAAGATATATGTTTGTGCGGGTGCAACACTATATGAGATAAATGATGTAATTTTTTGATAAACTCTTGCAGACATATAAAGGACATATGGTACTAGTGCAACACTATTTTTCAAAAAAAAAATCATGAATTATTTTTATTATTATTAATTATTGAAGTCTGAAAACCTTGAAACGAAAACGTTCTATGTGGGTGCAACACTTTAGTGGAAAAAATTAATGAAACTCTTGATTTATATATATAAGATTGTAGAGCTCACTATCCTCTAGTGCACCATATAGTTTTCTTTCAAAATGGTTAAGGAAATCAAAAGTTATATAAAAAAAAATGGATGTATCTATTTTAAAAAACTGACATGTGTAATTTAGAAAAATAATAATAAATAAATAAAACATATATATTTAGGAAAAAATCACATATTCAGAACCATAAGATTGTATTCTACAATATTCTATATTTTCATAAAAAATATTGTGTTTATCATAGAAAAAAATGCCATCGAAACTGAGCATATTCATAGAGTTCTTAAATACAGGCAATAGCCTTTGTTTATTTTTCCTATCCAATAGGTTCGGTATTACAAAGCTATTTTCGAACATGATCCCAGGCCTTATTCTCGCCAAAATTTTAAATTTTACAAAACACATATGCGATATAAAACACATATGTGTTATAATGCATTTGTGTTTTACATCACATATGCAATATAACGTATATGCGTTTGACTATGTTAGTTTAAAAAACAATTTTCATATGCATTGGTCTTCGAACACCGTACACTTTCTCCCTCTATAACCAACCATCCCCACTTTGTCTATCTAGCACGTGTCTAACACACATCCACATACCCTCTCTCTATCACTATTTCTCTCCTTCACCATCCATCTACCTGTATAACAATCCCTCAACCCTCTCTCTCTCTCCCCCTTCCCTCTTTCTCCCTTCTCTCTTCTCTCCTCCCCCCCTCTCCTTCTACCTCCATATGTTCCATCCTTTATCTCACTCCATACCTCACTTTCTCCCACTAACTCCTCTCTCCACACCCTTCTCTCTCCCCCCCTCTAATTCATTCTCTCTCTTCCTCCTCCCCTCTCTATATAAATCCCCCCTCCTTCCTTATATCGTCACTCCCCCCTCGAACAAACTTACACACCTCTTGGTCTTGAAAAAACACACCCTCTCTCCCTCTATAACCAACCTCTACCCCTTTGTCTCTCTCACACACAACCACAAACCCTCTCTCCATCCGTATCTATCTAACCACTACCATTTCTCTCCTTCACTATCCCTCTGCATATATAACCGTCCATCAAACCTCTCTCTCATCCCTTTCCCTCCCTCTCTTCCTCTCTCCCCATCAATGCCTAAATCCCCCCTACTTCCTTATCTCACCACTCCCCCCTCAAACAAACTTACACACCTCTTGGTCTTAGAACACAACACCCCCTCTCCCTCTAAAACCAACCTTCCCCCTTTATCTCTCTCAAACACATCCACACACCCTCTCTCCATCCCTCTCTATCTAACCATCGATATTTCTCTCCTTCACCATGCATCTACCTCTAAAACAATCCATCAGAACTCTCTCTCTCCCCCTTCCCTCCCTCTAAAAACCTTCCTTTGTTACCCTTCCCTCTTGCTAAAAACCTTTCTCTCTTTCCCCCTCCATCCCTCCCTCTCCTTCTACCTCCATGTGTTCCATCCTCTCACTCACTCCCTCCCTCACTTTCTAACCCCGCCACCTCTCTCCATCCCCTTCTCTCTCCCCTAGAATTCCTTCACTCTCTTCCTCTCTCTATGTAACCATCAAGACTTCTCTCCTTCACCATGCCTTTTCCTCTAAAACCATCTAGCAACCCTGTCTTTTCCCTCCCCTTCCCTCTCTAACCATGCGTCCCTCCCTCTCGTGTGTCAAATCAATTAAGTGGATCAAGCCTTCATCTCTTTGTATTTCTCTCCATTCCTTAATATCCATCCATCTCTCTCTCTTGCTCTTTTTATCTCTCTCTCTCACACACACAATCACTAGTACATGTGGACATCTTTCCCACAGACTTTCATTTCTATTGCAACACTTGTGCATTTCTATAGCGACGAAAATGGCCCCTTCTTTTCGTGGAAAAATTTTCGTCGCTATAGCAACACTTTCCACATTTCATCGCAATTGTGACAGCTTCCATTCATTTTAGTTGTGAAGAAATTATTCTAGTCCTTAAGGAAGTACTCATCATTACAATAGCAGTTGATGCGTGAAACAAGTTGTGTGGATTTTCCACACTTCATGTATCTTTATTATTTAATATCTTGTATTTGTCATATGCAATGATTTTCGATATCGGTAGTCTCGATCAATAGAAAACTAAATCAAGGAAGTGAATAGGGGGAAAAAAGTTATACTTCCTGAGTTTTAGTAATAGCACAAAATTATGCATAAAGCAACAGCAACAACTAGCACTAAGGCCATCATTGCAAACATAGAACATCACAGAAAGCAATAAAAGTCTCAATTGTAGAAGGTGGAATCCAGAATAAAAAAAAGTTCATTTTTTAACAAAGAAAATAACCTTCAATGAATTTCCATTTCTCCACTCTAATGCTTCTTCAAAAAGTAATTCCAAAATGTGCACAGCTGCAAAATGGGCATCATCCCTTTCTTATGATCATTCTTTGACTACAAGAGTGTTCCTGCTATATGTTTTGGTTTTGTAGTTTTTCTCAATAAGGTTGCTTGATGCTCTAGAAGACATCCATAAGTCAAAGCAAGAATCCTACCTTTAACTTGCGAGCAATTCTTGGGAAGACAACCAACTTTTCTTTGTATGTTTTCAGTCTCTGAACATTAGCTTGAAGGCTCTCTAGAGAGAAATTTCTGCGACGATGATCAACAACAATACCTATTGTCAGTGCCAATTTATTGGGAATGCTTGCTTCCTGTAAAACAAGTCCAGTTTGTTAACACCGAAATATGATAGTTACATAAACCATTCTTAATAAAATGATGATCCAATAATAATAATAATAATAAAACCTATGGATCACTCTGTTTTTCTTCGGGAGGAGCACCTGAGAGCTCAATTTTGTACTTTTATTGTATACTAATAGAATAGAAGGCTCCACCTTGCTTACAAAAAACCATATTTAGCCACAAGGGGTGTATGTTTCTTGGGAATACACTTGGAAACAGATTTGGAGAATCAACTATACTTCACATCACATAATGAGATTATACAAGTTTTAAATTCCATAAAGTTCTCTTCAAAAAGACAAAAAAAAACATAGTTGCCGGTGTATATTTATTATACCCTCTAAGAAAACAACCAAATTTGCACATTCCATGGCCAATTTATAAAACCTTAACCAAATCTATATTTTGCAAATAAACAGGAACAAAATGATAGAAAACTTAGCAAATTATTTCTCATATTGTAATTTTTCTTAAGCATAATTTGTGAAGTAGTCACTTCCTAATAGCTTCACTTGAGATACTTCCCATGTAAATCAGCATATCCTAAAGAATGCATATATGTTCACATGACAGTACCCTCACAATTCCCTTCCTAATTAAGATAATGCAAGAATATTGCTACAATGGATTCTTTTACATAACTGAGCAAAGAAAACTATCCTCAATGCAAACTTATGACAACGTAAAGGTAAAAAATAAAAAATGAAAAGGGGGTAAAGTAAAAGATAGAAAATAAACTTGTAGAACTTCAAAAATGCTAACATCTCACTTTAGAAACAAACAATAATAACTATACATAT
The DNA here is from genome assembly GCA_001517045.1 of Pseudotsuga menziesii. Taxonomy (NCBI): domain Eukaryota; kingdom Viridiplantae; phylum Streptophyta; class Pinopsida; order Pinales; family Pinaceae; genus Pseudotsuga; species Pseudotsuga menziesii. The sequence goes on from LPNX010477487.1 coordinate 209,570, forward strand.
AAAAAGGAAACTGTCCAACAACAGGAACAAAGAAACCAAACCATGTATGGCATAATGGTGGATCATCACATTCTAAACTTCTAGCAAAACACACTTTTATACCTTATCTACCAAGGTTCATCACCAAAAAAGAAAGAAACCATCTTATGGTACAATGCTGGACGCATCCTATCCTAACCTTTGCCAAAATACATTTTATGATAACTTACTTTACTGAGGTTGTAAAAAAAAAACAATCTAATTCAAGAAGCAATCTCCATCTAACTCGTTGCGCTCATTATGTTAAAGATGAATGAAGATATATCCTTAAAACTAATGGAGAAACACTTCAAAAATAGCAGAGTGAAATCAATGATGTAAAATAATAGAAGAGATAATATACTATATAGTGTCGAATCAAATAAGTACAAATTCCTCTAGAAATCTTAACAAAGAAGATGTTAAAATAAAACAAAAACTTTCAATCTATTTAGAACACAATCAAATATTGAAACTATAATCTCACCTTAATCTCTTCAAGTGAAAATCCTCTCCTTGCATGAAATTTCATCTTGTATTTTTGGGTTTGTCCATGTACAATTGGTCGAAGGGGACCGACAGTGGGGTGTGGAAAGATATTTATGGCATTTTTTTGATGGGCTACACAAGATGGTAAAAAACACAGGTAATAAATAACTATCGAAGAGACAATTACCATGTTGAACAAACAATAATCTTCATAATCAACAACATTTTGAAAAAAAGGCAAATAAGCATGTTATGTGTCATTACCAATATGTCTCCTCTGCTTGCATCCAAGCTGGTTGAACCATGTCTTCACATAATTTTGCCAATGTTTCTAAAAATTCCCATTAGGCACAACATTGTTATGCTTCACCATGACTTACCTACTGTGACAACCAGAAAAAATTAATAAGATGGGAATAAATAGACTGAAACTTCAATGACATTTCTCTAAAGACCAGAATGTAAGAGCATTCAAGTATAGGAAATGGCTATCCAGTTTTATGAACTTACTTTGCATCTACAAATTTAAAGTACCCCCTTTTACCTACCAAAATAAAACTTCCATAATTAATGTGGAAATGTTAGCTTGAAAGCATTCAGAATGCCACTAACAAACACAAGAATCTGCAACTAATTATCAATAACGTGTGATCCATCAACCAATAGTTATGACTACAATAGTCTCTTCTATCTAGATCATTACAAACTACTCCATGGAAAATGCATCAATTATACATTACTGACATACAGGTTTATCATGCTAAAGGTATATCTTTTAGTGCTACAATAAGTAACTAGCTTTAAGCCAATGTGGTATATATAGAAAAGAATGATCCTAAGAAAATCTAGGAAAAAAAGTTTAAAAATGCAGAAGGAAAACACATATGAGTTGCTGGCAATATCACACAAATAAAAGTACTGAATAACAAAATACGTGAGTCAAATATACCAAGACTTTCAGTAAATATAAAGTATATCAAATAGTAATACAACACAGTTGTCCACTTTGAGATCAATTAAAATTTAACATTGTTTTCAAGGGAGCAGGCATAGATTTTGATTCTTGCATCAGTGTTTTCCTTTTGAGTTGGTAAAACCCAAGTCAAAAAAGTGCTTATTAGATTCCAATAGTGATGCATGGCTTGGGAAATAGCTACACAATAGACAGTGGGGTTTAAAACTACCTAGTGAAATCCAAAACTAGAAAGTGTAAGGATCAAACCCATAACTTAGCACTTAGCTACAACTGATGATTTTCTCTACTAGTGAGATACATGCACTTCCATGAAGGACGCCTTTACAGTAAGCCTAAAAGGTGTGTATGACTACCTTGAACCCAACATTTAACAAGGGTTGAGAATTAGTTTACATGATAGACATCCGGGTCAAGACTCAAGATCACCGAGGGATGTTGAAAACTAGAGAGGAGGATATACATAATGATGAATAGGAATTGGTTTAGGTTGCAATTGCAACTCGGACCAAATAGAAATATTTTCACAAATGTTTCTTGTATTTGTTCAAGCACCAAAGAACTGAGGAAAAAGGAAGTTTTTAATCATTGACTAGACACCCTAGAACATGAGGAAAAGAAAACAGAAATGCTATCCTTGTTACTAATACAGCTAATTGGGATCATATCAAAGATGACATATCTCTTTAAAATATTCTCAATTAGAACTCCAAATTGATGTACCCCTTCAACCACTCTATGAAGCATCACATACAGTATATTTACACCAAAAGGTCAACTATAACAAATTAAAAGTAAACCAATTATCAAACAGTGAAGAACCATACCTTTGTCACACAGAAGTATGTTTTTCCAGACTTCCAAATTCGACAACCAATGACATACTCTTGATCACTAAAGAATAATGGAAACTACAGGATTTGACATGAACTAAAATCTGCTACCAAGAAAAAAAACAAACCATTAACGATTGAATTGTATATTGAATGAATAAATCTATACTTCTGCTTTCTCTTTTATAAATTGAAAAGAAGAGTAGGTAAAATGAATCTGGAAACATGCACAACAATTCCTCCCCTATCGATGATGAGATCATGCATTCTCCTTCCTAGTCTACCCTACCATGGCACTCTCATTCATAGACCATCATGCTACACGGAAGATAGCGTTGTATGACTCTATTGAGACTACCACATGTGATCAGACTTTCAGTAACGGTCGTATCGTATCCTATAGTATAGACCTTTGTTTGTACCTTCTTCTACAGTATGTGCAACAAGGACTTGGACATAATTTCCAAGGTATCGAAAACTAACATTCCCACAATTATCAAGGGATATTAACACATGTTTGGTCCCAAGTGGACTTTAATAGGATATTTTATGCTCGTCATTTTTACAAATATTTCAACCCATTTATGGTGCACATTTTTCAAGCTACAGCATTCACTTCCTAATCCCCTACAAGATCATATTTACTGTTCACAAAACCTTTTACATAGTCTATTATGGTTAATACATGGATTCCAATCAGTGTTGGTATGAACATGGGTAACAACCAGTCCTAAGGGTTAGCTCAAGTGGTCATGAGCCAAATGTGAGATCTTTCCTCCAAGTTAGAAGGTCACTAGTTCAACTTTCTTGATCACCTCAAGGTTAGATGCTTTGATCTTAGGCACCAATAGCTTACCCTGGTTGACACCTGTGGATAGTAGTGAAGTCTGAGCATTTCTATGCATGGTTATATGAAAAAAAAGACACAACAAGAACAATTTCATAGATGTAATGTGGCATGTAAAAGTGAGTAGTTTCATATATCTGCTTGTCTTGTTAAATCTTTTGTAATTTTTATCAAGCTCCTCTCAATTCACTGTTTGCATGAGAATATATTGTGCTCAATTTAATGTCTGGATTGACATTTTCTTCCATAGTAAGCTAATTTAGGACTTCCAGATGCATGTCCACTCGACTGGGATGTCATTTTGAGTAGAATATAGTGCAAATTCATCACAATAACAATGTGCTACATTTAATTCGAATCTTCTAATTCATACTACCCTAGCAGTAGGGAAGAATAAATCAATCCTGAAAGCTCAAGGATGGATTCATGAATTTTCCCCATCAGTGCATCCATCACTTTGTCTGAACTTCATCCTGCTCTCTAAAACGCTTAGCCAAGTTTCCTTTAGGCTATAATTTACAATTAAATATTGTTTTGCACACACTAACTTAGTCATCATGTCAAAGACAAGGATAAAGAAAAGAAAGATGGATATCCAACCTGAGGCTAAGAATGAGATGATTTAAAGATAAGAAGGAATTCACAAATTCATTTCATAATGTTTGGATGAAAATACTTGAGATGAATTCATCTATTGCATTTTGTAAATTTTAAATACTAATCCTCCGATATTTCCAAATTTTGAATAGAAAACATGAATTCTAGTCACATTTGAATTTTCAATCATTATAGAATCCCCTGCTGCCATATGCATGACCAATGACCACATATTTCCCTGCAATGATAGTGTTATCATAGCAATATGGAAGCGTGATTTATTGACATAAACGTCTCTGAAGGTCTATAATAAAATTAATGACAGAGATGACATATTCGTACTAAAAAACACAAATTTTCCCTTTCAGTTAAAGAACACCTATAGATGAAGCTGAGCTCTAGGAAATTCATTATAATCAATCCCCTGAGAATGTTTCCGGATAACAAAATGCAATATTTCTACCAATACTTCCATGAACAACACTTTTAGCTTATATATTTAGTTGACCTATTAACTACATCCCAATAAACAATGAAGGATGAGAATATGGTTGGAACTAAGACTAACGTAGCACCCTTTAAAGTATAATTTAATCATATTCCGATAAAAATAGAGTACAACAATTTTTAAAACCCATCTTCGACTATATAAATTTCATAATATTGAAATGAGTAATTAATGGCTGCTTCTAATGTCTTATTTCTCTTTGAGGAATTTTTTACCTTTACGAGGAGAAAGCCAAGCAACCCGGGCTTCCCAAATTTCATACTCTATGGAATATTGTTCGCAGAAAATCCTTTTATAGACCGTATTACTGTAGAGAAAACTCTCCATGTGTTGAATATGTGAGCAATACGATCAAGTGTAATGGACTACAATTGTAAAGAGGACCTGGGAATTATATGCTTAAACATTTTTAGTGCAGAGAGGCTGAAATGCATTGTTCTAGGGAGTAAACCTAATTAATTTGATTCATGTAACCAATTTTCAAAATATCTTTTGGCAATAAAAAAATCAGAAGAGGTTCTCTATGAAGCGAAGACAATTGTTTTTTTTCCATTAATAAGTATCAGTTTCCTCCAAATAATAAGGATAGTTATAGTTATAGTAATTGTAATAATGCTCATAATACAACCACCGCTGCCAGTATACTTAGGCTTGATTCTAGTTTCCCCTCCATCCCATACATGTATGCTTTCACGACAAGTATTGAACAAAAAAATTTGATGCTCTTACCTCGGTTATGCTAGTTTTGCTAACTTGCTTTCTATGTAGGAATTTGTTTTTATTGTTTTCTGAGTTGTGTATTAATTTTTCTTATGTGTCCAATCCTTATCATTCTTAGATCTCTCAAGGTTGGGTTGCAGGTGGATACCCCAATATGGTTATGACATAGTCTAAGTAGTCTTTTTGTATAATGAAGTGTGCTCCAACTTGAGAAAATACAATAGAATAGTTATTATGTTACTGAACTGTAAAATTAATGATACACATATGACAACTTAATGTGTTCAAAATAAGTTTTATTGAAAATAGCATCGAAGCAGTAACTTTAATTTGTATTTTTCTGAATATAGAAGTCACCTTTGTGTGTCAAACTCAAAGCAATGAATATATTAAAAAATAAAACTAGGAATGAGATTGCATATAAAATGATGTACATGATGGTGAAAGCTAGACAGAAAAAATGGAGGAAACTGACACTAGTTATCAAATATTCAGTTCTATATAGAAGAAAAGAAAATAAACTCATAGTATAGGGTTGTTAATGATGTCAAAAATTATTAGACTGTAAATATAAGAAGGCATTAGATAGATAATTCAATCAGAACATAAGATTCAGGTACTGCATCAGTATTGCAAAGAAAAGAGGTAGTTATAATGAAAATAAAACCAGCTCTTATTTGGCATTCTTTTTCATGAAAAATACTAGCATCTCTGCCCTATAAAAAATACTAGTGTTTTTCCTCCTCTCAAAAGGTTTACTACAAAATCATTTCTATGCCTAGCAAAATACATTAAATATCATTATATTTCATTTATACAACATATAGAATCAACAAATACAAAACTGGGTTTTGGCTACTAAGATGCTAGATTCACAAAAACCCATTTATTGATTGTATACTTGACCAAGTTGCAATTTAAATGTGACCCATTATTTGAGTTACCCATACAAATACCTATTATGAAAGCTAAAGGAGGCCTTGTCTTATAGAGTTAAGCTAGTAAGTTAATATATATATATCTTATTCCAAGTGTCCAAACTGTAAGACATAGGCCATATCTTATTCCAAGAGTCCAAACTGTAAGGCATAGGCCAACGATAGGAAAAAATGGTGCTGACAAACATGAATCTCCCCACAATCAAGTTCTATTTTAATTGTAGGCTTCATCAAGCTTGGTCAAATTAGTTTTCCTTGTCAGTAATGGCTGCTTTTAATGTCTTATTTCTCTCTAGGACGTTTTTTACCTTTACGGGGAGGGAGACAAGCAACATGGGCTTCCCAAATTTCATACTCTCGGCAATATTGTTCACAAAAAAATCCTTTTATAGACTGTATTACTATATACAAAACTCTCCTTGTTTTGAATATGTAAGCAATAAGATCAAGTGTAATGGAATGCACTTGTAAAGAGGAGCTGGCAATTATATGCTTAAACATTTTTAGTGAAGAGAGATTGAAATGCATTGTTCTAGGGAGTAAACCTAATTAATTTGATTCATGTAGCCAATTTTCAAAATATCTTTGGCAATAAAAAAATCAAAAGAGGTTCTCTATGAAGGGAAGACAATTGTTTTTCTCTCAGTAATAAGTATCAGTTTCCTCCAAATAGCAAGGATAGTGATAGTAATAATAATTGTAATAATGCTCATAATATAGTTACCACTCCCAGTATACTTAGGATTGATTCCATTTTCCCCTCCACCCATACATGTATGCTTTCATGACAAGTATTGAACAAAAAAATTTGATGCTCTTACCCTGGTTATGCTAGCTTTGCTAACTTGCTTGGTATGTAGGAATTTTTTATTTTTTTTTATAGGCTTCATCAAGCTCAGTCAAATCAGTTTTCCTGATCTATAATGGATGCTTCTAATGTCTTGTTTCTCTCTGGGATGATTTTTACATTTATGGGGAGGGAGCAAAGCAATATAGTCTTCCCAAATTTCATACTCTCTGCAAGTTTGTTCACAAAAAATCCTTTTATAGACTCTATTACTATATAGAAAAATCTCACTGTGTTGAAGATGTGAGCAATAAGATCAAGTGTAATGGAATGCAATTGTAAAGAGGAGCTGGGAATTATATTCTTAAACATGTTAAGTGCAGAGAGATTGAAACGCATTGTTCTAGGGAGTAAACCTAATTAATTTGATTCATGTAGCCAATTTTCAAAATATCTTTTGGCAATAAAAAAATCAGAAGAGGTTCTCTATGAAGGGAAGACAATTGTTTTTATTCCAGTAATAAGTATCAGTTTCCTCCAAATAATAAGGATAGTGATAGTAATTGTAATTGTAATAATGCTCATAATACATCCACCGCTCCCAATATATTTATTTCCTAACAAGTTTGGATTTTGACTCAAGAAAAGCGATGCAACTCCCATTTAATAAAGGAAAAAAAACAATAATAGTAATCAAAAATAGAAAAATTTAGATTTAAGCATATCAAGAGAACCTGTTCCCCACTTTAGATCCTAATTCAATCTACTCTTTCCTGTTTCCCACGTTTTGGATCCATCGTCACCTTCCTAGTTGCTCTGGCATTCTGGTACTCAAAATGCAACACATCAGGAATATGTGAACTATCCTTGATGTAGAGGTATTCACATATTGGGGTGCTTTCAAGCAGAGGGGATGTATGAAAAAGCATAGAGTTCACAAACCAAAACCATAGAACACCCAAAAATGGCCCTAAACACCCTCCTGCATATGCATGTGCCACAGTGTGGTACCCCAAATACACTCTAGAATACATGCTGATCATTGTCAAGAGCCAAGGAAGGGAAACAGTGATGATTTACTCCATTTGTTTGAAATTCCAATCCCTTTAGAGACAAGCAAGGAGAGATACATAACAAAAAAGGCCATGTATTGTGAGCGGCTTGAGGGCCAACCATGGGAATCACACATATCTAATGCTATGCAATTATTAGGGCGGGCTTGTTGAACATATTTCTCTATGAGTTCGTTTATAAACTCTGATATAAGAATACCCAAAGTTAAAAATATGGCTTGAAGCTATCTTCTGAATATGAAATGTGTCAAAAACCCTCCTAGACTAATGATAACAGGAAGAAGGAAAATCCACACAAGGAAATGACTTAGTTTGTCACCTGTCTCATACCTTACATGAGTCAAACTTACGACTTTTAGGGCCATAATTTTGCATCCAATTCACAGATCTTGATCTTGAAAATACCCAATAATGGAGATATGATAAGAGATCAGGGACTTCTTCTCTCAGGATCAGACCCACATCAAAAAATAGTTCAATGGTTAAAACTAGATCCCAAAATCCAAACCATATAAAGGGTATTGAGGATTATCAAATAGGTGTTCAGTTATTTTGAGGTCTTGAAGGATACCCAGACTATATTGCCTACCATCAAGAAAGAATTGCCAAGGGTTGTATTGAAGAGAATCTGATCCGTATATGGATGTTGTGGGGAAAAATCAATTATAAAACACTGAGACTCCTTTCATAATAGCAATCACAATAGTGGAGGAAATGGCAGAGTCAAACTAACCCCGAATGGAATATGGACTTCTGGCATAAGTAAAGCTAAGTAGCGAGAATCTGGGCCAATACCAATGATTTTTCATCAGAATAGCAACGAAAGTTCAAGAACGTCGCTATAGTGACAAACATCGGGGGCATTTTCAAATTTTTCCAAAAATTTAAACTAATTTTCCATGAAAACAATGTTTTTATCTTTTTCATGGAAAACTTTCATGGTAAAATTGAACCATATGTAGTAGTGAATCCCGCATCTCTATCCCTTAGTGTAACCATCCTTGAACATCCTTCATTTACCTAAGTCCCTCCTCTCTCACTGTTATATCCAACTCTCTCACCCTCTTACCATCCCTCCATCCATGATTGTATCTCCCTCCATATCTCTCTCTCTCTCTCTCTCGTTGACTCTCCCCCTCTCACTCTTGAACCACCCCTCCATTTGTCTCTCTCACTCACTCACTCTATACCTCTCTCTATACCACCACTCCATCCATCCCTCTCCTCCCTCTTACTCTTTAACCCCCCCAACCCCCATTTATCCCTCCATCAATTATGCTATATTTTTCCTCCATCCATTAACCTATATACATTAGAGGAAATTTAACCTCAAAATTGGCCTCCTAAAAAAAAATAATAAAATAATACTTAAAATAATAAAATAATATTTTTTAATTTTGGAGGAAGAAAAGAAAAAAACTATTTTTTTGTTTGTATTTTCAACATATCTCCCCATGTTTTTACTCAAATTTCGATTGGGAGAGCTTGTTGGATGCGGAATTAAATTCTGCAGCCAACGAGAACCCACTTGGCATACTTTTGACGGACCACACTACCTCAAAAACAAGAAATACTTGAAAAAATGTCATGATGATGTCATCATCACATTTTTTAAGGTATTTCTTGTTTTTCGGGTAGTGGGGTCCATCAAAAGTATTTTGAGTGGGTACTCGTTGGATGCAAAATTTAATTCCGCATCCAACGAGCTCTCCCGATCGAAATTTGAGTAAAAACAGAGGGAGATATGTCAAAAATACAAACAAAAAAAGTAGTTTTCTTTATGATACCTATTCCCAAATTTATATTAAAAAAGTGTTTAAGACCTATACGGTATTTCAAATTTAAAGAAATTTCATTGGCTAACACATGATGACATGGANCCTCCCACTTATATTTCTCCTCCCTTCATTCCCCCTTTCATATCTCTCCCCTACGCATCCCTCCCTTCCCCTTATATTTCTCCTCTCTTCATCCCCCTCATATCTCTCCCCTACCCATCCCTCCCTCCCATGATTCCCTCTACACTTTTATCTCCCTCCTTTGAGCCACCTGCCCCCCCCCCCATGTTTTAGCTTAATCAATGCAATGTTAATTTATCCTATGCCATATGTACTACATCACATATACAATATATTGCATATGCGTTATATCAGATATGCGATATGATAATCATGTTTTACATAGCGACCGCCAGGTGTAAACCATTGTATACATAACACATGTGTGATATAACACATATGCGATATGCATTAATCACATTTCACATAGCAGACATTAGGTTTAAACCATTGTATACATAACACATGTGCGATATAACCCATATTTTTTAAAACGGACATGCGTTATATAACATATGCAATATTTGTTTTATAAAAAAATGTTGGGTTGCGGGTCGTGGGCCGGTTTTACTGTAGAAAAAGACAAAATTCCTCTGAACTTGTGCACAGGGAACTGTTCAACTTGTCATTTCATCATTTATTACATAAATCCATAGGTATTGTACAAGTTTGGGTGGATTTCAATGGGGAATGTACGTAACAGAGGTCAGAAATCAATGAGGAAGGTGTTTACACAGGAAGAAGCTGGAAAAAAAAGAGGGAAGAATTAAGAAATCACCAGAATTCAATCGATGAGCAAATACTTCCCATTCCCACTCAACAGGTGAACAAAAAAAATTCAATAGAAAATACAATGTTGGATAACCCAGCGCAAGAGTCAAAGCAGAGGAGTTTGATAGTGTAAAATACCATACATTCTCCAACGACCCACATTTTAGTATCGATTTCATTGGATGGAACACCACACTTTGCATCAAGTACTTGCTCCTCAACATCTCGGTGAAAATCACACATACCTAACATAGAGTTTGAGGAGGATAATGCAACGTTAATGGAATTTGGTTATGGGGAAGATGAAAATATCGGTGCATTATTAAGCAGACATTTTTGTGAACAGTTCAATCATTATGTTCCTAACGATGCAAATGTGCCTTTGCAATAACCATGCTAGGTGGTTCAATCTCCTAATCGAAGTTGTCAGCCTCTAGTCGATGTAAACGTCACTCCAATATTTGAAACGACAAAAACTCTTGCATCAATGTGAAAGAGAACTCCTAAACTCATACAAGTGGATGAGACCGAATTGGCTTCCCTGGAAGGTAAGGTTCCTAAATGCACTATCCTTCATCATTGTTCTCAAATAATGAAACAATATTTTGATAAAAAATATGAAGCCGATAAATGCCAATTGTTTTTATCTTTGATTAAATCTAGGAGTATGGAAATTGTTAGAACAAATTTAGGCATCATAACATTCAATAATATTGAATCAAGTAATCACATTGTTAAATATCTTGCTGCTGCATTCACAATATTGTAATGTGGCTTGCCGCGTCTTGGCTGAATCAATTGTAAGTAGATCCACAAGACAACGTCGTTTACTTAAATTCACATCACAATTTGTGACTTTACATCCCAGGACACTTAAAAAATATTCAGTAAGATGAGACAACCTTAATGTATAGGGACAAATGGAAACATCATGGGAATTTAGATGTAGGTTGCCCCATAAATACATGAAGTTAGTCAAAGTAGTGAAGAGACTAGTGCAGACTTTTTTGCACAATAAAACTATGCCTTCTTCTAACACAAAGGATGTGTTAAAACATTGTAGGGGTTCTATGAATAAATAACCACATGTTAAACATTATCTTCACATGAAACAAAATCAATTGTTCAATATGTTTAAAATTTCCCATGTAGAGCTAAGGTTCGGGAAAAGATTTTTTGAAACATGCAAGCCTTTGTATGTTAGAATCAATACCATCCAGAATAGTTGTTGTTGTAGGTACCACATAGAGTTTGATATATATTATCATACATTTGCACATATACGTCATTTTTTGCATCCTAACCATGTGTAGGAATGCTCAAGTACAGTACCGCCAATGTCATCTAGAGATTTCATCCATAGCATAATGTGTCTAAGGCAAGATGGGCAGACATATTACTTAAAACAATGTGTAGAGGGTTATTGCAACAAATATGGTGGGATATCAATATGGTTTGATTGAATCCATAAGAGTGAAGATCAACCATTTGGGAATACAATTGTTGAGAAGAAGAACTATTAGTATTATACATATCAACTACATGATGGGAAAGAAAGCAGGAAGATTAAATTGGTGACTTCACAGGTGACAATGTACACGAACAATATTCATTTAAATGACTATATTTTTTATGTTGTTTTATAACATTGTTTATTTTGTTTTCCACAAGGTGCAAGTATCTGAATTTATTTCAGAGTTTCGTGGAAAGATATAATAGTACATTCAGCATGTCAATATGGCATGGTGGCAATATGAGCAATTCAGAATATGTGGATACACCTTCCCTCTTGGAACAATGCTATCAGTGGTTGACTTTGCGGAAAATTACACCCCACAACCACAAAATGAAATACAAATTCAGTACTATCACTCGTAGCAGGCGAGCATAATGTTCCATATCAGTTATCGACATGGGCCAGATAGTAATGAAGTGATGTCCAGGCCCATGACATCCTCCATTACATGAAAAATTGCTTTAAATTATTCTATGATCATCTGATAGCTATGGATAAACTATTTTTTCATCATTTGATTTGGTCAGATTGTTTTGCTGGAAAGTTCAAGAATCCATGTGTATTTCAAAGGTTGTGTTTGTTGCACATAAAATACAAGGTTCCACATATATGGAACTACTTTTAAACTTTTCATGGAAAAGGAGAGCACGATGGTGCTGGTGCATGCATAAAAAATTCCCTTAGAAGGGAAGATATGAAGTTTACATCTGCTCTCCTTTGAGACATTGCATCTATAGTGAAATGGTGTGCATCTGTGATGGGAGGACAAGAAACAAGGAAAAGCCTAGTGTGGAGAATATTTTGGGAGTTCACAAATGTGGACCGATCCAACACACATTGGGTGAACACAGTGCATGGAAATAAAAAGTCTCATTCAATTAGAAGCTTGGACAACTTGGCCCTACAAATTTGGACAATATTGAAGGCTTGATTTTACGGTTCTTGTAGCATTGATGAATGGGATGATTGTGAGTATACAGATACGGTTGATACATGGGATTGAGTGACCCTTGGCGCCAATTTGAAGGGGGTTAATGAAATAGACCATTTGGAAGATCACCAAACATATATTTCGATAGAATATGATCACATGTCGGATCTCATACAAGCAGGTACAAAAAAAGTAAATTTGTAGTACCTAAATTGCTACAAGCCTTTACATTTAAAGAATTTTATTTATGTTACATGCAATACCTTTTTTAATAAATGTATTGCTAAATCGACCTATTTCCTTTCATAGGTTATAGATATGAAGTTGTTTCCCCAAAAAATAATGAATAGGGTTTTGACTATTGGTTGGCACGTTGTTTACAGGGGAAACAAACCATTCTCAAACATGTTAAAGATTATGAAAATATTGAATTCTCAACTGGATCGATGGTTATAAAAAGGGATTACTTGACACTATAAACACAATAGAAAAGGAAGGATGGGTATGTATATCATGATTATAGACCATGAGCTGTTGTATACTACTTCACCAACCTGGTAGTTGGTATAAACATCAAGCTACGCACACTTTCAAACAAAAATAGGTCACATGTACGATACTTTCTACCTCATTTAGAGCATGATATATTGATGCACAACATTTGCAACAACGATGATCCTGATGGCCTACTAGAGTGAGTGCATTGTCAGGTGTTACTAGATTGTCTACTGTGGATAGATTGTCAAGTGTTATTTAAAATTTAGAGTGCGTGCTGAAGCACAATTTCAATGAGTTAGTCTTTAGTTTATTCCCAATGTACTAACCTATGATTGATGAATACCATTCACAAAAATCCTACTATTCACATGATACTGGACAATATAAACACGATCCTACACCCTCAAGTGAGTTATCTATAAATAATGTTTGCACAATTTCTTTGGGTTCTCTTTATTTTATGATGAGAGTACTAATGTTTAGCCTTTCGTGTCCCTAGGATACAAACACGATCTTCTGGAACATTGGAGGCACCAAGAACTATCGGTGTTTTTATACACCACCAAATACAATTTGAAAAATAACATGCACTTGAGTTGTTGGAATTTACTTTTAATGATTTTTTTATATTAATGAACATTTAATTACATTTATGCACATTTAATTACATTAGTGGGTAAACTCTTGCAACTATTGCAATGGTGGATCAAATCTACAAAAAACTCTACAATGCAACTATTGGTAGTGTTCCCATATCGGTCTTTCCCATACACACTTACAGGAGCTAACCACATGCAATTATGCTGCTCCATTTGGTTTTTCACTACAGGACCAAAAGTCGCCAAGCCTTCCCTGAAGCACATTTTGAGGTGACTTTCAAGTCGATATAAATCCGCAACCAGAGGCCGGATTGACGAATCATCAAATCCATTGGTCTCCTAGCATGAGACTACATCTAGGGGGACCTCTCCACCATGTTTTCATGGCACAGTGACTATATTGTGCATTGATTTCATAAACTATGGTTTTACTCAATTTCCTTGAATGAAAATCTTCCATTGGTGGGTCAACTTTGTAAAAAAATCCACTGTGGGAATATTGGTATTGTTTCCATATCCCCCTTTCCCATACACACTTGAAGGAGCCAATGAGATGCAATTATGTTACTCCATTTGGTTTTTCGCTCCAGGACCGAAAGTCACAAAGTGTCCCTGAACCACATTTGAGGCGACTTTCAAATCGACATAAATCGAAAACCGAAGTTCAGATTGATGAACTGTCGACTCCGTTGGGATCCTACCATGTGAATACTTCTACAGGGGTATTTCAGCCATTTTTTCATGGCTCGATGACTACATTTTGCATTGATTTCATAAACTGTGGTTTTGCTCAGTTTCCTTAAATGCAACTCTTGCATTGGTGGGTCAACTCTACAAAAACATCCACCATGTGACTGTTGGTAGTGTTCCCATATCTTATTTTTCCATACACACTTGCAGGAGCCAATGACATGCAATTATGCTTCTCTGTTTGGTTTTTCACTCTAGGACCAAAAGTCAGCAAGTGTCCCTGAACCACATTTTAAGGCAACTTTCAACTCAACATAAATAAGAAACCGAAGGTCAGATCGATGAATCTTCAAATCCGTTGGTATCTTGGACTATGACAACATCTAGGGGGACCTCTCCACCATGTTTTCATGGCTTGGTGACTACATTGTGCATTGATTTCATAAACTAGGGTTTTTCTCAATTTCCTTGAATGTAACTCTTGCATTGTTGGGTAAACTCTGCAAAAAATATCCACCATGTGACTATTGGTAGTGTTCTCATATCAACCTTTCCCATACAAACTTTCAGGATCCAACAACATGCAATTATGCTTCTCCATTTGTTTTTTCACTCCAGGACCAAAAGTCACCAAGTGTCCCTGGACAACATTTTGAGGCAACTTTCAGCTCGACATAAATCTTCAACCGAAGGTTTGATCGATGAACCATCAACTCCATTGGTCTCCTATAATGCGACTACATCTAGGGGTCCCTCTCCATCATGTTGTCATGGCCCGCTGACTACATTATGCCATGATTTCATAAACTAGGGTTTTTCCTAGTTTCCTTGAATGCAACTCTTGCATTGGTGGGTCAAATCTGCAAAACAAATCCACTATGAAACTATTGGTAGTGTACCCATATCGACCTTGGCCATACACACTTGTAGGATCCAACGCCATACAATTATGCTACTCCATTTGGTTTTTCTCTCCAGGACCGAAAGTCACCAAGTGTCCCTAAACCACATTTTCAGGTGACTTTCAACTAGACATAAATAAGCAACCGAAGGTCGAATCGATGAACCATCGACTATGTTTCTCTCCTAGCATGCAACTACATCTAATGGGGCCTATCCACCATGTTTTCATGGCCTGGTGACTACATTGTGCATTGATTTTATAAACTAGGGTTTTTCTCGGCTTCCTTGAATGCAACTCTTCCATTGGTGGGTCAACTCTTGCATTGGTGACACACATACACTATATTCTCTCTTTGATTTCCTTGTTAATATCATGAAAAACTCTATGAAAGAGGTGAAATTTCTGAAGCCTCATTAATTTTCTCTAGTTCGAAACATTTTTGCATGACATAATATTTTTTTTGGTTGGGATCACTCTATAAGTGAAAGAGGGATTTGGTATTCTAATGTACTTAGGTGAGGTTCTTGAATTTGTTGATATTGTTGGGTGTGATACCCTACATTTCTTGGGAGAATCTCTTGGACCCTAAAAAATGTTTTGTTTTCTTCATATTGTTGATTTTTTAACATGGATATGGCTATGGTGTCT
This sequence comes from Pseudotsuga menziesii, assembly GCA_001517045.1. Classification (NCBI taxonomy): domain Eukaryota; kingdom Viridiplantae; phylum Streptophyta; class Pinopsida; order Pinales; family Pinaceae; genus Pseudotsuga; species Pseudotsuga menziesii. Next base: position 225,748 of record LPNX010477487.1, read on the forward strand.
TGCTTATATTTTAATATTGTGTCTAGACTTGGATGGTATGTTGACATTATATATTTAAGACATGTGACATATGATAGGTCATTATTCAACATGTTTCAAGAGATAGAGGGAGGTATGAGTGTCGATCTTGGTGATGATTCTACTTATCACGTGTGATGAGTTCCTCCATTTCCTTCCAAATTCCTTAGGTGTTGTTCTTGATTTGAGCGATGTTCTATTTGTTCGTAGTTTGAATAAGAATGTTTTGAGAGAATTACTTATATGATATATGTATAGTATAAAGTTTGATTTGAAGGAAAATAGTGCACCATTAATGATTGTAGTTTGTTGATAGAGGGTGATATTTACAGGTTTCTTGTTGATCAAGTGGCACTTGTACATACCATTGAGAGGAAAGATGGGCCATCTATTTTTTGTGGAGGCATATGTATAGAATTCATGGTGAGATTCCATGAAGATAGGTTTAGAACCTATAGAGGCATTGTGGAATCTAGATTGATTCTAGGCTTGAAAATGATGAGAGTGTTTTCGACTATAGGGATAGGGTTGTTGTAATTTTTTAGGTAGAGGGAATTGACCTTGATGATTCTCTTTCTTGAAAATTCCCTTAGACATAAAGGATTGACCTAGATGAGGTTAGTGAGTCTATTGTCAAAGGTTTTAAGGCGTTTGAGAAAGGTTATGATGTTAAAAAGTTGATGATATCCCAAAATGGATTGTTGATTGTAGCATGATCTTGGTATTTCATTAAGGATGGATTTATGAAGTTTTCTATCTTTGTGATTTTCATAGATACAATTCATTTGTCTTGGTATTGTATGGAGATATGATTATATTTGTAGGATGTCCTGAAAAAATTATGATGTGGTGTATAGATATTTTCTCCCATGGTGTTGACTTGAGGGATGATGGATTTTAGAAAGTTGTTGATGATACAGAGTTATGTTCCTTCATATTCAGAGCTGGTCAACATTCTTGGAGGTTTGAGATGTTCTGATCTAACTAGATGGTAGGTGTATTGGATTTGTGTTATAGTGGATTTCACCCCTCTAGGTGAATCACACTTTGTGTGGCCTTCCCCTGTCCCGCTGCAGACTCTTTAGACCCCATGGACCATATTTTATCCTTTGATGTCTCCTTGATCATCCCTAAAAACTATATAAAATATGATATACGTGGATTTTTCCCTGATAACCGCGTACATACGCGAGTTTGACCCCTGTATCCGCGTACATCGGGATGTGTGCATAGTCCAAATCATTTTGGAGTTTTCCTTGACATGGATCCGACTCATTCGACTCCTAGCCTTCCATATGCCTTGAGATCGCTTGGATTCGACCCTTCATTATCACTTGTGAAGCTATATAAGGAACCCCTTGGTACATCGAAGGTAGATATACATATAGAGAGATTGAAAGCAACGAAACTATAGTCCATTGTTGCTGGAATTTATGCTTGAGTTTGCATCCCTTTGTCCCTTTGGAGCACTATTGTGTTATTCCCAAGCTTGCCCTTTGCTAGTGAGCTTGCTATCGTGAGATGGAGGATTGAGGTGGTGGAGGCCCAAGTGGGGGATTTAGTTTCTCTGATTCGCAGACGTGCTGTCAGAGGTTGTATCTATCTTGTAATCTCTGATTTATATTAATAAGAACTATCTTTTCCTGTCCAATGATGTGTATTTGATTGAATATTGTATCCATTGGAATATGTCAAATGCTTTTACATTATTGATTATATATGCTAGAATAGATCTAACACCATGATATATAGTATGCTTGTATTGTTTACTTGTTTTTGAGGAAGTATTATATCAATTCAAGTTGAAGATTGGAAAGCTCAATGGGGATCTACTTCAACCGTCCGGAATAAGGTACGAGGTCTGATCCTTTAGTGTTAGACATTTTATTTCTATTGCATATTGGGAAAGATTGATTTCTGGAGTCAAAGCTGTCTGTTGTGGTACCCCAAGCCATAGGAATTTATCTCCGTAACAGAATTGGCGACTCCGCTGGGGATGTTCCTTGTTTTTCTTTGGGGTTGCGGGCACAATGGGCTTGATATTATTGATTTGCTCTCTGTTTCTCCCTGTTTATGTGTCGCATTTTATAGTATGTTTGTCCATTGACACTCTCCTTTATTGGTTTGGCCTTGACCTACTTTTTACCACTGCCTTCTCTGTATACGCAGGTTTTTGGACAATAGTCACGTACATACGCAGATGTTTGGCCAAAAGGTGTGTACATACGCAATTGTTCTTTATACAGTCGTGTACATCCTCCCTTTTGGTGAGTCTGATGTTGAGGGAAGTTGCTAGGTGGGTTGTGAGTGTGGTTGGGTCTTCCTTGGGTCTGAAGTTGTCTGTTGGATGCTTCTTTTGTGACCAAAGACCGTTCGTGCCTATCTCAGGTATAACGTCTATACTGGCATATAGGTTAGGTTCACCACCGTTTGGATTTTGCATGACCTTATGACCATGTCACTATGATCTTAGGTACGAACCCACTCTATTATGTCACGGAACCTTCTTGCTGCTTTAGAAGTGGCATGATATGAGTGGTAGAGCTTCACCTTACATGGGTACCCTAGTTAGCGCCTTATTTGCATTTGGTTCCCATGCCGATGTTTTTTCCTTTAGGGTGTGGGAGTCTGTTGTATAGTATTGCCATGACATTTTGCAAGAGCCTCATACTCATCTTGATCTTATGCTGGCCTATTTCCCTCTGGACTCCCCTTATGTCAAATTGTGAATGCATCATCATGAGATTTGCCTGCCTTATTGAGCTTTATGTCGGCTCCCCTGACATTGAGTTTCAGCCATATAGCCCGAGCTTGTCTCATGTCTAGCCATGCAGAGCCATTTTTATATCCTTCGCAGCTTGATTCCCTTTTTACCGGGATGGGATTTTCCCCCGAGTGTCGATATCCTACACATGTATCCTTGCATTGAGCATAGGTATATTCCAATCATTGGAACTAGTTTGTTTTCCCTTATGACACTCGTGTCCTCCTATTTTGTAACTATAAAGCTAGTTTATTCTTTTTTCAAGATTTTCAAATAACTGAAAAAGTCCAAAAAATCAAAAAACCAAAAATCCGGACAAGGAAAGATGTTATCTTTTGGCAGTTGTCGAGTCATGTCGCCTTCGAACAGAGCACTATATATCACATCCATTGGTTGGGTTATAGTTTGACTTAGGAGCTGTACTCATTATCTGAGTTTATCTCCACCGATTGGTTAAGCTTCCAGTCCCTATGGAGCCTCTGTTGATGCCTCCTGTGTCACAGAGATGTCCCAGTTTCTATATTGAGTCTATGGTACCTTCATTCAGTCACCATATGCCGTTATGCTCTTGCTCGAAGGAAGTTGAAACCTGTGTCGGCCATTCCTCAGTTATCTTGACTTTGCATGTCGGCCATTCCCGGTACAGTTACTGTTTCGTGCACTTTATGATCGAGTTCTTCCACATTAGACAGCTTTGCTGAGTACCTTGTGTTGGATGATGGGGGATGCCTTAATGCCCTCCTTCCAACGGATTTCATCCCATCAACTTCAAATCATTTATTCTCGGATTGGAATCTAGAGTCCTTTTGAGTGCCTTGAGACTTGCAGTCATCAGTGGCAGGTTCTCTCGCCATCGACAGTTTCTTGGGAATACATCAATGTCCCCTGATCGATGGATTCTCTCAAGTGTTTGACCTCAACACATCTATTCACACTTGTTAGTTTGCACTCTAGTACCTTTATTCCCATTATCATTATCGGTGGGTAATCTCGCGTCTGTTAATGGTATACATCAATGACTGGTAATTAGACGATGGACTACTATGTTCGACCTCGACACCTCTATTCGCATAGTAGGACATGTACTCGTAGTGGTTTGTGTAGAATACCTTCCAGACTGGTCGCATCTCTTATATGCTACCTCCTTGATTGTGCCAATGTTCATGAGATTTCAGCTCTCATGACTTGATTCCAGTGTATGTCAGACATTTCCAGCCACTATGGAGATCTTGATCTATTGTATATCTTCAGCCATTTTGGAGATCATGGTCCTTTGTATATATTCATCATGGAGATTCTGATCTATGTATATTGTACGTGGCGATGAACACATATGTGATATCATGTATTATGCCTATTCATGTCCATTGTACTCTTATGTATCCGTGACTGCTATATGTACTTGCAGTTGTATGCAGAGTTGTATCATTGTACTATGCTGATTGGGTGGCTGGTCTTCCATTTGGGATCCTTCATCACTCCACTTATGGGATGGAATTATAATGTATTTCGGCCATCGTATGACCCCTCTGACCTCACACATTAGGGGGCATCTGTTATAGCGGATTTCACCCCTCTAGGTGAATCACACTTTGTATGGCCTTCCCTTGTCCCGCTGCAGACTCTTTAGACCCCATGGACCATATTTCATCCTTTGATGTCTCCTTGATCATCCCTAACAACTATATAAAAGATGATATACGTGGATTTTTCCCCGATAACCACGTACATACATGAGTTTGACCCCTGTATCCGCGTACATCGAGATGTGTGCATAGTCCAAATCACTTGGGAGTTTTCCTTGACATGGATCCGACTCATTCGACTCCTGGCCTTCCATATTCCTTGAGATCACTCGGATTCGACCCTTCATTATCCCTTGTGAAGCTATATAAGGAACCCCTTGGTACATTGAAGGTAGATATACATATAGAGAGATTGAAAGCAACGAAACTATAGTCCATTGTTGCCAGAATTTATGCTTGAGTCTGCATCCCTTTGTCCCTTTGGAGCACTGTTGTGTTCTTC
>LPNX010477487.1:230781-258281 GCA_001517045.1 Pseudotsuga menziesii
ATGATTTATATTAATAAGAGCTATCTTTTCCTATCCAATGATGTGTATTTGATTGAATATTGTATCCATTGGAATATGTCAAATGCTTTTACATTATTGATTATATATACTAGAATAGATCTAACACCATGATATATAGTATGCTTGTATTGTTTACTTGTTGTTGAGCAAGTATTATATCAATTCAAGATGAAGATTGGAAAGCTCAAAGGGGATCTACTTCAACCATCTGGAATAAGGTACGAGGTCTGATCCTTTAGTGTTAGACATTTTATTTCTATTGCATATTGGGAAAGATTGATTTCTGGAGTCAAAGTTGTCTGTTGTGGTACCCCAAGCCATAGGAATTTCTCTCCGTAACAATTTGTAATAGGATTTAATTTGTAATGGTGAAAACAATTTCCTTATAAAAGAGAGTATTAGCTTTCGAAGTTACTACAAAATTGTTTACACCGTGTTTAGGGGTGCTTAATGAGACTTGGGGTACATGATGTATGATTACCCCTTGGATGGTATGTGACATATCTACATATTAGAGGTGGCTTACTTAATTGTTACTTGATCTTAGTTGGATGCTTGCATGAGTCATACATTCTTCCTTGGAGTATTGGATATCTTCAAATCGTTAGTAGGATATGTCATGATTAGGTCTATAATATCATAAAGCGATATTCATTTTTTCTTTATTAGGAGCAAGTGCAAGGGATTTTTTTTCATTTAAGTGGTAAAGTTCCTTTAATATTCTTGTTTCATCATGATCAATAGAATTATGATCCCTATTTTTTAATTAAATTAAATGCTAAATAATCATTCTAGACCATAAACAAAGTCAACCATGTAGTGGGAATGGAGTGCATTTCATGGAAGAATCAAGTGGAAGTGAAGTGTAATGAAAACACCAAGGATCTAAGATAAACCTTGATAAATATGAGATGAAAGCTACGATGGTGAACCACACATTAAGTATCATTTTAATTAAACACATACTTAATTAAAGACACAGTTAATCATATTTTAAAGGCATACAATAAATATCATGTTCCCATATCAAGTCGACCATATATATAAATATGAACCTTGCTTTATATTATATGTACATATAATGTTTTCAAAAATGGCCTGTCATGGCCATAATAAAAAATACTGGATCATACTATACATCTGTGTGTATACAAACAAAATGATAAATGTATGTATCCCCCCTATACATGAATTCTACTTATCTCGCATATAGATGAATTCTATTTATCCCCCCTTTCACTGCCACTGTTAGTGGATTTTGAGAATTCTATCTTTCTTTTTCGGTTGCTCGATGGTGTTCCCCAGTGCTAAACAAGAGGATCATATCTCATTTCCGGAGATTGCACACAAACCAAAATTTGTAAGTTAGTTTACCAACCTATAAAAATAAATACAAAGCTCTATGTACAATCGTTCAATTTCCAAGCCAATATAACATTTTTACTTATTGTATGTCTGTAAGTGATGGTAGTCTATGGTGTAACTGCATGCACCGTCGGTGCCTCGCTAACATCCTGCAAAAAATAAATGGTACCAACAATTAGATACATGTGCAAACCTGTATAATACGGGAAATTATATAAATATTTGAAAATTTATCTACATCCTACATTGACTTTTTGAAAGAAAACGAGACATACATGTAAGTGAGGGGGGAGAAGTGGGTGAGAAACGACCCCGATTGGGTGTTATTCAAGCACCACTCACTCACTAGAAGGCTGCATAAAATAATATATGTTAATGTCAGCAAATCAATGCGTGCACAAAAAATATACTTGCATGTACAAAGAAATATATACTACATGGAGGGTCAATGACTTTTTCAAAATAAGAAAGACAGACATGTACCTTGGGGGGAGCTGCGTGAGTAGCGACCCTGATTCAGTGCTTTTCAAGCACCCCTCGCTCACTAGAAGGATGTATAAAATAATAAATGTCAATTTTAGCAAATCAATGGGTGCACCAAAAAGATACTTGCATGTACAAAGACAACTATACTACATGGAGGAACAATGACTTTTTCAAAGAAAGCAAGACATACATGTACCTAGGCGGGAGAGGTGGGTGAGCAGCAGTGCCAATTGGATGTTCTTCAAGCACCACTCGCTCACTAGAAGGCTGCATAAAATAATATATATCAACGTCAGCAAATCGATACTTGCATGTACAAATAAAACTATACTACATGGAGGGACAATCACTTTTCAAAGAAAGCGATACATACATGTACCTGGGGGAGGAGCTGGGTGACCAGCGGCCTCGATTGGGTGCTCTTAAAGCACCACTCGCTCACTAGAAATATTCATAAAATAATATATGTCAATGTCAGCAAATCAATGGGTGCACCAAAAATATACTTGCATGTACAAAGGAAACTATACTACATGGAGGGACAATTGGGGACACAGAGATACAAGATAGGCAAGATATACATATTCCTAGGGGATGTGAAGAGGTGGGTCACCAGTGGGTCAAACAGCTAAAAATGACCTAAAAGGATGGGACTATACATCAAAGAGCAAGGCTGCTCAGTTGGAAACTCTATCAGACATATGTTCCTATGTAAAAAAACATAAAGATACAATTAGACAATTTCAAATAATTAAAAGAATACATATTGAATCATTAAGAGAATAATTAAAAGCATACCTGTAGTTGTGAATCTTGCTCTACTTGTGACAAACTTGTCTCAGATGCAACATACTCATCGTGTCGATCGTGCATAGAATATATTCTATCAATATTAAGATGTATTAGATGTTCCAATCCCTACTATAAATATGTAAATCATGATCATAAATAAAAATTAATGTTCTTACAAGTAATGGTGAAGAAGAAAAATCATATGCAGCATTGGCCAATGCATCCATATCATTAGCATCAACAGGCAGAGTGTTGGAGGAGCTAGTCGGTGAGCCGAATAGTCGAATAGCCGACTCATTAGGAGATCAGGTCAGCTGCATAAGGTCGTGTAGGTTGACTGAATCGACAGGTAGTTATATGTAATTGTTTGTAAATCATATATATTAGGCTATTGAGCCAGATGAGATCTCGATTTAGTTCTGCGTATGTATGGACCCTCATCATATAATATAATCTATTATTCCATATCTATGTTCTTGTCTCTTGTGTCTGTTATGTCTGTATGATTCAATGTGTGTTATTGGTAAACCTCTGTGATCTATGAGATTACAACATTGGTTCTGTTGCCGCTAGTACATATATGAGATGACTATAAGCAGATGATATCAGAATAGGAGATTAAGAACTAGTGGGAGAGTAAGATAACAAATTATTTGCAGGATTACATGAGGAGAACCAAATTAACCACTGCTCAGGTGAAGGAGAAATTCTTCACTGAAACTCATGAGAACTTCATAGAATCGGTACCCCAACTTTTGAAAAAACTTCTGGATGAAAAAATAGGAAGCAACTAAGGACCAAGAGCTGTTAGAGAAACTAATTCGAGGGGGATGAACAAACCTGTCGGAGTGGTTTGAAAAGATCACAGACAAATTCTGTGAGGAACAAGCCATAGAAGAAAGAAATTCGGTCGAAACCATTCAGAAAATATTCTATACAGACCTTACTGAGTAGTTCCTGTGCTCCTTACCAACCCTATTGTTCAATTTCCTAATAGAAAAAGGAGTGGGTCATGTTGTAGAACCTTGTCCATCACTACACGAACTTCCACCAAATTCTAACTGGGCGGAGAAATAGAAAAAGTGGGAAAAATTCATTGCTGAAAGGGAGTGGGAATATTTCCTAAGCAAGTAAAAAGAGCTATCTGAGCTTTCTAAAGCATTGAGTAGGATATGGGGTGCTAGCTAGTTGTATTTCGAGGTAAAGTGAAGAGGATTCTATTCGACTAAAGAAGATACCATCATCAGCAATGAAAAGTCCACCTAAAAAGGAAATCGAACGAACAGTGACACAGAAAGGTACGATAGATTTACAGAAAGTAGAAAGAGAGAAGAAGATGAAAAGAAGGGAAGAAAGAAGAGAATGTGCTATAGCACTGCAGAGAGGAATGAATACTAGGGTGATAGACTAGGAAATAAATCCGCTAGAATCAGGTCATGACCAATAGGAAGAAGGCGTGGAAGCATCACCCATGGAAGAAGAATTATGGATAGAGAAGCGTGAAGCTCTCCAAATAGAATATCCCCAGGAGATAATACTTCTGTCTCCAACAAATCCAAGTACAAGGATACAAGCCATTGTTGAAGAAGACCTAAGACTAAGAGCTGGTGAGTTTGGTATATGGAGTCGACTAGACGACGAGGTAAATGATGATAATCATTTAGTGATCTGTCGATTGGATAAATGAAACTGGGTAACACTTTAGGCATACCCTTCCAATCGAAGTATCCACTTACTTTACCAGACACATGAAGGATCACCCCCCCTGTCAAACACAGCTTTGGAAAATACAGAACAGTCTGACCTGCAGACAAATCAATGCAGTTGGACATCAACATGAGAAGTTGACCCAAACCGACTGCTTGTTAGAGAACAAAAGTTCCATCAACAACATCTCTGCACAACATGACAAACAGAACATCCCACTACCCCCACCCCCACCACCACCACCACCACCACATCCTAGAGAAGAAAGCGACAGTGAGACCGACATGGGTCACATATTAGTGCATATCCCTCTATACAAGGGTGATGAAGATACTAGAAGACATTGGTTTGTCTATGAGTCAACATGGGAGGAAAATCAAGTTACAACTAAAGATCGATAGATGGCATAATTTGCTGGTGCCTTGAGGAAAATATCACTAACGTGATATATGACCTATATCGAGAGAACTCCCCAATCATCTAAAGAAGAAATTAAAGCACAATTCTTGTCTTTCTTTAAAACTCCAGACACAAAACATCTAGCAGCCAAAAAGTTGAAAACAACATATCAAAATCCAGCATAGTATGTCTGAGAGTATGACAAATGATGGAAATACCTCCTCAACCAACTAGATTATGTAATTGATGAACACCTATTAATTCAATGGTTTCTTGCAGGTATATCATAGAAAATTCAGTGGCACATAAGCTTGGAGATGTTTAAATGTACGAAGATGTTCTTACCAAAGCTCTGCAAGTGGAGATGGAGGAATATTTCCCAGCATATCCCACGGATACTAGACTGGAAGAACAGCTAGAAATTAGAAAAAATTATTAAAAGAGCTGAATCTCAAGAATTAGGATGTTTGGTGTGCAAAATGCTCAATGACCAGACACACTAAAGATAATTGTCGATAGGACGTTCGATTTGTTCAGACAAAGTGCTTTTGCGACATCTGCCAAGAACATGGAGAACACCTAATGAAAGATTGCCCGTACAACATGAAAACGACAAAGCATCTTGGTGTGTAATCTGTGAAGTAAAATGTCACGCAACAGCTGACTTCCACTTAAACTTAAAGAACCGACAAAACTAACAATAAGTCTACCAAAAAAATGCAGTTACGCAAAACAACGATAACAACTAGTGAAGCAATGATCAAAACAAACCAAATAATCAAATATATGAAGGCCGTCAATATGAGCGCCGGTTCAACAACCATTGTGGAGGATATGGAGGTCGAGGTCAATTCTCTAGGAATCACGACAATCGACCATGTCGACTCATCCAGTGTTTTACATGCTATAAAGAAGGTCATCAATATGCATACTTCCCATACAAGGACATAACCGATTTAAAATTTTGTACTAGATGTAGAGTTCTCAATCACTCATTAGAGGATTGTCCTACTATGCTTGATAAAATCAATAAAAAGAAAAATGTTAATGTCTTGACGTGCATTCAAAAACATGATGTAATCAACATGAAGAACTTGCATATAGTAACTCGACAAGGAACAAAAATTGGGAGTGATAATCCATGCATAAGGAAAATAAAAGAAAGAATGATTTTCCTAACCTAGCCAAACAAAAACAATTGTATAATGACGCAACGAATATATTTAAAAAATTTGCTAGATAAGAAGAAGCTGATGATAGTCGACAAAGTACAGTTAAAGAATTAATATGTTTAGTACAAGATGATAAAGTGGTATCTAAATTCATTGAATTATTGTATAATATGAATCATAACAATAACATAGAAAAACAAACAAAAAACATATGCAGTCTAAACCAAAAGGACAAAAGTGATGCCGACCCACTTGTCGAGCTAGAAATTGAAGGATAACATGTTCAACAAGTTTTACTCGACTTCGACTCACAAGTAAATATTATGACTCGCGACACTTGGGAACAATTGGGTAGACCTCGACTATATGAGTTAGGAATATACCTCAAATTAGCCAACCAAGGTCTGATCAAACTTATCAGAATTTGGAGAAATGTCGATACAAAAATAAAAGGAATATCGACAAAAGTCGACTTTGAAATTATTGACCCTAAGGAAGGATCCAGTTCCTTCCTAGGTTTAATAGGTCAACCTTGGGGAAGAAAAATTAAAGCATCAATATCTTTAGATAAATAAAGGATAAAACTAAAAGGGAATGGATAGAAAGTTATAGTACCTATCCATCCATCCCATGGAGAACCTTGGATAAAACCTATTGATGAAGAAGTCAACATCTAATAATTATATCAAATACAAAATAATGAAGACTACATAGAACCCAATGTCTATGGCGAGCTTCACTTAGGCAATCAAGATTCAATAGGATACAACTCAGATGCAGAATTATATGATTGGGAAGTCGAAAACTACAAGACACAAGAAAGAGGTTGCTGGATCATTCAAACAATGCATAAGAAACTAGTCCAACAATGTTTCTTACTTTCCATCATCCCAAAAATATTCAAAAAGAAAAGAAGGGAATACCCTACCTTAAAACCAACAAATGTAAGTATCAGACAAATCCCAAGATATAAAGAAAGATAATCACCAGTTATGTATATAGAACAAGTATTTAAAAACATTGGTGAACATGTCCGACTACAAAGCCTAGTAGAAACCTTCATAGGACAAGTTGCTAGATGGTGGGATACCCATCAATCAATATTGTAGACATGGACAACAACTTCGACTTACTTTGTAGAAATATTTGGAGGAAAAAGGCTAACCAAACAAGCCCAAATACCTATGTTCATCTAGGGGTAGGAACTAGAAGAACACATAAGACCATGCGAAAGAAAGTGGAAAAGAATTGGATATAAAGACGAACGTATATGGCCACACCTATTTCCATCAACGCTATCCGACTTACCAAACAAATGGTACAAAATGGAAGAATCAAGGGGTGAAACATTTCAATGGCACGAACTTAGAGAGAACTTCATTAAATACTTCAGCTTTAGACCACAAAATGAAAAGCTAGTCGAAACTGCAAAACAAATCAAAGCATTTATAGAACCGACCCAGAACAACACCCTAACACAAAATTATGACCGACCGACAATAACATGCAATAACATACAAACCAATACAATAGCATAGTCAGCAATACTACAAATGGAAAACAAAAATACAGAAGGGAAAATATTTCAATGGAAATCATACAATTTAGAAACAACAAACCAATTCTCACAGTACTTAAAGTCGAGATAGCCGACAAAGAAGATACCAACCGAATAAATGCAGCAGACTTTTCTGCTACATTTTCACAATTCAAAGAAAGGATCCAACCGATCAATGAAGCTAAATCACTGGAATGGTTAGATTCTAAAGTTAAAACTAAAGAATTTGACATATCAAATGATGATCGACCAAAAATGGAAAAAATTGGTGATTATTGGAGTGAAGAACAAACAACCGAAATAGTAAACTTACTAAAAGAATTCGAGGATGTTATCTCTAGAGACTACAAATATCTCAAAGGTCTAGTCCATGAAATGGGAGAAATGAAGACCGACATTAAACCTGATGCCCGACTTGTAAAAAAGAGGCCATATAAATTAGCTCATAAATACAAAGAGATAATCAAGAAAGAGATTGATAATATGCTTACAGTAGGAATTATCTACCCTATTGACCAATTGAAAAGATAAAGTCCAATGGTTGTACAACCAAAGAAACACGACCTGACAAAGCTAAGGATCTGTGTCAACTTCAGAGAATTAAACAAAGTCACCTTAACAGACCCATTCCCAACACCCTATACAAACGAAATCCTAAATGAAGCTGCAAGACATGAATGCTACTCGTTCACAAATGGATTCTCAGGTTACAACCAAGTACCAATAGCTAAAGAAGATAAGAAAAAGACGAAATTCATATGTGAATTTGGATCATTTTCCTACAGAGTTATGCCTTTTGGTCTAAAAAATGCACCTGCAGTAATTTTGAGAATAGTGGTCGAAACATTTCAAGAATATATCTACAAAACAATGGCAGTATATTTCGATGATTGGACAATATACTCTATGCTAAAAGATCACTACAAATGGATAAGGATCATGTTGGAACGATGCCAACAAATCTAGTTATATCTTAACATAAGGAAATGCATATTCCTAACTCCTATAGGGATACTATTAGGACACATTGTATGCAAAGAAGGCATCAAGGTCGACTTTACAAAAATAAAAATTAATTCTTGACTTAAAAGCACCAGTGACCCCAAAACAAATTAGGGTACTACTGGGTCATACATGATACTACATAAAATTTATGAGATACTACTCAGATATGACCTATCCACTGGAAGAACTATTTATAGAAGACCAGGATTTTGACTAGACAGATGAATGTAGCATATCATTTGAAACACTAAAAAGGAAGCTAGTGGAGGCACCCATCCTAAGATTCCTAAATTGGTTGGTCAAATTTCACGTACATATCGACACATCAAGCCTAGCAATAGGAGCAATCCTAACACAACTAGGGGACAACAAAATGGATTATCCCATAGTTTACAGCAACAGAAAACTAAACAAGGCAGAAATAAACTATTTGACAACAGAGAGAGAAGCATTAGGAAAGGTTTTTGCACTACAGAAGTATTGACATTACCTACTAGCCAACCCTTTCATCTTTTATACCGACCACCAAGCATTAAAATACCTTGTAAACAAACCCTTATACCATGGGAGAATTTGTCGATGGATACTACTATTCCAAGAATTTGAATTTGAAGTCGTTGTTAGACCAGGAAAATTAAATGTCAGACCTGACCACTTATCATGAATCGACACAGGAGAGGAGCTGACTCTGAATCAAAGACAACCTCCTAGATGCACACTTATTTCAAATAGAATCAGTCCCAGTAGAATTAGAGGAAATAGCTCAATTATTAGAAAATGGTCAAGCACCAGAGGGCATGAGCACAAAAAAGAAACAAATCTTAGCTATGAAAGCTGCACCATATAGCCTCATAAATGGATTTTTATATCAAATGGGCTTGGACTACATCCTTAGAAGATGCGTATTATAACATGAAAGAAATAATATCGTGTACGAAGCGCAATATGGACTGGCGGGAGGACATTTTCAAGCAGACACAACTGCCAAGAAAATCCAACATTTTGGGCTATGGTGGGAGACACTATACAAGGCTTGTAAAAGTTTTGTTAGCCAATGCAACAGATGTCAATGACTGGGTCAACCTATGCCTAATACAGAAATGTCCTTGATATTAGTGAACCCAATTTTGAAATTTGAAATTTTGGCCATCGACTTCATAGGACCATTCCCGATACCAGCAAAAAGAACAGGTGCAAGATACATAATAATCGCAGTAGAATATGTAACCAAATGGGCAGAAGAAGAACCAGTCGACACATGTTCTAGTGAGATAGCTGCTAAATTTATCTACGAAAATATAATTACCAGATTTGGATTCCCAATAACCCTAATCAATGACCAAGGTTCACACTTTATTAACAAAACCATCAAAGCACTAACATACCAATTCAAAATTGACCATCGATATAGTACAACTTATCACCCTCAGTCGAATGGATCAATAGAGGCATTCAACAAAACATTAACAAGGGGTCTAACAAAAATATGCAATACCGACAAAGATGATTGGGACAAAAAGATACCTACAGTACTATGGCCTTACAGGAACAACATACAAGCGTTCGACCAAACAAACATCATTTCGACTAGTCTATGGCCAAGAAGCAGTTGTTCCACTACATTTTTTACAGCAAACACCTAGCATAGCAGATATTTTACATGTCGATGTCGAAGAAGGAAGGAAGGACCGACTGATGCAATTAAGTAAGCTAGAATGACACAGACTGTTCACTCTACAACATCAAGAAATAAAAAAATTGCAGAAGAAGGGTTAGCATGATCGCAATATTAAAAACAAAAATATGTCAGTCGGGGACCTCACCTTACTATACAACAGTCGAGTAAAATCAAAACCCAAAATGTTACACACATAATGGATGGGACCTTACATTGTCAAAGAGATTTGTGCCAATGGATTTGTCCGACTAAGGACATTACAAGTCATAAGATTTTGGAAACTTGTTAATGGTGCTCAACTAAAATGGTACAAAAATTAAAACAAGTTCGAAAAAAAAAAGAGCAGAGACATACATATAACGACCATAACTGTCAGAAGAAAAAAACTATAAAAATCTAAAAAGCCTAAAAAAAACAAAACAAAACCAACACCCATAACCCAAGATGACAGGAAATTTTGAAATATATACATTAGAGGAAATTTGAGGTCCAAAATCAGCCACCTAAGAAAAATAATAAAATAATAGTTATTAATTTTGGAGGAAGAATGAAAAAAACTACTTTTTGTATTCGTATTTTCGACATATCTCCTTGTGTTTTTACTCAAATTCTGAGCAGGAGAGCTTGTTTCATGCGGAATTTAATTCTGCATCCAATGGGTACCCACACTACATTCTTTTGATGGACCCCACTACCCTAAAAACAAGAAATACCTGAAAAAACGTGATGATAACATCATCATCACATTTTTTCAGGTATTTCTTGTTTTTGGGGTAGCGGGGTTCATCAAAAGTATGCAGTGTGGGTACTCATTGGATGAAAAATTAAATTCCCCATCCAACAATCTCTCCCTCTTGAAATTTGAGTAAAAACACAAAGATATATGTCAAAAATACGAACAAAAAAAGTAGTTTTCTTTTATGATAAATATGTCAATTCAACCATTATTGTTGACTCATTTTATTGAAATTCTATTGGTTATTAAATTCTAACTCACAAAATTTATTCGTGACACGTTTTCTTATAAGGCCCATTTTAGACCCCAAATTTCCTCTAATGATAACCAACGCTTCGACAACCGACACCAAACCCATCGACATACCGCCATCGACCATTCGCATGATCGACATCAACTGATGACCCTGAAGGTCAAATCATGCCTTCATGACTACGAACAGAAGGAGTGCCAAAATCAAATCGCAATAAATGCAAACTCCAGAGACCGTGCTGGACCATCACTTCTACCATTAATACATCCATCGACAGAAACGTCACCCTCTCCACCTATAAATATTGGACCAGAAAAATATCATTTACCGCATTTTGAAGAGATAGAACAAGTCAGCAATTGGAAATTTGAGAGATGAGAACATGTAAGTAAAACCAACCAAGAGAGAAGCAAAATGGCCTCGAAGCAAACCAGAGAAGCAACTGCAAAAATAAGGGAACTACAATCGGCATAAACCCACTCACGAGAAGACTAAGAAACATCAAGAACACAAAGTACAAGAAACCTCATGGGTGAAAACTTGGGCTGAAATCAAGAAATGGGCTTATGTCGAAAATAAACAGACACAAGAAGCAGAGAAGATAAACCACAATTCCATTATGAACTACATGAACACACCATTCATGGCGAGTTTTGGAGGAACGAAAGAAACCGCGGTAAAATTCATTATCAGCCGATACCACAACGAAAAATTTTACTTCGACAGGCCAGTAGAAATCTCTAGCGAAGTCATATACAAGCTGACTAGTCTCTCAAATCAAGGTGAACCTGTCCTTGTCAGCATAAAAGAAGGATTGGTAGAATGATTAACAGAGACACCATTAGAAAAAAACACAAAGGGGCTAATGATCAATCAAATACAATCCCAGACACCACAAATCCTGGCCAAAATCATAGCAACAGGTCTCACCCCTACAGGACGAGGGAGCGACTTGATGCTAGATATGTTAGAAGCGGTAGACACAATAGGAGAAACAAGAAAAGTCTACAGGTGGGATTAGTATGTCGCCGACATGCTCAAATCTATATGTGATAAGTGTCAGGAGTCGGTCGGAATTATAAGGTTCCCATCTCTAATACTCTGGATAATGATGTACCACTTGTGCCTAGTTGGGTACAAACAGTTCCAAGAACCACACAAATACCACATGTGTAGGTTCAAGCCATTTGTGCAGAATGGAATAATGAGGGAATTATCAAACGAAAAATTAATGTTGGAAAACTACTTCCAAAACTTAAAAATCTAGACAACCATATGGAGGGTGCCTCAGAACATCCGAAGAAGTCTACCAAAAACAACACACATCCAACTAGAAATCGACCACACTGCAGTCTGGTATATATAGGGAGAAAAAGCGAAAGAAAAACCTCTCAACTATTACCCAATAGTCGAAGATATTTTCCAACAGCTAGCTCAACAATCATATACAAAATTATCAATACCAGCAAAGGATAAAGAAGTAAACCTATCGATTGAGGAACCATTGACAGACCAGGAGAAGGAGGAGGACTATGAACTCTGACTATATATCAGCACGTTCGTGTCAAAAGAGACACCAGTAGAGGACACTAAGAAACTACAAATAACAACTTTACCAACACCAACCCAAAGGGGAAGTACACCGACTGAGCATCAGGTGACTAAACCAGCGGAGAAAAACATCATTCTGATTCACCAATAGGATGGAGGATAAGGACTAGAGGAAGACATTGAATCTGAAAACCCATAATACACTATAACCAAAGACAAAATCAGAAAACTAGCAAGGGAAATAACAACTGTAAGAAAAAAGGCAACTCAAGAAAAAGGGAAGGGGAAGCACAAGCTTATCCTCTCAGAATTAGAAGATGAAGATGAACTACTAGCTACGGCCATCGACATCATAGAAGAAGCTGTAGCGAACAAAGTTTCGGTCGAGACGCAGTTTAGATGCTTCATCGAGACAAGAGCAAAGCAGGGGAGGCCGAAAAATGTATAAACTACAACCCCCTCAGTCGATGAAAAACATTGTCAACCTAGTGTCTACACCCCCACCCCCATCTCCAACCCAGATTACATAGGAAGACACCACAGAGATACCCACCATAATCCTAGTTGGCATTTCCAAAAATTCTATGCCAGAAACCCTAAAAGAGAGGTTCGACCAAGATGGAGACTTCCAAGCATTCATTGAAAAACTTCTAGAATTGTTTACTTCAGCCTAGAAAATTTCTACTAAGTTCTCCTTGGTTGAACCTAGCACAACATGCCAACTCCTAGCACAACAAATTGGCCAGATACCACAAAAACTAAGAACTATAGGAACCATTAATTCGACTTTTGTAAGAAATCCTGACACCTCTTCCAAAATTGCTGCAAGTCGTACCACATCAATTGTACCCTCAGATAACCCCCATCCACCACTATCGAATGAACCAATCAGAGCTATAGAAGAAGATAACCAGGTCGACATGGTAGCAATCAATAAGGTAATCGATAATTTTTTCTCTGATGTCCTCAATGAATCACCACCAGAAGTCGACAATCCATTGTTTCCTGACAATATCCTCACTACACCAATTACACCCGACCATTCACCATCTCCACCACCACTTCCAAATCTAGAACCTTTAACAAACCCTGAACCGTTTGTACCAAATCCTCCAGATACACATCCATCTACAGATCCCACCTAAGAAAGTCAACTAGAAGTTACACCGACCATTGAAGATCAGCAACCAAAAAACCAACCATAGGAGAACCCACCACTTGTAGATGCATAGGCACAATTGCAGATAGAACATCATCAAGACAAGAAAAAGAGACAAAAAGAAGAAGGAACATCACAAAGAGAAGAGGGAGACAATGATCCACCTTAGCCAAGTGGGATTGACTACTGCAGTCGACACAACAAGACTAAGAGATGGAGGGTTGGGACAAATCTTAGAAACTCTGGCCACTGAGGCAAAAACAAGAAGCCAGTCCAGATGACAACAGGTCGACAACATGAAGAATGAACAATTCAAATTCCAGTCAAAATGCAGAAACTTAGATCACTATAATACCAGGGACGATGGAAGCCAAAACTGACAAGCCACTAGAAAAATAATATCAACTATTTGAGAGTGTGGTGATGACCCTACAAGTACACATACAAAATACAAAAGAAGATAAAAAAGAAGAGACATCCGGATTATTAATGCAATAGTACATAGGATTCTCTGAAGCTTACAAAGTGCTGCAAAAACACTTGGAAGAATCTGTCATCACAGAGGAGGTACTCCATGATTGGCCTACTAGTTATTACGGACAAGTATTTCAGCAAACCTGACAGACTCGAGAATAGATTCAAGCATTGGAAAGAAGAAAAATCATTGAATAATCACTAAGAAATACAATACAAAGATCAAATTGTATTGGAGGAAACCAAACTATAGAGACTAGAAAGACAAGCACAGCAGTGGGTACAACAAGTACTCCCAAGCTTGGATAGACTAGATACAATCTGCCCACAGATGAAAATATTACTAGAAGCAACAGAAGAAAGAGATCAATTCTTGGGACCCGACATGGAAAGTATAGCAGACCTTCCCATCCAAGAGAAGATGTCGACTTTATCAAGCATCACAATATTGACCATTGACATCCAGAAAGTACTATAAAGTTGGACATAATTTCAACATCAACTGGCTGTTACTGCGGAAGCAATTGTTGAATTATGCATACAAAAACGACCAACCATTTGACTACATAGCCCATGAAAACAAACGATAAAGTAACTATCTCAGATAGTACAAATTCTGAGTACCTCCCCTGTTTCTTCGAGATGAAGAAAGATTTTATTCCTAGGGAGATGTTGGAGGAGTTAGTCGGTGAGTCGACTAGTCAAACAACTGACTGATTAGGAGATCTGGTTAGCTGCATAAGGTCATTCGGTTGACCGAACCGACTAGTAGTTATATGTAACTATTTGTAAATCATATATATTAGGCTGTTGAGCCAAATGAGAACTCAGTTTAGTTCTGCGTATGTATGGACCCTCATGATATAATATAGTTTGTTATTCTATATCTATGTTCTCGTATTTTGTGTATGTTATGTCTATATGATTCAATTGTATTATTGGCAACCCTCTGTGATTTGTGAGATTACAACACGAAGTATGGAATTTCGGGGTGTCATTGGACACCAACTGTAAATGTGTTCACGTAAACTATAAGATACCTCAAATAGAAATAATTTATGAAACAATTGAACATTGTGATATAAAAAATAATAAACTCTGTGAAGAACGAGTTTGACTTACATATTGGAGTAACCCATTACCGTCAAACTCTGAAGAAGGCCCATAGAATATGTTTCGACAAGTTGTGCAAGGTTGTGGCATGATATGATGCTCTAAACCATCAACATGTCCAGTGTGATATCTAGAATTGGTGAGGTCTATAGACCTAAGTGGATCCTGTATGTGTGAAGGTCCATCCATAGATGTTCCATTCCCATATGACCCAGTCTTAGATGTTCCAACCCCTTGTACTACATTTCCCTCAACAGTAGTCCCATGTCGAAGCAATGTATATGCCAAATGGAATAATGCATTCCGTGTGTCATCAATCACGGGACCTGCTAGAGGATATAACTGAGGGGGGTTTCGAGTGCGTGGAGGCAGTCGCAGAATGTTTGGATCAGTCCTCACCCCTTGCCTATATTGGGGAAACCCATGTCCTACCCCATGGAACTCTAATATATCAAATTAATTTAAGTGTTTACCCAAGATAAACTCAGCATACAATTTTCTGAGGAAATAGAAAGTGATGTCTCTATTCCCATGAGGGTGTTCATCGAATACCATATACAAATGATCCATCCAATTGGCTTTAATATTTTCTTCTACACACCAGTATAGAGAAATTTGTGGTCGACTGGTGGGAGGAACTAATCTAGTACTAGGCTCCCAGAATAGTGAAAAAAGTTGATCTTTTTTTATCTTTAATTTCTTTAAATCTTTGTAGCTCATCCCAATGGAATAGCATTGCCTATAGGAATCCCTGTATGAGATAATGTTCTATAGTGCTCTGTGGGCATTGGAAATTGTATTCATCATGTTAACTAGTGCATCTTCCAATGGCTGTCTTATGTGGTCCCCTCCTCTAAAAATTAAACTAAGGTGTCTCAATGCACCTAAACGAGCAGGAATTTCTGAATTCCTATCGTGTTCCTCCTCCATGTGTTCGGTGTTTTGATTTGGGTTATTGGTGGTTTTATTTTGGACATTTTAGGCTCTGGTTTTCCTGAACCAAACCATATATAATGCATATTCTTTATAGATTTCATTTTTGGACTTGCGTTTTGGATTTATAGAATGGCACTAAAAATTGGAACCATATTCATGCGCGCACCCTTAAGTTGTATCAAGTTCATAAACTTCTCCATGATACTTCTATTGTATCAAGTCATGAGTAACGCATGTTGTGTTAAGTTAAGAGACTTGTGTTGTATCAAGTCTAGAACTTATGTTGTATTAAGTTCATGAACGTATGTTCTATTAAGTTATATTCATGAGAGATGCATGTACTGGGATTTTATGTTGTATTAAGGTCGAAGACTTGTGTTGTATCAAGTCTAGAACTTATGTTGTATGAAGACCATATGACTTGTGATGTATCAAGTCATGAGAATATACTATGTGATGTATGGCTATTCATGGTCACTAGGTGCTATAAGTCTCCTTTAGGGATTAGCTACCCCTAGAGTGATTTACTTTAGCATATGACTATATGGCCCGGGGTAATACATATGATCATAGGTTCAGAACAACTATTATGAGTATGAAATGATACAGATGATTAATTAATTAATCACTCATGCGCCATGCATAATTAATTAATGATAAATGAGATGAGAATAGACATAGAATAAGGATTTGAATTACCCATGTCATACATCTAGTGAACTCAAAATGCAAAGACATAAGTTAAGTCTAAGTTGTGAAAAACCTTTTTTAGTTAATCAAGAAATATACTCTTTGATTTATGCAAAGTGTTTGACAAGGATAGTACTGATTATGAAGAACTAAATACATTTATTTAAACTCGTAACTAATGGCCATGCACTTAGTTAATCAATTCACATTCAGTTCAATTTATTTTACTTCAGTTCAATTATGTCTAGTTCAGTTCAGTTCAGTCAGGTAAAATTCACTTAGAGGTAGTTAACACTAGTGAATTAATGGAGGGGGCATACATTTTGCATGGGTGATAATTTCGAGGTGACAGCTTGGCACCAATGAAAGGAAGGTGCAATAGGTAATGTGTGGAGATTGCGCACAATGCACACAGTGTTCACAGTTCCCAAAAGGAATTCAACCATTTTCTACCTCTCATTGTATGACTGAATAAGATTGTTATTAGATTGTTATGCTCTTGGAAAGGTTGTGACAATATTTTGAGAGATCTCTATTCTCTAGTGCTGCTTAGATATCTCTTATCATGAAATATGCAAGTGCTATAAAATCATTCTCTGTAATTATCTATCATACTCAAAGGATTGTTTGTTGGGTTTTTCATCCTCCGGATTTTGGAGGGTTTTTCGAGGGTACATCATGTGTCTTATGGATTGAATGATTTGTGTGTTTTAATTTTTTATGAGATCTACATGCACTAGTTTTTTTTTTTAATTTTTAAAGTTAAAGCATCTTTCATTATTACTCAAACATTGACATGGCGTTAGAGAGAGGGAGTGCAAGAGGTTAGCATTGTAGTTTATTTCTCCTCCATTATCAGATCTTAACTTAAGAACTTGATGACTAGATTGTTTTTCAACAAGGGCCTTGTAGGCCAATAACATGTTAAATAATTCGTTCAAAATTGTCCTGATGAAGTTTTTTGAGTACACATCTGGAACAAACACCATCCCTGCAAGAAATCATTGGAAGACCTGTCACCTTATTGTCTTTACATAGTTGTTGCAATGAGTGATAATTTAAGTTTCCAAATCGCTCATGCCAAATTTTTCTCAAGTTATCACAATGAGAAACAAAAAATGAAGGAAAAGGTGATGACCCAAATTCATTAAATTTGTACAACCTGGTAATATCATCAAAAATTCCAATATCTAGGACATGCTAAAGATATTTAAAATCCTTGATTACAACTTGGTGAGGTGTAAATGTTACCGTTTTACCTTCACCAAAATGAGTGATTTGACAAACTGAAAACAAATTGCAGGAAATTCTTGGAACACATAGTACATAACGAAAATGACCATTATGTAATGGAACTATTCCAGATCCTACAACACTTAGAGATATATCATCACCAATAAATATTTGTTTTGTGCATAGTATAAAATATGGCCTGATCCTTAGCCATATGATAATATGCTCTAGAATCAATGAGCCACTCACTTGAAGTAGAAGAAGAAGATGTAGTATAAGAAAAACGAAAATCACAAAGTGCATGGCCATCAGAGATAGATTCTAATGTCAAATCAAGGCTGATGTGGTACTTCTTCATTTCTACTTCCAATGATCACATCTTCTTGAAACACTTAGATTCATCAAGATTATATTTCCCGCAATAGTTTTAATGACACTTAGTATTCTTCCCATTTTGGCTTGCCTCCTTTGTCATTTTTGAAAGAATGAACTGACTAAGATGGTTTGGGAGCCTTGTTCGACTTATTATTGCAAAAAATTTGTTTCTTGGGAGGCTTCGACTTTTCTTTCTGTTGGGCCAGTAAGGCTTTCCTAGATGTATCTACATTGCTAATCATTTCAATATGTATGCTATTATATTGGTCTCTAATCAAGGAATCACAAAAGGATTCAAGACTAAGCTCTATATAGCTAGTTGGATTCAAGGATTCTTCCATGGAGTAAAATGTAGATACAAAAACAGAATACGAAGGTCCAAGTTTAGAAATAATATGATAAATGCATTGCTTGTCTTCCCTCTTAATCTTGCATTCTTCAAATAAGAGTCTAAGTGTTTTGTACTTAGATAAATACTATTGAATGCATGAAAAATCACTTAGATTTAAAGAAATCAACTCTGTAATATCCCAAATTTTTTACCTAACACTTATGGGAATGATCCCCATTGATTATGATGTTACCTTGATGTTTTATTTTGGTATACCGGGTGAAAGACCCCACTGCATATGAACATTATGATTTGTTTGATATATTGGGTGTGTGCCAATTAGATATGTTTTATGTATGATTTTATGTGTTGGGTGTGGACCCTGAAGCACATGATTAATGAGATGTTTTTTGTTGTGCAAGGAGCTCTAGAGCACATGAGTATTTACAATGTTTTGTGTTGAGCGATAAGCTCTAAAACACATGAGATATGAAAACCTTTTGTGTTGAGCAAGAAGCTCTGCAGAACATGAAAAGATAAATTGGCCCTGTGTTGGGCATAAGCCATGGATCCTTCCAAGTTGATGTTGAGCATAAGCTCTGGAACATCAGATCCTTGTCCATTGTATCGTTAGGTGTATCCTACAAGTACATACTAGCCTTAATATTGAGAAAGGAGCTCTGGAATTGCACTAAGTTTGCAACACTTTATTTTTAGCGTTGAGTATGGGCTTTGGATAAGCACTAAGAGTTACTGAAAAGAATTAATGATTTTGAGTGAAAACAACTCAATTAAAATATTGATCTCATTCGACTTATTTACAAGTGATTAAATGAAATATTGATTTTTTGTATCTCATCAAGTACTGAAGAACTACCATGTTATACAAGGGAATCCAACATGCAAGGATGTTTAGAGTTTCCTAGCCTAGTAGACTTAACCACCTACCTAATGGCCTTAATAAAGAAAGTGTCATAAGATTAGGGATCATAATATATGATACCTAAAGACAAATGTTAAAAAATAATATATATATATATATATATATATTATTAGATATTTTATACATGGTATGTATAAAGAGTAAGCATAGTAATAATATTAATCATGTAAGAAAGAAGGAAAGGCTCTATTTATTAGTATTACTTAAAAAATAATTAAATACCATTATACCTACAAAATTCCAAATAGGAACTAGTTAATAAGTTAATACGTTAAATATTAAAAGTACCTAAATTAAATAAAAGGGTTAAATCAAGAAATCAAATGATTATTGATTTAACTGCCCCTTTGACTGAAAATTTTGTCTATAAAGACCCGATCCAAAGAGAGGCTTGGGGACCTCTTCCATTTTTTGGAATCATTATTCTACCTGATTATTCTCAAGAGAGTTCTTGGAGAACAATTTCCTAAGAGAAAAAATGAGAACTGATTCAAACCTGATATCCTAGTTAGGGAAGCCTTGCCTTTGGAGCTCTAAGCTACTTTCATGTTGGATCCAACTCAGGGGGATATAGATTAAGACCAAGAATGGTTTCGGGTCATGTTTGGGTGGAACGTAGTAGTTCCCAAGTGATTATGTCATCTATATTGAGTCTGCAGGTTTCAGCCATTGGAATAGCTTCACTTTGCAGGTATGAGGTTCTTGAATTCTCTATTTCATTATCTAGTATAATTCCTATTAGAAAAGTTAAAGGGTTATGCTCTATTTATAACCCTATGTCTGTAATTGTATCCTATTAGAATAGTTAAGGGTTTATGTTATATTTCTAACCCTATGTTTGCAATTATTTCCCATTTAAGAAGTATTTAGGGATTATTTTCTTCCAACATAATTCTGCATTATATTTCATAGCTTATACTTTGTTTCCTAAAAAAAACCTAGAGATTACTCTAAATAGAGTTTATATGATTATTTTACTTATAGATTCTACTGGCATATTTCATTTGCCAGCAAACCTTTATTAAGGAGACAAAAGACTAAATAAAGATAACCTAAGACACAAATCATTACCATTAATTAATTTAAACAATATTATAATAAAGTAACAAATTAAAATGCCAGGAAGTCAAGACATCAAGACCTCTAATAGGTCTAAAGCTCTTTTATAAATAAACAATACTATAAACACATTATTCTATATTTGAGAATAATATTTAAACCGAATTAATAAGCTAGATTAAAATCATGGAATACCCCTCAGCGTTTGTGTTTATTTATTAAGAACCAAGTCATAAACAAAATCATTCCTCATACATTAACGAAATCCCTAAATAAAATCTACAGTTCAAATATTGAGACCATCTAATGGCCTTAAGATATAAACAATAATCCACATGAATCCATTGCATGTATAATAAACCAAACTATTTAAGTTACAAACTACATATACAAGAATCGTATGTCATAACGAAAGTCCCAACAAATAAATCCACCATAATGCTATGTACAACACTCATTAAAAATGTAGCATTAATACGTAGAGGTCACTGGATCAATTCCTGTCAACGATTAAATGCCCAAATCAACCCTTACAGTAATAACATTTAACAAACATAACGAACCAAGATCAATTCTTGTTCAGTCTTTTTTTATTTTACAAGTCACCATATCGAATCTTGTAGGATTCATTATTATTTTCTACCATATGCTGTAGCGTTTTAACTTAAGCCACACTATTATAAATACAGAGACCATAAATCAAATACATATAATCTCTACACAGTGGTCAAAATACTGAATTAAAAATACACACTGTAACTATGGCCCTCGTACAAAAATCCTAACAAAGCATTTAAACATTAATGCAATCCTGTCCACACTATGCGAATAGCAATGACACCTTTCAAAGGGTTACACCCCTGTCATGGCTTTTACAATCTAATACAAAGGATTAACCATAAACAAGTTTCAACCATAAAAATGATAATTCATTTACCAAACACACAGTCGCAGCTCTAATGGCCGGAAAAATGAGTGCCACTATGGCATGGTTCCCAAAGCCAACCAACGCTGTCAACAATTCCATATAAGAACTTAAACAATATTTTTGCATACACACATAATACACTAATGCCAAGAGTAAGAATTATATCTAGCAAATTGAGCAATATGCACATACTCTATATAAGAAAAACCAATAAACCCACACATAGTTTAAATACTATACTTTTCCTCTCTTAAAACGAAATAAGATTTTACACAGTCATATAACCCCAGCCTTGCACCATTGCAAGCAATGGTGCTAATGTTGTATCCAAGTTTAAACATAAATTACAATTTGTAGATCCTAGGAATGTTCGCCAAGGCTACATTCTCTACACAGAGTCCATAAAAGAAAACCTGAATGCATTTAAAGTTTCATCCCGAAGGAACTAAACCCCAATAAGAAAAACCCCAAGTCTTAATGCATCTTCGATGCTATACTCATTAACATTAGACACGGCCCCTTTCATTTCCATGGCCTTTAAAATCAGATTTCCAAACCCACGACGAGTTTGTTAAACTCTGTCACAAACAACCACACGAGAGAGGTACAAGCTTTAAACATTACAAAGAAGATCTTACCCGAATGGGTATGGCATTGACTCATGGATACCCATGACCCACAATTTTATTCATACCTTGCAACATGCAAAAAAAAATAGATATCACAATGAGGGGTATGCATTGAAACAAAACTGAACAAACAAACAACACAGTTAAACCAGAATGGATATGTACCTACCATCACAACTATCCTCCAAAGATCCACTGCACCACAAAACATAGAGGCAAATCTCATGCAGCTATGCTATGAATGTCCAAACCAATGGAAGATCCAATCACTAAGATTGAAGGCCACAATTTCCAAGGTGCATTTATGTCACCACCCTGGCCTCCATTAACATATTTCAATACCCACATTGTATAGTTTATATCATCCTTTAACACAGAGCCAAGTCTAATGCATTCCATGTAAAATGTGTATCGAATACATAGGACTTATCCATAGTCCATGGAATATGAAATATGCCATGGCAAGGATATTATAAGGTTTAAAATATTACACCAAAAACATGTTAAGACAAACCAAGTTTTCCAAGTTTTAAATACCATATAAAACGTGAACCATGTAAGTATTGTTTGCAGTAGTAATTACAATCTCGTCAACAAATCTGTAAAAACAATAATTGTAACCTCGACAACATAGGCTAGTGAAACACCCATCCTGGTGTAAATATCAACTAATAGCAGTTATAGTAACTACTAGGATAGGACTGTAAGTCCCTCGTTGCCCATGCTAAACATTAGTGAGGAGCGGACATTATGACTTGTTCAACTTCTCTAAGTAGTTTATGTCGTCAAGTGGACCTGCACGCGACAAGGAAAGAAATGCATTGGTTCAAAAGAACTAAGTAATTCCCGAAGTGACAAGTAGAAAACAGTTACCTCTCAGGTGTTTACAAGGGAAACAAGTCCCGCCACTCCACCCCTTTTTCAAATGTCAAGTTAAGTCAGAATTGTGTATACAACAGTAATCGAACCTTATAACCAATGAGTACGTAATCAAATAACTCAAATACATATAAATGTGTAACCATAGATCAATATAGTAATCACCATCATGGAAACATAAGTATTACATTAATAAGCACATCTTGAAATATAAAAGCAAGACATAAGAACAGCTTACGACATTACAACACTGTAAACAAAGTACGACACATTCCACAGAGTTAAATAATGTCCAACTCAGGAAGTATATGATTAGCCTATTAATTTTTTATTTTTTTTCAAATTTTGGGGACATTACATGTGGTATGAGAGCCCAGTTTCAACAGTAAGAGAGAAAATGGGTGTACCCAACATTCATTGCAAGGAAAATAAATTATTATTTAAATTTTGTTAACTAACATAAATTTTTCTTGTTATTAAAAAATTGCAATTGCAGGATTTTAAAGGAACAAGTGTAGATCATGCACACTGAAGAAGATAACAGTAGGCAAGGGAATTTGAATACCCCCACCCAGGAAGCAGAACTGGTGGTGGAACTGAATTCTGATCTGCTGAAAACCATACAAAGTTTCCAAGAGGACTTGCATAGTTTGAGAGATGATAATCTGACGAAAGAAAGGAACAACAAGCAATTAATGAAGCAGTGCCGCGAAACATGACTGGAGGAAGCCCACAGGGAAAACCCACTCATTCCACAAACATGTACAAGAAATAATTTTATCATAAACGTGCTAGCAGCACGAGAGAAGAAGGAAAAGAAGAGCATACCCCTAAACATCTAGAAGGATATTATCACAGTCTTTCTAGAGATGATTCTCTTTCCCCATGCAGAAAGAAATTGAAAAAGCCCCAACCTATAAAAGGGGAGATGAATACAAGGGAAAAATATGAAGAGTGGCTATTGGGTATGAGAAAATATTTATAAGTTCATAACTATCTAGTGAGATGAAAGCTCATCTAGCCATCTATAATTTAAAAAACAAAGCAGCTAGATGGTGGAGAGACTTGAAGCATACCAAAAAGGATGCGTTAAGAGAAATATGCTGGAGTAAGTTTTGCAAGATTTTTCAAGAGAACTACATGTCGAAAAGATTCTTTGACATAAAAGTAAAAGGGTTTCATGATTTACGTATGGGATCCATGACTATGGATGCTTTTATTAACATATTTTTGGATCTATTGCATTATGTACCCTACTTCAAGGATGATAAAGTAAAAATACAACAGTTTTGACGATGTCTTCCTCCCAAATTTCAAGAGAGGATTAAATTTGACATGCCTAAAACATTTGACACCACCTTACACAAAGACATGCATTTATATGAGCGTGGAAAGCTGAGGCAAGAGAACCTCAATAGAAACAGAGACATGTCTAAGAACTTCTCTAAAAACTGCAAACTAGGGCTTAACCCACCACCGTACAGAAAATAGAACAATAGTTTGCCAGGAAACAAGAACTTCAACAAATCAGGTACAAAGCCATATGTACCATCTCCAAATTCTAACAAACCAGCAACAAATGGGGGAGACAATGTTTCCTTGCTGCAAATTAAATGTTGGAAATGATAAGGGCCTCATTATGCATGGGGCTGTAAGAATAAAACCAATGGGGTCTTACACAACTTGCATGAAGAACCAATGGTAGAGGACATAGCTAGAACACCGTGAATTTATGGAGCCTTGGATGGCCGAAAGAAATACCATCATGATACCATGGTTGAGATAGAAGGTAAGATATTGAACAATTCTATTTCAATACAGATTGACCTCAATGCTTGCGGGAACTATGTATCGCCTAAAATTGTTGATGTATGTAAACTAGGAAAAGTTAAACATGATAAACCTTGGCTGGTGAAATTATCCACAGGTACAAAATGGAAAGTTTCGGAGATAGTTAAATATTGTGAGGTGAAATTGAATGGTTTTTCTACTAAAAAACCTGGACATCCTACCATTAGGATCATATGATATACTTATCAGCATGGACTGGTTGGAACAACAACATGTCATGCTCAATTTCTTATGCAAGTCAATCTTGTGTACACATAGCCAAGGGAATCAAGTGAAGATTCAAGGCACATTGAAGAAAGTTTCTGTAAGATAGATATATGCCTTAAAAGAAAAGAAGTGCATTAGGAAAGGCTGCAAACTGTTTGCAGTAAACATCCAATACATAGAGGCTGATAAGGAACAACACATGAGGAATTTCCAATTCTTGTAGAATTCAAGGATGTATTTCATCAGAAAATCCCAAGATTTCCTCTGAAACCATACCTAGAATTTTCCATAGAACTGACACTAGGATCAGTTTTGGCTTCAAAAGCCCCTTATCGCATGAGTGCACCAGAATTGGTGGAACTCAAACTGTAGTTGTAGGATTTGATTGAAAAGGGATATATCTAAGAAAGTGTGTCCCCTTGGGGTGCACCGATACTTTTCTTAAATAAAAAGGATGGTACAAAGTGGATGTGCATCAATTACCATTAGGTTAACAAGATGACTACCAAGAACTGATACCCACTCCCTAGGATCGATGACTTGTTCAACCAAGTATGAGGAGCCAAGATATTTTCAAATATCATCCTACGTTTTAGGTACCATCAAGTACAGATTCACGATGAGGATATTTACAAAAACACCTTTCATACAAGGTATGGTCACTACGAGTTTGTAGTAATGTCGTTTAGGTTGACCAATGCATCGATCGACTTTATGTGTATGATGAAAAATATATTCAGTAAATGAATGTATAAATTTTTGGTGGTCTATGATATACGACATTGTAGTTTACTCTAACAGTAAATAAGAGCATGAGGAACACCTCCCCATAGTGCTACAAGTGTTTCAGGAGCACCGACTCTATGCCAAGTTTAGTAAATGTGATTTTTACAAACCAGAGATACAGTACTTGGGTCACATCATCTCCAAGACAGGGATAGCTATGGACCTAGAAAATATTTAATCCATAGAATATTGGCCTACCCCTACTAGTGTCACCAACATTAGATCCTTTTTGGGATTAGCCGGATATTATCAAAAGTTCATTGAGAACTTCTTGAGAATAGCTTGTCCCATGACCTCTTTGCAAAAGAAGGAAAATAAGTTCTAATGGACAACCAAGTGCGAGGAAAGTTTTCAAAATATTACTAGCTTTTGATGGCCACACCAATACTACGAATTGAAGATCCCAATGGGGATTTTATTGTTTGCATGGATACAAGAAAGGAAGGGCTCGGAGGAGTCCTCTTACAAAATGATTACGCGATCTGTTATGAATCGTGAAAGTTAAAATAACATGACCAGAATTACCCCACACATGATATTGAGATAGAAGCCATCATCCACGCCTTGAAGATGTGGAGGCACTATCTAATGGGAAGGAAATCCTTCTGAAATATTTATTTGAGCAACCATATCTGAATTCCAGGCAAGACAGATGGTTGGCTTTCCCGAGTGACTACCATTTCGAGCTAAAGCATATAAAGGGAAACAAGAACAAGATTACTGATGCTTTGAGCTGACAAACCCGTATGATATACGAACTGAATTTAAGTCAAACCGATTTGGCTTTGAATGATAGGATTGGAACGACCAACAGAGTTGACCCTTTCTATGTAGAAATCCTCAAGAAGGTCCAAGAGGACAGGTTGTTTCAAGAACAAAAAGAGTAGGGTGTGTGCAAGAAGTTGAGGGCCTCTTTTGGTGCATTAGATGCAATACAAAACTGAAAAAATAGACATCCATCAACTTGCATGGATATTTTGAGGCACTTACACAATGAATCTTGCAATCAGTAAAAAACAAGAAATGTAGGAAATTGAATGACCTTTCCAAATATATATTTTTTTCTATTGAAAATGATGTTAACTATCTAAAGTTAGATAAATTTTAACGGGCACTTTTTATTTTTGGGACAAATTATAAGGTATATGTTTTTGTGGGTGTAGCGTCTGAGTGTCTAAATGATG
>LPNX010477487.1:265781-327644 GCA_001517045.1 Pseudotsuga menziesii
ACACATGCGTGTTTTGGGACTGTTAAAACAGTGAATTCCTTTTGTCCAAGAACAACTTCACTCTGTTTTTATGAAAATCCGATTAGCGCGCATTTTTTTTCAAGAGCACGAGCCTGCCTATGGAAATACTCACAATTTACACATTCTCCATCATTCTTTTTGTTATGCAAGTGCAGCATTGAGGACATCTTTCATGGTTAAGGAGCACACAGGATAAGATATCAAGCTTCAATGCCATTTCATGGTGATGGTGGATATAACTTTCATTTGCTTATTATTCAAGAGAACCAAAGGTAAATTTTCCCGTTCATTATTGTTTTGATTGGAAATATGAACAATTGAGAAGGAAGATTGAAGCACCTTGAAGGATCAATAGTTATAAAGCAAGTTAAAGGTTTGAAAGCTTGTAATTGAGGAGCAACAAAAACAAACTATATTGACATTGATCATTGTGTTGATGGGGAATGTACGTAACTGAGGAAGAAAATCAGCAAGGAAGAAGAGACCTCAAGAAGTCATCGAAGAAGAGAAAGAAAAGAAAATAATAGACATGATGAATCGGAGGCTTTCTTTGGAAACTAATCCAAATCCAATTATAGAGGATATGGCGGTTCATCCTATTAATCCAGCACAAGAAAAAAGGAAGCATTCACTAGAGGGACCTTCAATTTCCACAATAGTTGTTGAACAAGCACCCCATGTAAGTATTCAAGAAGCAAAACGTAGGTGCTCATTAGGGGATGTTTCAAATCCCACATCAAGTCAAAGTGATAAGTTACCATATCAAGACGAAGCTCATGAAGAGGCGTTGTACATGGAGCCTACTGTTGAAGAGGCGTTGGACATGGAGACTACTGTTGAAGAAGAAAATATTAACCGGACCATCTATGAGGATGTTGGACTTCCACCATCCAACTACCAGGAAGAGATTGAAGTACAATAAGTTGCTACTGAAACACCAGAGCGTATTGTTGATGCACTAGATGATAGAAATCCAGCCCCCTTACCTCCATTAGAAAGCACACGTCAAAGAACTCCGAAGCGTATACAAGTTGATGAAGGACTCCTCAATTCCATTGAAGGTACGCTATCTAAACGTAGTATTGCTTATCAAACTCAACAGATACTAAATAAATATTTTGTTTCTAAATGTGATGGAGATAAATGTAGAGTATTTTTATCATTGTTAAAATATAGGGGCATGAATATTGTTAGAAAATAGTTATGGATAACGATGATAAAGCCTTCTGGACCAAGTTCTCATATAGTTAAAAGATTAGTAGATGCCTTTGGTAAAATTGGTAAGAACAAACGGTCAAAGGACCACAATGCGGCTCGTCATGTGTTGTCACAAGCAGTTGTAAATAAGAACACCAGGGTCCTTCGTTTTCTTAAGCCTACATCTAAGCTAGTTAATTTGAATGTAAAAACCCTCCATAGGTATTCTATTAGAAGAGAACATCTTGACACAACCGCCCAGACAGATTTTTGGGCCTTTATTGGTCGGTTGCCACGTCGTGACATGAAGCTAGTTGATGCAGTAAAGGGACTAGTGCAGAGTTTTTGGCATGATCACACAAGGCCTTCTTCAAACTGGAAGGATGTACTAAAACTGAGAAGGGGTTCAAAGGACCATGAACCACATATTAAGCATCTTCTTGATATAACATAGACATAACTATACGAGAAATTTAGGACTGAACATAGACAATTGAATTTTGGGCAAAGATCTTTTGAGAAATGTAAGCCCTGGTATGTTAGAATAAATACTCTTCATAACACTTGTTGTTTTAGATAACATGTAGAATATGAATATTACTATGAAACATTTTTGTACATTCGTCGTGTGTTGCATACTAACCATGTGCAGGATTGCTCCTCGACAATACCATCGACCTCATCAAGAGAATTCATTCATAGTATCATGTGAAATAGGCCTGAGGGGCAAACTTACTATGCAAAATCCTGTTTGGATGGAACTTTCTCCAACTGTGTTGGAATGGCATTATTGAGCCAATGTATGCATGATACCGGAGACAATGAATTTGGGAATATGGTTACAGACATGAAAAGTTTCAAATATATTAGCTATGAAATAGTCCCAGGGAAAGAAAGAAAAAAAATAAAATTGGTGACATCTCAGGTACATGCATTTATCTATAAATTTATCTTTGAACAATTGCATTTCATTCCTTACTTACAAAAAAACCTGATATTGAGATCATTTTGTGTCAATAGGTAGAAGTTAGTGTCTTCGTCAAGGAATTTATTGAAAAGACACATCAATATGTTCAGCATGTCCACTTGGCACGATGGCAGGATGAGAAGTTTAGAATATGCAGAGATACATTTCCTCATGGTACTATACTTTCAGTTGTTGATTTTGCCGAGAACTACACTCTAAAACCTCAAAATGAGATCCAAAGTCAGTATTATCACTCTGAGCAGGTTTCCTTGATGGTGCATATCACATATAGGCATGGCCCAAATAACAGTGAAGAGCAAAGAGAAATTCTAAAGGAATATCACTTCTACATAAGTCATGATAGGTGCCATGACTTCCACTATGTACGTCATTGATTCATCATGTTCTATGATCATTTGAACGGTAGGAACATTCATATGGATCGACACTGGATTTGGTATGATGGATGTGCTGGTTAGTTCAAAAATGCACGCATATTTCAATGGTTGTGTTCATTGCATAAAAACTACAAAGTTCCACATATGTGGAACTATTTTGATATTGGGCATGGTAAAGGAGAGCATGATGGAGCTAGAGCATGTGTCAAAACAACCCTATGAAGAGAGGAATTGAAATTATCTACAATATCTACTATTCGAAATGCTCAATCTATAGTCAGGTGGTGCACGTCAGTAATGGGAGAGGAATCATCTATGCGAGTAGAATCCATAAGAAAGAGACATGTGGAGAGATTTTTTTGGGAGGTGGTAGACATAGATTGTTCACATGCATGAGAATGCAAGACTGTTCCTAGGACTCATGGCCTTCATTCGGTTCGAAGTTCTGATAACCCAATATTTGAAATTTGGACCAGAAAACTCGCTTGTTTTTGCCTGGCTTGTTGTGATGGTGACTGGGATGTGTGTGAATCATTGGATTGGGTTCATGGATGGGATCTCATACCACTTCCACTTGATCAGCGTGCAATTTTTGAGTTAAATCCGTTGGAAGAAGACTAATCGTCTATTTCTATAGATTTTGATCATGTATTAGACCTTGTACAACCTGGTATGATGCATTTCCTTAACATTTTTTTGTTAAATTTACATAGTCTTGAAACTCACATTAATGGCCTTGTATCACACGGAAAATATTTGATCATATACCTACAATCATACTATGCAAGACACATATATGCAGTGGTTGCCTCAAAATATAGTGAATGGTGTGGTGATTACTGGTTGGCACGTTGTATAGAGGGAAAGCAAACCCTCATTACGTCCATGACTAATGATGAAAAAAACCACTTCCCCATTGGGTCTATGGTTGTTAAAGGTGAATACCTTACACATGACAACAATGCAAGAAAGAAGGGTGGATATGTTTACAGGGATTACAAAGCAGGTGCAAGTGCATATCACTTTACCAACTTAGTCATTGGTACAAACCTCCAGGTATGAACAATGCCTAGCCGAAATTTATTGAAGGTACGCTACTTCTTACTAGATACAGAGCACGAGAGACTAATGGAGACCATCATTATAAGAGATGATCCGGAGGGCTTGGTTGTATGATAATAGGTGGGATCTAGCATGATGAGGTATGTATCATAATTTTAATTTCCCCACGTATGTTTCTTATGAATATGTCAATTTTGTGTTCTTGATATGCAAAATTTTCCATAATGTTGTTTATAAATATGCCAAAAGTTATCTTGTATGTCAAGTTAATGAACATGCCAAATTTTACATATGATCAATAAACCATATATATCAATCATATGAACATTTCAAGATCTCATTCACATGATATACATAACATTAGAATACATACATGTACCTCTGTAGGTCATACCTATCAAAGTTCTTTGTAGGCTCTCTTACAGGACTAAAACTCTAATTTTTTAAGTAGGTAATATTGTCAATGTTTTCAGCCGATATATACAACTAGGATGATGGAAACAAGATGCCGCAACGATAAACTTATGTGTTAAGGCTTGTATAATTTCCTTCTTGATAACTCACCTCTTATACCCGCATGTCCATTGCCAAAGGGGTAGTTCCTAGTAGTGTTGGAATTTCATCTCATTTTTATTTATTGAGAAGTTTAATTTCTACTGAAAAGATAATAAAAGATAATAAGAGATTTATTTAACTTTGTTTTTAGTTGATTATGTTTTTTTGAACATTGAAAGTGGAAGAAAATAACCTACTAATATTGACACAAACAAATAAAAAGTAACATGCTTCAACATTATGCATATGAAGTATTCAAAAGTAACATGCGCTAACATTATGCATGTGAAGTAGGTAAACATCATGCATGTGAAGATATTAAGTGATAAACTTAATAAACAAACAAAATTTGGAACCTCTCATGCTTTCGAAAGGTTAATGTTTCATATGCATAATAGAAAATTTTGGGAGGATGACATGTTGGGTCATTGGTGTACTTGAAATTGTGATATTTTAATTTTCAATTAAAAGATATGATTTTATTAAGGAGTTTAATTTCCAATTAAAAGATAACAATAAACTCATTTCCTCATGTTTCTCATTGATCATGTATTATAAAAATCCTGAAACAAAACAACATACTAGCAATGACAGCTCGACAACTGAAAAGTAACATTAAGTCATTGATGCACAGAAAGCCACAAACAGTGGGGATGTGGTTGGCGTTGCCATATTTCCCATGCCCAAACACGCTATTAGGAGTTGACAGAATTCAAAATTGTGGCTCCGTGAGGTTTTTTGTGCACTGGGCCCAAGTCCACCAGGTGTCCCTAAATGGTATCTGGAAATGACCTACAACTCGCCATAGATTGATGCTCAGGCCTCCGATCAATGAACCATCGATTCCGTTGGATTTGTGACATGGTATTTTAGCTAGGGGGGTGCCTCTCCCTCCTATCCATTTCCCGATGACCTCCGTCTACGGTGGTTTCTGAAGCTAGGGTTCTGCTTAGTGGGGGACAATGCAGTCACGCCAACGAGTTCCAAAGCTAGAAATCCACGGATGGTGGTGATGCAGTTGGAATTTCCATATTTCCCATGCCCAAAAACACTAGCAGGAGTTGACAGAATTCAAAATTTCCGCTCCATGAGGTTTTTTGTGCACCGGGCCCAAGTCCACCAAGTGTCTCTGAATGGTATCTGGAGGTGACTTGCAACTCACCATATATCGATGCTCGGGCCTCCGATCGATGAACCGTCAATTCTGTTGGATTCATAACATGGGATTTTAGCTAGGGGGGGGGCTCTCCCTCCTGTCCATTGCCCGATGACCTCCGTCTATAGTGGTTTCTGAAGCTAGGGTTTTTCTCAATAGGGGACAATGTAGTCACGCTAACGAGGGCCAAAGCTAGAAATCCACAGATGGTGGGGATGTGGTTGGCATTTCCATATTTCCCATGACCAAACACGCTAGTAGGAGTTGACGAAATTCAAAATTGCCGCTCCATGAGTTTTTTTGCGCACCGGGTCCAAGTCGAGCAGGTGTCCCTAAACGGTATCTGGAGGTGACGTGCAACTCGCCATAGATCGATGATCAGGCCTTCGATCGATGAATCGTCGATTCTATTGGATTCGTGACGTGGGATTTTAGCTGGGGGGGGGGGCTCTCCCTCCTGTCCATTGCCTGATGACCTCTATCTACGGTGGTTTCTGAAGCTAGGGTTTTTCTCAGTAGGGGACAGTGCAGTCACACCAATGAGGGCCAAAGCTGGAAAGCCACGAATGGTGGGGATTCAGTTGGCTTTGCCATATTTCCCATTCCCAAACATGCTAGTAGGAGTTGATGGAATTCAAAATTTCCTCTCCATGATTTTTTTTGCGCACCGGGCCCAAGTCCATTAGGTGTCCCTAAACTGTATTTGGAGGTGACCTGCAACTTGCCATAGATCATTTCTTGGGCCTCCAATCGATGAACCGTTGATTCCTTTGCATTCATGATATGGGATTTTAGCTAGCGGGGGGCCTCTCCCTCCTATCCATTTCCCGATGACCTCCATCTACGGTGGTTTCTGAAGCTATGGTTTCACTTAGTAGGGGACAATGTAGTCATTCCAATGAGGGCCAAAGCTAGAAAGCCACGGATGGTGGGGATGCAGTTGGTGTTGCCATATTTCCCATGCCCAAACACGCTAGCAGGATTTGATGGAATTCAAAATTGCGGCTCTGTGAGGTTTTTTGCGCACCGGGCACAAGTCCACCAGGTGTCCCTGAACGGTATCTGGAGGTGACCTACAACTCGCCATAGATCGATGCTCGGGACTCCAATCTACGAACTGTCGATTCCATTGGATTCATGACATGGGATTTTATCTAGGGGGGGCCTCTCCCTCCTATCCATTTCCTAGTGACCTCCGTCTATGATGGTTTCTGAAGCTAGGGTTTCGCTCAGTAGGGACAATGCAGTCATGCCAATGAGGGCCAAAGCTGGACAATGCATTTCATGGCAACGAAGGCCAAACTTGGGAAACCCTATCCCTAACTAGGGATTATTGTTTAACATGCATGGCCCATAACCATAACCCTACCAAGGAAACCCTAATCCTAACCCTAATCTTATCTTACTGTCACAACTCAATTCAAAATCAATCTAATGTCAAACTAAACTTTTTCAAATCCGGTGGACTTATGCTTCAAATCATGTTGATTCACAAAGTTGGTTCTCAGTCTTTGGATTCTATTGTAGTTCCTTTAATGTTGAGTGATTAGTCACTGGGTGCATGAGGTTTGTTGAATAGTGTTGTTGGTTGTTGATGAAATGTGAAGCATGTATTGCACTTATTTTTATTAAATTAAACTTGAGAATTGACTTAACTTGTAATTTAATGAATCCAAACTCACAATTTTTAATTAGATATATCCAATTGGTGTGCAAGTAGTGAGTTCATTGAAACCTTCAAATACATTCTATTGCACTTATATTTATTAAATTACACAAGCAAGAACTTTGACTTTAGTGTGCATGTATTGAGATCATTGAAACCTTTCAAAATAATAGTTTTTTTCTTTTGACATAGTGCATTCTTAAGTAATAGATAATCCTCACAAATCAATACAATAGATTGACATAAGAACATGTGGAAACCAAAGAACAAATTCAAAGTGAAATGTTTCATTCATTTATAACTAAAATGTCAATGTACATGTCCCCAAAAGTACATATATATCCAAAAGTACATATATATCCAAAAGTAACCAGAAGTACATGTGTCTCCACAACTATCCAAGACTATCCAAGCCACATGTACATGTATCCAAAACTATCCAATCCACATGTACATGTAAGTGAAATATCAATGTACATGTCTCCAAAAGTACATGTATCCAAAACTGTCCAAGCCACATGTACATGTATTGAAATGTACATATCCCATAAGACACATCAAAACTCAAGC
Organism: Pseudotsuga menziesii; assembly: GCA_001517045.1. Lineage (NCBI taxonomy): Eukaryota > Viridiplantae > Streptophyta > Pinopsida > Pinales > Pinaceae > Pseudotsuga > Pseudotsuga menziesii. The sequence goes on from LPNX010477487.1 coordinate 273,374, forward strand.
TTCCTCTTGTTCTTTCTCGAGGGTGATCCTGTAGGCACAACTATAGGACCAGTGTGCATCTCTGGATCATGCAAATTAAATATCAATTGTTAAATTCAACTAACTATGTACTAATACATTTTCTCAATAAAATGCCATATCTAAATTAACTCAAAAATTATCAAAATGATAGTGGACATTGCATGAAACAATTGTTCATTAATGGACATCTCACCTCAATGACAGACTGTGACAAAGGGGATTGTGTTTCTTGTGTAGCAGATGGAGCTGTTGGTTGAACATGAAGGATGGTCGCATCCATGGTCGAACCAAAGGGGGAAGGAAATGGTGGTGGTGGTGGTGGATACAATCACCAAATATTGAAATAGTTAGAAATGTGCATGAATAAACAATAGACAACAATAACACACTATGTCTATATCATGTTCAAATAGTTTTACCTCTGTGGCTTGTTGTTATTGCAGATTCCACATTGACTATTGCATGAATAACTCTTGCTGCTGGTGGCTACAATGTTGAAATAGTTATACATGCATGAATAAACATACGTCAACAATAATAAACTATGTAATGATCATGTTGAAATAGTTGTACCTCTATCTGACTTGTTGCCATTGTAGATGCACCACTGACTGCTACATCAACCATCCCTTCAAGGTTTTCAATAGTAAAATTTGGATCCTAATGCAGTAAACATGCAAATCAAACATTAACAAACCATTTTATGCACTGGATTTCAAGTTAACCAAGAAATATCATCGAAGGATATACAAATTACCATGGTATCAGTATCTCCATGGTCATCGACAACTTGACTCTTTCTAGGAGTAGGCCGTCTCATATACACTTGACCCTTGTTCACATATGGCCTATGAGGAGATACAACTCCAGGAAATGGTCCAGGTGTTTTGGTTGGTGCCTATAGTCAACAAGAGTTCATGTAGTTAGACATGCATGATTCAACGAACATACATGTATTTAAAAAATGACATTTTTTAAATGTTTAAAATGTTTACCTCCATCACTGCTTTCCCTCATGAAGGATCTGGCATCTGCAACTTTAATAATTATAAATATTAGACCGTAGATAGAATTAGTGAACTAACATGTTCAATGTGTGGAAATTAACAAATTAATAAGTATTAAAAAGCTGACATTTTCAAAATGTTTACCTCGGTGTGAGATATGACAATGGGTGCTATATGAATCTTGTTGAAATATTGTAACTTCAAAGAATATTCTATATGTATCTTTTTGTGGTCCCCAATGGTCCTACCGGGAGAACCACTTGTATTACATTGTACCCCGATGCTCCTAATCGGAAGAACTAATAAGAGTAATGAGGTAGTCCCCTCTAATTGTAAAGGTGGGTCATCAGCACCCCAGTGTGGTTACTTGAGCCTACATGTGTAACTCGAGCCTACATGATTTAACTCGAGCCTACATGTCAAATGAGTTAACTTAAGTGAACGGATGAATATAAATAGAGGTGTAGTACTCCTCATTTGTGACACACACACTCTCACTTGTGTAGCGCATTAGTGGAGAAGAGAAGTAGCTGGAGAAGGAGGAGGATCGGGCTTTGATCTCCTTGCTGGTTTTATCTTTTATCTTTTTGGGGCATCTATATTGAGGAAGCTTTTGTTGGGTTTTTCCCTTTAGGGTTTTCCCAGGATAAATCTTTGTGTTCCTTTTTTATGGTTGTGCTTGTCTATCTTTCAGTGATCCTCTTGATATGCTTTTGTCATGAAAATGAAATGAAATACTGATGTCTTAGCTAAGCATATGAAAATTTAACATGGAATCAGAGCCACCCTGAAAAGAAGACATTGTGCAACTAGAGGATCTAGGGATTCTTAATTTTTGGTTCTCTCTCCACAATTGATCAGCAAAAGAAGGCTAGGCTGACTCTCCATTGAAGGGCACATCTTTTTGTCGAAGCGGAATTCGATTCCAAGCATTTTTAGTTTTTGGTGTGGGAAATTAGGGCTTCTTGCAAAAGAAGAATTTTTGAGTGATCCCAACATAGGATTTCTCTCCTCATCAAAATCGAATTCTAGAGACCTCGATCAAGTTTTTTGGTTGGGTGAAACTTCAGGAAAGTCAAACCCTAGTTTGACCCCGAGCTAGAAAAACTCTAAATACTAAAACTGCTAAGTTTCGGTACATTCGCTATATCCAGATATTGGAGAAGTTTCAGGAGCTAAACATTGAAAATACTGAAGATAAAATTTGGATGTACAATGTGTCCAAAATTCAGCCTCAGATGCACTATATTTTGGGAGATATGATCCCTCCAATTTAGGGTTCTAGCCTCTTCCAGAATTCATCCCTAAACAGGACACCTGGGGAACATTGATATAGCTTGGGATACAGAGGTACAAATTGAATTCCTAAAGATTTTCCATAAATATCATAGACTTTACTTTCTGTGGTCCTAATTTTAGAACCAGAATATGAAACAGTGACACATGGCAGTCCGTACAACTTCGCTGATCTGAACAATCCTGTAACAAGTCACCGTGGGAAAAGGATCTTAAATACCAATTGGTGAAACAAAATCTGATGAAACATATGGTGTTGTATCAGGTACATGTGAGGTTATCTCAGTGCGAAATTTAAGACACATAGGAGCAGTAATTTCAGAGATATCACAGAGACAGTGACAGGCATTTCTGCAGAAGAAATTGGAAAACTAGGGCTTCCTGTTCTGGGAGCTTCCCTCCACTGTTTTCAAAAAATGAGTACATTAGACAGCTCCATTTGAAGAGATCTATATTTATATCCAATCATATCTTAAATATTCCAAGTTTTGAAAATTAGGGTTTCTCTGACAAACCCTAAATCAGCTAGCTCTGGAAGCAAAACGGACACCTCAAATCGGTAAGATCTAATATTTTGCTACTTGCATTTGAGGTTCTCATTTCAAAGTGATCTATCACATCAGATTTATGATAAGCTTGGTAAAGTTGACAAATTCCAAGAATGGAAGTATATGATCTCTCTAAAGAAAAATAATTGGACACCTACATAAGTAGATAGGTTCCAGTTCCATATGAAGATGAGGCTCAAAGCCTTACACAAGAAGAACTTGATCAAGGCCAAGAAGACCATTGTTGATTCAATCACAGATCAACTTGTACCACAAGTTTCTTCCCTAAAGACACTGAATATGTTTGATTCCTTGATCAAGATATTTGAAGATAAGAACTTAAATCAGAATATGGCTTTGAGAAAATAGTTGAAGAATGTGAAGATCCAGAATGCAGAACAACTTGAAGTAGTAGAAGAAGAAGTGGAGATTGCAGAAGTGGTGATAGCCACCTTGAATGGCCTCCCAAGATCATGGGATTCATGCAAATAATGTATGCCAAAAGGAAGTAATTTCTTTCAGCTCGACTCATAAGAAGAGAAGAAGAAGATGGGAGCAATTGAAGATCAAGCTCTCACCATTCAAAGAAGATCCCTCAAGCGATGAGGAATATGAAGAACTCAATTGTTGTCATTTGGATAAGAAATGATGATTCCATGAATGAAGAAGATGATAAAGAAGAATGATCAAGATGGAGTCTTCCCACAAAACAAATAAAATATAAATATTCAATTGGCATTTCATGATATTGTTTTTTTATACATTTGATTATATTCAGTTGATGTGTTATGTATGATAGATTGTTTGCATTAATGATTGTATACTACTAATATGCATGTGATGGTTAAGTAGCTCATGGTGCTATACAAATCTCCATTGCTACTTATCAAACCTCTTTGCTGACATATTGGATTAGTGCACAATATCAATAATGTCGAGGTGGATATGGAAGGCATCTAGAAAGTTTATGTGAGATATGGATGAATGTTGTATTGACTAAACAGTTGCATGATGCATAAGAATTTGTCGTTATGCATATGTTTTATGAAATACTTCTAACCATGCAACTGGTGCATTTGAATTGTAGGAAAGGTCATGAACAACCTCCTACAAGAAAAGAAGGATGAGACTTGTTCTGAAGAACAAGTGATGACAATTCAAGATTCACTCCAATAAACATGAATCTAAAGCTCCCGGGGTCAGAGACACCATGAAGGAAGAAAGAGCTTCAGAGAGTGGTAGATCCACCTTGAAGGATGAAGACCACCATGGGTACAAGAGATAACTCAAGATGAAGAAAAGAATGCTATGAAAGAAGCTATGATCAAAGAATAACAGTTGATCATGGGGAATGATGTATATGATATGATGGAACAAGTGTACAAAGCAAGGTTCATGATTCTCCCCAGAAAGAATAGACTATGACATGACATACTCTATTTACCAGTATATATCAAGCATAGAACCACCTATACAGAATGAAGAGGGAAGATGATACTCCACTTCAGGGGGAGTGACTACAGAAAATTATATCTGAGTTCGACATGGTACAACATGATGGATAGATTTGTGATGAATAGAGACTTTACCAAGAGTAAAGTGGGTTCCATCCTTCAAGGTTGAATGCAAAAGACTAGGATATGTTGATGACCTGAGAAGACAAACTCATAGAAGATGTTATGATACTAGAATGATTTTTGGGATATAGTACTCAAACCAGAAAGTAAGAATGTGGTATCTTCCAAATGGATTTGCAAGATAAGATATGTTGCTGATAGAAGTAAGGTAAGATTTGTGGCTAGAGGTTTCTATCAGAAAGAGGGAATTAATTCTGAAGAGACACTTACTCCAGGAAGCAAGGTACACTTCCTTCAGAACTATCATGGTAGTTTCTTCCATGATGAAGTAAAGACAATCCTTCCTTAATGGTATGATTGAGGAAGAGTTTTACATCGAATAGTCACGAGGATTTGAAGTTGAAGACAGATGGAATCAAGTATGCAAGTTGAATAAGGCCCTCTATGCCCTGAAGCAAGCTCCCAGAGCTTGGTATGGAATAATAGATAGTTTCCTGATGAGCATGGGCTTTGCCAAGAGTAAACTCGATCCTAACATTTCCTACAAGGTTGTAGAAGATGTACCTGTCATTCTATTACTATATGTGGGTGACTTATTCTTGACAGGGAATGAGAAACAGATCATGGAAAGCAAGAATAAACTAGCAGAAGAATTTGAGATGAAAGACCTTGGGTTAATGCATTATTTCCTAGGTCTGGAAGTATGGCAAAGTTCAGAAGGAATCTTTCTCAACCAGGGAAAGTATGTGGCAGAAATATTGAAGAGATTCAATATGTTGGAATGCAAATTCATGGCCACACCCATGGACTCTAACCTGAAGCTGTTAGCTGATGACTCATTAGAGTTAGTGGATGTGACTCACTACAGACAGATCATTGGGTCATTGATGTACTTAAAAAATACTAGACTAGACATTTGTTTTGTTGTGAACACCTTAAGTCAATATCTTGTTCAACCAAGACGGGTTCACCTAGTAGCTGCAAAACATCTGATGAGATATATGAAAGGGACTATAGACTTTGGTCTATACTATGATGGTAGCCATGAGTATAGATTGTATGGCTACACAGATGCAGATTGGGCTGGAAGTATCTCGGACAGGAAAAGCACATCAGGTATATGCTTTTGTTTGAGGTCTGTTATGAGTTCATGGTTTAGCAGGAAATAGTCCAGTGTTTCTCTTAGCACAGTTGAAGCAGAATATATAGCAGATTGCTCTACTAAGTTGTGAAGCCATATGGCTTCAGAAGCTGATATCAGGTCTCTTTGACCTGAAGATGGACACTACAATGATTCTATGTGATAACCATAGTTGTGATGACAAAGAACCCTTTTATCAAACGTAACACGTAGAAATCTAGTATTTCTACATACAAGATAAGATGCAAATGATGATACTGTAGATGCAGATGATGGTGATTTAGTATTTATATACTGAATATAGAGATGATGATGTTTCGGTATTCCCATACTAAATATATAGATGATGATGATTTCAGTATTCCCATACTGAAGATATAGATGATATTTCAGTATTTACATACTATAGATATAGATGATGGTGATTCCATATTTCTATACTAAATATAGAGATGATGATGCTTTCAGTATTTCTATACTGAAGATATAGATGATGATGCTTTTAGTATTCACATACTGGAGATATAGATGGTGATAGATTAGTATTCAGATACTGAAGATGTAGATGATGTTGGTTTGGATGATGATGTATTGACGAAGCCTCTGCCTCAAGTAGAGTTCAAACACTTTCAAGACAAGCTTGGTGTTGTTTGGAAAGGCCTTCCTTGAAAGGGGGAGTAGTGATGTTGTAGTGGGATTGTATCATCCCTTGGAATTTTCCCTAAAGTGATCTGGAGACCTCGGTCCTCGAGAATGAAGAGGGATTGTATCATCTTGGGACATCTGTCCATAATAGATCCGGTGACCTCGGTCCTCGAGAACGTGGTGGGATTGTATCATCCCTGGGCACTTGCCCTAAAGTGATCCAGAGACCTCGGTCTTTGAGAATGAAGAGGGATTGTATCATCTTGGGACATCTGTCCATAATAGATCCGGTGACCTCGATCCTCTAGAATGTGGTAGGATTGCATCATCCTTGGACATCGTCCTAAAGTGATAGGGACTGATTCTCCCATAATCAATCTAGTGGCTTCGGTCCTCGAGAATGTGGTAGGATTGCATCATCCTTGGACATAGTCCTAAAGTGATAGGGACTGATTCTCCCGTAATCAATCTGGTGGCTTCGGTCCTCGAGAATGTGGTAGGATTGCATCATCCTTGGACATAGTCCTAAAGTGATAGGGACTGATTCTCCCGTAATCAATCCGGTGGCTTTGGTCCTCGAGAATGTGGTAGTATTGCATCATCCTTGGACATAGTCCTAAAGTGATAGGGACTGATTCTCTCGTAATCAATCTGGTGGCTTCGATCCTCGAGAATGTGGTAGGATTGCATCGTCCTTGGACTTAGTCCTAAAGTGATAGGGACTGATCCTCCCATAATCAATCCGGTAACTTCGGTTGTCGAGAATGTGGTGGGATTGTATCATCCCTGGACTTGAAGTTAAAAAATGATCCAAATACTTTCTATCTTTGAGTTGTGGATTGCAGGTTGTTGCTGATGATGATGATGCCGTATTGATCGAAAGATAAAAGTATGATGATGATGACGTATTGATCGAAATATCAGAGTATGATGATGTACTAATCGAAAGATCAGAGTATGATGATGACGTACTGATCAAAAAATCAGAGTATGATGATGATGACGTACTAATCTAAAGATCAGAGTATGATGATGATGCACTATGATTATGATGTTTCTGATCGAAATATTAGAGTATGATGTTGATGTTTCTGATCAAAAGATCAGAGTATGTTGATGATGTTTCTGATCGAAAGATTAGAGTATGATGATGATGTTTCTATGTTGATGATGTTTCTGATCGAAAGATCAGAGTATGATGATGATGTTTCTGATCGAAAGATCAGAATGTGATGATGATTATGATCGACATATCAGAATATGATGATGATGATGTTGCTGCTGATCGAAAGGGAAAAGTGTTGATGATGATATTGTTGATCGAGAGATCAAAGTACTGAAGATGTTCCTGATCGAAAGGAAAAAATGCTGAAGATGTTGTTGCTGATCGAAAAGTCAAAGTGCTGAAGATGTTGCTGATCGAAAGGTCAAAATGTTGAAGATGTTGTTGCTGATCAAACAGTCAAAGTTCTGAAGATGTTGCTGATCGAAAGGTCCAAGTGCTAAAGATTTCGTTGCTAATTGAAAGATCAAAATGCTGAAGATGTTGTTGATCAAAGACTGAAGATGTTGCTGATGATGAAGACTGAATATTGAAGATGAAGACTACATGATGTTGAAAAGCTTCCAAAGATTTATAGATGTGTTACCCTGCTGATGTTGATGATGTCCCCTATCTCTACTCTTGTTGTTGTTGATGTTGTTGTAGAATACCCTTCTCGTTAAGGGGGAGTGTTGAAATATTGTAACTTCGAAGAATATTCTATATGTATATTTTTGTGGTCCCCAATGGTCCTACCAGGAGAACCACTTGTATTACATTGTACCTCGATGCTCCTAATCGAAAGAACTAATAAGAGTCATGAGGTATTCCCGTCTAATTGTAAAGGTGGGTCATCAACACCCTAGTGTGGTTACTTGAGCCTACATGTGTAACTCAAGCCTACATGATTTAACTCAAGCCTACATGTCAAATGAGTTAACTTAAGTGAACAGATGAATATAAATAGAGGTGTAGTGCTCCTCATTTGTGACACACACACTCTCACTTGTGTAGCGCACTAGTGGAGAAGAGAAGTAGCTGGAGAAGGAGGAGGATCAGGCTTTGATCTCCTTGCTGGTTTTATCTTTTATCTTTTTGGGGCATCTATATTGAGGAAGATTTTGCTAGGTTTTTCCCTTTAGGGTTCCCAGGATAAATCTTTGTGTTCCTTTTTTATGGTTGTGCTTGTCTATCTTTTAGTGATCCTGTGTATATGCTTTTGTCATGAAAATGAAATGAAATATTGATGTCTTAGCTAAGCATATGAAAATTTAACAAATGTCTCCACCAACCAAGGGATCAGTGGATGGAATTTCATGCCCAGATATTTCCTCGGTCAATACGACCATGGATCCTACCTCCATCAATGCTTTCCCTCATGAAGGATCTAACATCTGCAAGTTTAATAATTGTAAATATTAGACCATAGATAACATTAGTGAACTAACATGTATAGTATGTGGAAATTAACAAATTAACAAGTATTAAAAAAATAAAATTTTAAAATGTTTACCTTGGTGTGAGATACGACAATGGGTGCTATAGGAATCTCTCCACCAACCAAGGGATCAGTGGATGGAATGTCATGCCCCTGTGTAGAGTGTGGAACATGAAACTCCGGGGCGCCACTGCCAGTATAAAGCATCAACTGCAAGTTCACAAAATTAATATATTATCTCAAACTATACATATGTGTACAAAGAGGAAAATAAATCAACAATTTATTACAATTAACCATATACATACATCACTCAAAAACCCACTGAAGACAACATCTGACGAAAGACCATAGCATGGACGACCACACGATGTGCACTCGTGAGGCTCAAAAGTAGGCTGGGAATGTGCTGATGGTGTTGCACTAGTAGATGGTCCTGCAGTACATGGGGGTACTGCGCTAGTGGGTGGTACTGCACTAGAAGATGGTCCTGCATCATGAAGACCTGGTGTATGTACCACACCAAGGACATATGTCCCTTCCTCACTCATATGTTGAACCATAGTGCTATGGTGAACAATGGCCTGTGCCAAACTCAAAAATGCATCACGTGTCTGTGGAATAACACGATGTACAGGTGGGACATCTGGCCTAGGTAACTACCTCCGAGGTGCAGGGATAGGGCAATCAATGTCTTGAAGCTTGGCATTGGGTCGGTTTTGGGGCATCCCCCCAGCGATCCCGTGAAACTCCAATATATCAAAATATTTTATGTGTTTACCCAACATGAACTCTGCATACATCTTTCGAAAGAAATACAAGGGGATTTCCCTGTTTTTGTGTGGTGGCATATCAAAAACCATATACCATCTATCCATCCAGTTATCAACAAATGGTTGATATGTGCACCACTCGATAGAGATATGTGGCCTATTTGCAATTGGGATTTCCCCCATGTGAGGGTCCCTAAACAATGAAAATATATGCTCTTTGGTAATTTTCAACTTTTTTATTGCACTGTAGCTAAGCCCATCAACGTACTCACGTCTTTTTCTTTCTCTATATGAAGTAATATCATATAGTATGTTTCTTAACAATGTAATAGTCTCAAAAATTTCATCCAAAGTGGATGCAAGTGAATGTCGAATCATATCACCACCACTAAAAGCATTACTAAGACCTCTCAACTAGGCAAGCTCAATCAATATTTCAGCATTGGTGTCCATAGCTGCAACTGCAATAAAAAAATCAATAAGGAAATCATTAGAAATGTACACATGGTATATAATGACATCTCTTCAAAATTGAAAATGTAAATTAAGGAAAACTCAAGTTACAAGCAATTTAATGGAATTCACTTACATACATTTAAAACTTAAAATTAAACATTTAACAATTAAATAGTGAGTTTTGTTCAACTTCTTTCTAGAAGTTAAGGCACTTCTTCACCCTCATTGGTGACTTTTCCATGCACACTTGGGTTTAAACTTCTTTGAATTTAGGAGTGCTATTTTGACATGTTTTGGCCTTTACGTCCCTTGGATATGTAAAAAAAAGGGGCAAGGGACTATTAGGACATGTGAGACAAGAAAAGGGGTGATACAGGGCTGCCACCATATCCTCTAAATATAATTGACTCGATCATGGTTGGGAACACTCTCACGATGCACTCTAGGTAGTTCATGGGTGTTCACCATTTCCATTGTTGTATAACCATGGAAACCAACCAAAAGTTACATGAAAAATAGAGAATTTGTGGACTGGACTACAATTGGTTGTAGATGAGCTTAGAGACTCAACATGTAGAAATATATTACCCATTGTTTTTTCTATTTTAAAAAATGGTTGATAAACCTAGTGATGCAGGGGCATAGACTGTTTAAGTAAAGTCATTTATGTCTTTGCTAGATCTATGGATCTTAGGGATACCTAGGGTCTCACATGTTTCTAATTTTATTTATTATTTTTATAGGATAAAAGAAGCAGAATTCATGTTCTTGCGTTTGCTAACATGGGTTTCCTACACCTTGTGCCTTATACCATATTTTTATGTTGGTTCTACCAATTGGTGTGTAATATCTAGGGCTTCTATTGTAATTGGAACATAAGATAGCTTGTCCATTACTCTCTCTTGCATATTGTGGAGAATTATGAGATATGTGTTTTTTAGAACCGTACTCAATAGTAATTTTGTGTCTCTCTTATAGTATTTTTGTTCCTTTTGTTTATGCCTCTCAATCTCATTATGATGTGGGATTTCTATCTTTCTTTGTCTTTAATTTGAATGTAGATATATATTGTTTTTTTAATTATTAAAACCCTTGGGTTATAATTTTAGCTTCCTTCCACACACACTCTATACTTGTGTTTGTTTTATATATTTCTAGCCTTTTGGAACATTGAATATCTATTAGACATGATGTTTTTTATTCTTATAGCCTCTTTTAGTTTGAATCCATCAAAAATTAGCTTGGGACTTGTTGGGTTGATTATTCTATTAAAAAACACAATTATAGGTTAAAAATGTGGAAATTGAACCCATTGATACATTAATTTTACTCACAACAATTATCAATTGAACATGCAAAATCACTCACAAAAGAGACTGAATAATGAGCTGAACACTAAACTGTATTGAATAAGTGTACAATAGCCAACCCTGTAACATAATAGGTTGCTTCATTAAATAATTACATAAGGTATTCGAATGCATGAGGAGCAATTCGAATCTAGCATAAAGAAGGCTTACTAAAATTAAGCAAATCCCCCATAGGTGCAAAAAGCTGATCCCAAATCAGTCATGGAGCTCACGAATTGGAAAAAGCACTTAGGCAAGCTAAAACATGATGGAATGACAACTAATACATGCTTTTACAAGGAGAAAAGAGTGGATAATGAAGAGGACCAAAAACTAGTTCACCTCACCTAGTCAAACTTTCCCTATTTCCTTAAAGCATTGAAAAAGCAGGCAATAAAGCATAAAAAGTAGAAGGGCGCCTAGGAGACCAGGAATAAAGAAGAATTGATTCCTTGAGGTTTCCTAAGCACTACATGGGTCAAATTAGGCAAGTTGGACCACTATGGATAGGTAATTGACAACTTGCATAAGGTGGGACACATGAACTAGGCAAATAAGACAAAAATAATTAAATTAATGTCTAAGGTAGCTAACTATGGGTTGATTATTGTAACACCCCCCCTTAATCCTGAATTATGAGTAATATATCAGAAAAATATAGGTCCTAGCAACAAGGCTTAGTCACCCTTTACATACTACATGTCCATACAACCAAGGAAAGAGGCAAAAACCACATGGGGAAATCCTCCCTTAAACATGGACTGTAAAACAAAATTTGGAAATCTTGTCTTCACTCATGCTTCACAGCATGATAAGCAATCCCCAGCAGTGATTTGAGATTGCTTAAGGTCTTCTCACAAAATTCTTTGGTGAATATATCAGCTACTTGTTCTGAAGATGAATAGAAGAGTAGGTGAATGGTGCCATAATGCACAAGCTCTCTGATGTAGTGCATATGGATCTCAATGTGTTTGGTTCTCTGCTTCTGAACTGGATCTTTGCAAATTCAAATGGTACTTTGGTTATCATAGTATATGGTAGTTGAGTACTCTAATTCGAAACCACACTCTCCAAGTAAACCTTGCAACCATAAACATTGAGTTGTTGCATTAACAACTCCTCTATACTCTGATTTTGTAGATGAGAGTGCAATGGCACTCTGTTTCTTGCTTGACCAGCTGATTGGCCCTTCTACAAGCATGAACACATATCCTAATGTGGACTTTCTATCTATGCTATCACCTTCCCAATCATTGTCAGTAAATCCAATCAAATCAAGATCAGATTTTGCTTTATAGAAGATCCCATGTGTCCTTGTTCCCTGAACAAAGTTAAGGATCCTTTTGGCTGCTTTCCAATGGATCTCATGAGGCTGATCCATGTATCTAGAAGCCACACTTACTGCATAAGAAATATCAGGTCTTGTATGTGTCAGATACAACAAACATCCAATCAATTGCCTTTACAGTGTATTGTTTACCATAGGTGAAGAATCAGCTTCTTCCAGCTTCACTCCTGAAAGGAAAGGAGTTTTGCTTGCTTTGCAATCCTTCATTTGGAATTTGTTCAGAAAATCCAAGGCATACTTGGACTGGTGCACCTTGATTCCAGCTTTGGTTTGAGCAATCTCAAGCCCCAAAAATTGACTTAAGAGCCCCAAATCTGTCATGGAGAAGGCTTGGTTCATTGCACCCTTTAAGGAAGCAATCTCATCCTTTGAGCTTCTTGTAATGAGGAGGTCATCAACATATAACACAATGATCATTAATGAACCATAATTAACTTCAAATAGGCATTTGGATCTGATTTTCACCGAACAAAATTTAGTGATAGCAAGAATCTATCGATCTTGGCATACCAAGCCCTGGGGGCTTGTTTTAGCCCATACAATGACTTTCTCAACCTGCACACAAGAGAAGGGTTAGTAGAAAAACCTTGAGGCTGATGCATATATATCTATTCAGTGAGATCTCCATTCAGGAAGGCACATTTTACATCCATGTGATGTACCTCCCATTGCTTTGAGGCTGCAATGGCTAGGGCTAGCCTAATGGAATCCATCTTTGCCACTAGGGAAAAGGTCTCATTGTAATCTATCCCATGAACCTGTGAGTAGCCCTTGGCTACCAATTTGGCCTTTTACTTTAGTGGTGAACCATCAGCAGCAAATTTGGTCTTGTAGACCCACTTACACTGAACTAACTTCCTCCCTGGGGGAAGATCCACTAGCTCCCATGTGTTTCTCTTCTGGAGTGAGATGAACTCTTCCTTCATGGAATATTGCCATCTTGGATCTCCTGCTGATTATTCATATGTTTTAGTATTAGATTCCACCAGCAAGTAGCATTTCTCAGCAAACATAGGATCCTTCATGCACAGACCACTCTCAAATTGAGATCTAGTCCTCCTTGGGTCATTGGGATCCCCAGCTAGCTCTCCTGCTGCATGTAGTGTCTTGGCTGCCCATTTTGGCCTTGTAGGGCTGTTAGAGTCTGCAATAAAATCATCTCCATTAGACAAATCAGAATCATCATGTTCAACAAACTCTTCACTTACTTTCAGAGGTTCAGGTGGTGAAGAGGCTTCTCCAACTTCCACTGCTGCAAGGGGTTCTTCTTGAAACTGAACACACCTTTCGATGAAGGATTTATTTGTGCTCAAATTTATCAGTTTGTACCCTTTTGATTCTTTAGAGTATCCAACAAATAGACACTCTTGGCTTTGGGGCTGCAAAGCCTTTCTCTTTTCTGTTGGAATTCTAGCCCAAGCCCTTGAGCCAAAAATCCTGAAATGGGTCACATCTGGCTTGTGCCCACTCCATGCTTCGAAAGGAGTCATACCTTCAAGCTGTTTATGAGGCACCCTATTCTAGATATAGGCTATACAGTTGATAGCTTCGGCCCAATACTTTGGTGGCAAAGTTTTGTCCTTCATCACGCATGTTGCCATCTCCTTCAGTGATCTGTTCTTCCTCTCAGCAACACCATTTTGCTGTGGTGTATAAGGGATAGAATGCTGCATTTGAATACCTGCATCTGTACAATAATTAATAAACTCAGACATGGCATACTCACCACCATTGTCATATTTGAGGACCTTGAGTTTCCTCCCAGACTGGTTTTCAACCAAAGCCTTAAAGACTTTGAAGAGGCCAAAAAATTCAGACTTATGTTTCAGGAAGTAAACCCAGCAATACCTGGAAAATTCATCTATGAAAGTAAATGCATATTTGTCTTGAATCATGGACATATGAGGGAATGGGCCAGAAACATCACTGTGGATCAGCTCGAGGGGTGCATAGGTTCTCTCATGACTAGCTCTCTCAAATTTATGCTCTGGGTGTTTTCCTAGGATACAACCTTGGCAGACTCCTTTGGAAAATTTGATCTTGGGAAACCCTATGACCATCTCTTTTTCACTAATATTAGAAAGATACTTGTAATTTAGGTGGCCAAATATTTCATGCCAAAGATTGCTTGCTTCATTAGCATGAATCAGAAGAGCAGAGGGGTTTGAGTAGGGTAGGAAGTGTGAGAACATGTATACCTTCTGAGCATGATTCACAACTCCTTTTGCAATGAATTTACCACTTGAGATCTCTGTGATCTCAACTTCATCAAGGGAGAATATGACCTTCTTTAGAGACCCAGTGTGAGTCATCTGGTACACTAATAAGAGGTTGGAGGCAAGACTAGGAACATAAAACACATTGCTGAACTAACCATGATCAAGATCAATCCTCCCTTTGCCCAAAGTTTCAGTGAGAGAGTCATCTCCCAGTACTATAGGTGGTCCTTTCGACATGTCAAGTGAGGAGAATGCCTCCTTGGTCGAAACCATGTGTCTTGAAGCTCCATAATCAATGATAAAACTAGGTGAGCTTGATGTGCTAGCAACCAATGCATGAACTCTCTCTCTGTCATCTGAACTTGATCCTCCTTCTCTCTTCTTTGAGCTGTCTGGAAGGGAGATTCCATTCTTCTCCAGGAGTTGGGTCAGCATGTCTATTTGCTTCTTCATACAAGATATTTCAGTGTGATTGCCCTTATTGCAGTATGCACACTTGCTCATTTCTCCTTTGTTTTTCTTCTTCTGGTAGTTCTTCTTGGAACCTTGTGGCTCCTCTGGAGGCTTGTTCTTGTCTCTCTTTTGCTTAGGTGGCTTTTAGCTTTCTTTTTTCTTTTTGAATCCACCTTCGAATCTCCAGCAACCAGAGCTTGGTCTTTGGATGGTTTGATGGTGCCCATCATCACCAGCTTGTCCCGTTCTTGTGTGAGAGATTCCATGAAATCTGCAAGGCTAGGCATCTTCCAGGTTCGAGCTGTCAACTTTGTGGCATAGAAGTTCAAAAAAAACACTAAATAGTCAAGTCCAAGCTTCAAGAGAATGGCCAATGCTAGCTGATCATCCTTCTTTTCGATCCCACATTGTTTTAGCTGCAAAACAAGTGCTTTGAACTTGGAGAAATAGAGTTCCAGTGATTCAAATCTATTGGGACTCAGGGAGATCAGTTCATTTTCAATTTCATGTCCCCTCATCTCATTTGTCTTTCCAAAAATATCAGTAAGCTTCTCCCATACTTCATTCGGTGATGTCAATCCATCAAGATGGAAAAGGAGGTCTCTGGAAATACTCAAACATAGGAGACCATAGGCCTCATCCCTCCTGTTGTGCCATTTAATATTCTCTGAGCTGCATTGGGATCTGATTTTGTTGCCATATTCATTCTGTAGAGGCCTTTCACTCTCAACAGTATCTCCATCTCTGCTTTTCATTCAAAGAAATTGAAGGGAGTCAAGATGATCTTCTGAGATTGATCCATAGCTTAGAAATTGTCTCGGCTGTCAGTAGAAGGCTCCCAGTCACTGATGTCGAACCTGAAAAACAATTTTGAAGGAGAGAAATCAATCTACAATGGCTCCGATACCATGTGCAAATTGAACCTAGTGATAGATTAATTTTACTCACAACAATTATCAATTGAACATGCAAAATCACTCACAAAAGATACTGAATAATGAGCTGAACACTAAAATGTATTGAATAAGTGTACAATAGCCAAAACTATAACATAATAGGTTGCTTCATTAAATAATTACATAATGTATTCGAATTCATGAGGAGCAATTCAAATCTAGCATAAAGCAGGTTTACTAAAATTAAGCAAATCCCCCATAGGTGCAAAAAGCTGATCCCAAATCAGTCATGGAGCTCACGAATTGGAAAAATCACTTAGGCAAGCTAAAGAGTGATGGAATGACAACTAATACATGCTTTTACAAGGATAAAAGAGTGGATGATGAAGAGGACAAAAAACTAGTTCACCTCACCTAGTCAAGCTTTCCCTATTGCCTTAAAGCACTGAAAAAGAAGGCAATAAAGCAGAAAAAGCAGAAGGGCACCTAGGAGACCAAGAATAAAGCATAATTGATTCCTTCAGGTTTCCCAAGCGCTACATGGGTCAAATTAGGCAAGTTGGACCACTATGGATAGGTAATTGACAACTTGCATAAGGTGGGACACATGAACTAGGCAAATAAGACAAAAATAATTAAATTAATGTCTAAGGTAGCTAACTATGGGTTGATTATTCTAACAAAAAATTGACAAAAAAGATAATTCTTTGCGTGATTGAATTACCTTGTTGGATGACAATTCACCAGTGGAATCTCCTCCCCTCAACCTAAATCAGCTCCTCCAACAATCCCAAGCAGTTAAATTGCTCCAAAATGCTCCAATTGGCCGTCGTTTTCGTGTTCCTGATAGGTAAAATGGGCCGTGGGTTTCGAGCCTGTGTATATAAATTATTATTTTTTTTCCAAATTACGTACGCATTTTATAACTATAGATCGTGAGCGCGTTTTGTAGTTATATAACGCATACACGATATGGTTTCCTATCCTACATGTCCCATGACATGTCACGCTCGGGTTGAACCATAGCAAGTGCTATGTAGCAGAAACATGTTGTATTTTTTGGTAATTTGATCATGTTTTTGAAAACTAGGATTGCATCTAAAAGGTCCCTCATCTTCTTGCGCTGACCCGGTACAAGGTAGATGAAATGAGACTACTATGGTCCAAGTAGAGATTGTATGTTCTAGAAGGAGGGAACATTAGGTCCAACATCCTCATGGAATTTCATTAGACACCCTACTCAGGGCATCTGGGATATCAAAAGATGATATACTTCGTTAAGAAACACTTTTCTGCCCTAATTTAGAGGCCAACATAATCTTGTTTATTGCTAAATGTCAGGAATGTCAGCTAGTCAAAGCTGAGTACCAGCATCCTTCAGGGTTGTTGCAGCCGTTTCCCATTTTAGAATGGAAGTGGGAGGTCATTAGTATGGATTTTATCACAGGTCTAACTAAAAGTAAGAAAAAAAATGATTCTATCTTTGTAGTAGTTGATAAATATTCAAAATAAGCACACTTCATTATAGTGAAGTTGACCTACAAGGAAGTACACATTGTCGATATCTTCTTGAAGGAGATATTTAGATTGCACAGGATACCCAAGGAAATTATTTCGGATTGAGATACTAAGTTTACCTGAAATTTTTGGAAATATTTATTCTTCGCATTAGAGACGTAGTTGAACTTTAGTACTGCTTATCACCTGCAGACGGATGGGCAGACAAAAAGGGTAAACCATATTTTCGAGGACATTATTAGGATGTATGTCATGAACAACCCCACCAAGTGGGAATATTACCTACACCTTGCAGAGTTTGCGTATAAAAACGGATACTAGAATTCTGCCAAGATGAGTCCCTTTGAGGTACTCTATTGATGAAAGTATAGAACACCGGTTACTTGGGATAGCCTGGTGGATCGACTAATGTTATGGCCTGACTTGTTAAAGGACTTGGAACAGTTGGTTACCAAGGTCTAGGTGAACCTTTAAGAAGCACAAGACTGCCCGAAAAGCTACGCGGATAAGAAAATGAAACATAAATATTATCAAATAGGAGACCATGTCTACCTGAAAGTAAAAGCAAAACTGAGCTAGTTGAGCTTAGAAAGGTGCGGTAAGTTAGCACCTACATTTTGTGGACCCTTTGAGATACTAGCCAAGAGAGGGCCAGTGGCATATGAACTAGCGTTACCCAAGGACATAAGAGTCCATAATGTTTTCCATGAATCATTATTAAAGAAATATGTTTATGATACTAAACATATGATTGATTGGTTCTTAGTAAAGGTGGAAGATGAAGGGGAGTTTTCCCATGAACCTCTTCATATATTGGAAAAGAGAGGAGTGCAGTTGAGGAAGTGCACCATAGTCAAGTTGAAATTTCAATGGAAGCACTTCAAATCTGATGAGGCTACTTGGGATAATGAAGCCACCCTAAGAAAGCCCCACCTCGCCTTGTTTCATCATTTCATTCCGAGTCCCTAGAACACCAATGACAGTGTTCTTCTAAGGGGGGAGGGAAGTAATATCCCAAATTTTTGACCTGACACTTATGGGAATGAGCCCCATTGATTATGATGTTACCTTGATGTTTTATTTTGGTATACTGGGTCAAATACCCGACTACATATGAACATGATGACTTCTTTGATATATTGGGCGTAAGCCAATTATATATGTTTTATGTGTTCGGTGTGGACCTTGAAGCACATGATTGATGAGATGTTTTGTGTTGAGTGAGAATCTCTAGAGGACATGAGTTTTTATGTTGTGTTGAGTGAGAAGCTCTGAAACACATGAGATATGAAAACCTTTGTGTTGAGAAGGAAGCTCTAGAGCACATGAAAAGATAAATTGGAAGTGTTGGGCATAAGCCCTTGAACCTTCCAAGTGGATGTTGAGCATAAGCTCTGGAACATTGGATCCTTGGCCATTATATCCATAGGTGTATCCTACAAGTGCATCCTAGCCTTAGTGTTGAGAAAGGAGCGGTGGAAATGCACTACATTTGTAACTCCCTCATTTTAGCATTGAGTATGGGCTTTGGATAAGAGCTAGGAGCTACTGAAAAGAATTAATGATTTTGAGTGAAAATGACTCGAGTAAAATATTGATCTCATCTGACATATTTACAAGTGATTAAATCAAATCTTGAATTTTTGTATCTCATCAAGTACTGAATAGATACCATGTTATATGAAGGAATACAACATGAAAGGATGTTTAGAGTTTCCTAGCCTAGTAGACTTAACCACCTACCTGATGGCCTTAATAATGAAAGTGTCATAAGTTTAGGGATCATAATATATGATACCTAAAGACAAATGCTAGAAAATAATATATATATTATTATATATTTTATACATGGTGTGTGTAAAGACTAAGCATAGTAATAATATTAATAATGTAAGAAAGAAGGAAAGGCTCCATTTATTATTATTACTAAAAAATAATTAAATAGTATAATACCCACAAAAGTCCAAATAGGAACTAGTTAAAAGTTCCTAAGTTAAATATTAAAAGTACCTAAATTAAATAAAAGGGTTAAATCAAGAAATCAAATGATTCTTGATTTAACGACCCCTTTGACTAAAAACTCTGTCTATAAAAACCCAAGGCAAAGAGAGGCTTGGGGATCTTTTCCATTTTTTGGAATCATTATTCTTCTTGATTATTCTCCAGATAGTTCTTGCAGATAATTGTCCTAATAGGAAAAAGGAGAACTGATTCAGACCTAATATCCTAGTTAGGGAAGCGTTACGTTAGGAGCTCTAAGCTACTTGTATGTTGGAACCATCTCGGGGGGATTCAGATTAAAACCAGAAATGGTTCCGAGTCATGGGTGGTTGGAACATGGTAGTTCCCAAGTGATTCGATCATCTATATAGAGGTCAGATCTCTTTGTGAATTGTTAATGCTAGGTAATTGAGTGTGCAGGTTTCACCCATTGGAATAGCTTCACTTTGCAGGTATGAGGTTCTTGAAATCTCTGTTCCATTATCTAATATAGTTCCTTTTAGAATAGTTAAGGGGTCGTGTTGTATTTTTAAACCTATGTATGTAATTGTATCCTATTAGAATAGTTAAGGGTTTATGTTATATTTCTAACCCTATGTTTGTAAATATTTCCTGTTTAAGAATTATTTAGGGATTATTTTCTTCCAACATAATTATGCACTATATTTCATAGCTTAACTTTGTTTCCTAAAAAAAATCTAGAGATTTCTCTAAACATAGTCTATATGTTATTTTACCTATAGATTCTACTGGAAAATTTCATTTTCCATAAGACCTTTATTTAGGAGCCAAAAGACTAAATAAAGATAACCTTAAAAAAAAACATTACCATTAATAAGGTTAAACAATATTGTAATCAAATAACAAATTAAAATGCAAGACAGTCATGGCATCAAGACCTCTAATAGGTCTAAATCTCTTTTATAAATAAATAATACTATAAACACATTATTATATATTTAATAATAATCCTTAAAGTGAATTAATAATCTAGATTAAAACCATTGAAGACCCCTCAGGGTCTGTATGTATTTATTAAGAACCAAGTCATAAACAAAATCATTCCTCACACATTTAAGAAATCCTTAAATCAAATCTACAGTTCAAATATCAAGACCATCTAATGGTATGAAGATAAAAAGAATAATCCACATAAATCCATTGCATGTATAATAAACCAAACTATTTAAATAACTTACAAACTACATATCCAAGAATAGTATTCCATAACGAAAGTCCCAACAAATAAATCTACAATAATTCTATGTACAACACATTAAAAACGTAGCATAAATACATAGAGGTTGCAAGTTCAATTCCTGTCAACGATTAAATGCCCAAATCAACCCTTACAGTAATAATCTTTAACAAACATAACGACCCAAGATCAATTCCTGTTGAGTCATTTTTATTTTACAGGTCACCATGTCGAATCCTGTAGGATTTGTTATTATTTTCTACCACACGCTGTAGCGTTTCAACTTAAGCCACACTATTATAAATACACCAACCATAAATCAAATACATCTAATCTCTACATAGTGGTCGAAAGACCCAGTTAAAAATATAGATTGTAACTACGGCCCTTATCCCAAATCATCACAAATAATTTAAACATTAATGCAACCCTGTTTACGCTATGTGAATAGCAATGACACTTGTCAAAGGGTTACACCCCTGTCACACCTCTCAAAGGGTTACACCCATGTCACGGCTCTTCCAATCTAATACAAAGGATTAACCATAAACAAGTTTCAACCATAAAAATGATAATTCATTTACCCAAAACATAGTCGCAGCTCTAATGGTGGGAAATGCCAATGCCACTATGACATGGATCCCAAAGCCAACCAACGCTGTCAACAATTCCATATAAGAACTTAAACAAGTTTTTTGCATACACACAGAATAAAATAATGCCAAGAGTAAGAATTATATCTACAAAATAGAGTAGTATGCACATACGGTGTATAAGAAAAACCATTAAAACCACACAGAGTATAAATACTGTACTTTTCCTTTCTTAAAACGAAATAATATTTTACAGAGTCATATAACGCCGCCCTTGCACCATTCCAAGCAATGGTGCTAAGGATGTATCCAAGTTTAAACATAAATTACAATTCACAAATCTTGGGAATGTTCACCAAGGACACATTCTCTACATAGAGTCCATAAAACAAAACCCAAATGCATTTAAAGTTCCAACCCAAAGGAACTAAACCCCAACAAGAAAAACCCCAAGTCTTAGTGCATCTCTGATGCTATACTCATTAAGATTACATACATCCCCTTTCATTTCCACATCCTTTAAAATCAGATTTCCAAACCCATGATGAGTTTGTTAAAAAATTTCACAAACAACCACATGAGAGAGGGACAAGCTTTAAACATTACACAGCAGGGATTACCCCAAAGGGTATTACGTTAACTCAGGGAAACCCATGACCCATGATTTTCTTCATACCCTACAACCTGCAAAACAAAATATAAGTCATGATGAGGAGTATGCCTTGAAACCAAACTGAACAAACAAACAACACTATTAAACTAGAATAGATACATAGCTTCCATCAACTAGCCTCCCAAGCTCCCCTCCACCACACAGTGAATAGGCAGAGCTCATGCATCTATGTTGTGAATGACCAAACCAATGAAAGATCCAAGCCCTAAGCTTAAAGGACATGATTTCCAAGGCACATTTATGTCTCCCCCCTGTCCTCCATTAACATATTTCAATACCCACTTTGTATAGTTTATATCACCCTTTAACATAGAGCCAAGTCTAATCAACGTGCCGTGCAAAATGTGTATCGAATACATAGGACTTAGCCATAGTCCATGGCATATGAAATATTCCATGGCAAGGTTATTATAAGGTTTAAAATATTACACCAAAATCATGTTAAGGAATAAACCAAGTTTTCCAAGTGTTAAATACCATATAAAACATGAACCATGTAAGTATTATTTGCAGTAGTAATTACAACCCCGTCAACAAATCTGTAAAAACTATAATTGTAACCCAGGCAGCATAGGCTAGTGAAACACCAAGCTTGGTGTAAATATCAACTAATAGCAGTTATATTAACTACTAGGATAGGACTGTAAGTCCCTCGTTGCCCAATTTTTCCCTCGTCTCCCAAGTTGAACATTAGCGACAAGCGGACATTAGGACTTGTTCAGGTTCTCTAAGTAGTTTTTGTCGTCAAGTGCACCTAGACGCAACAAGGGAATAAATGCATTAGTTCGAAAGAACTAAGTAAGCCCCAAAGTGACAAGTAGAAAACAGTTACCTCTCAGGTGTTTACAAGGGAAATAAGTACCTCGACTCCAATCCATTTTCAAATGACAGTAATCCATTTTCAAATGACAGTAAGTTAAGTCATAATTGTGTATACAACAGTAATCAAACTTTTTGACCAATGAGTACGTAATCAAATAACTCACATACATATAAATGCGTAACCATAGATCAAGATAGTAATCAACATCATGACAACATAAGTATTACATTAATAAACACATCTAGAAATATGAAAGCGGGATGTAAGAACAACTTATGACATTACAACACTGTAAACAAAGTACTACACATTTCGCAGAGTTAAATAATTTCTAGCTCAGGCAGTATATGATTATCCTATTTTTTTTTCTATTTTTAAATTTTGGGGACATTACAAGTGGTGTTAGAGCCCAGTTTCAACACTAAGAGACCAAATGGGCATACCCAACATTCATTGCAAGGAAAATAAAGTACGTTTTAAATTTTGTTAACTAACATAAATTTTTCCTGTTATTAAAAATTTGTAGTTGCGGGGTTTTAAAGGAACAAGTGCAGATCATGAACACTAAATAAGATAACAACAGGAAAGGGAAGTTGAATGGCCCCAGCTAGGAAGCAAAACTAGTGGTGGACCTAAATTCTAATCTGATGAAAACCATGCAAAGTCTCTAGGTAGACTTGCAAAGTTTCAGAGATGATAATCTAAATGAAAGAAAGGAACAACAAGCAATTAATGAAGCATTACTGCGAAACATGACAGGAGGAATCCCGCAGGGAAAACCCACTCATTCCACAAACAATTACAAGAAATAATTTTACCATAAGCGGGCCAGCATCCCGAGAGAAGAAGGAAAAAAAGAGCATACCCCTGAACCTCCAGAAGGAGATTATCATAGTCCTTCTAGTGATGATTCTCTTTCCCCATGCATAAAGAAATTGAGAAATGATGACAATATTCAAGGAGAGTTCTGAAAATAAAAGCCCCAACCTATGAAGGGGAGATGAATACGTGGGAAAATGCTGAAGAGTGGTTGTTGGGTATGAGCAAATATTTATGATTTCATAACTATTCTAGCGAGATGAAAGCTTGTCTAGCCAACTATAATTTAAACGGAAAAACAGCTAGATGGTGGAGAGACTTGAGGCATATCAAGAAAGATGAGTTAAGAGAAATATGGTGGAGTAAGCTTCACAATATTTTTCAAGAGGAATACATGTCAGAAATATTCTTTGACAGAAAAGTGGAAGTGTTTCACGAGTTACATATTGGATCCATGACTATGGATGCTTTTATTAACATATTTTTGGATCTGTTGCATTATGTTCCCTACATCAGGGATGAGAAAGTAAAAATACAACAGTTTTTAGGATGTCTTCCTCCCAAATTTTGGGAGAGGATTGAATTTGATATGCCTAAAACCTTTTATGCCACCTTACATAAGGTCAGGCTTTTCTATGAGCATGTGAAGCTGAGGCAAGAGAAACTCAATAGAAACAGAGATAGATCTAAGAACTTCTCTTACAACCGGAAACCAGGGTTTAACCCACCACCATACAGAAAACAAAATAATAGTTTTCCATCCAACAAGAACTTCAACAAATCAGGTACAAAGCCATATGTACCAGCTCCAAATGCTAACAAACAAGCAAAAAATGAGGGAGCCAATGTTGCCCCACTGAAATTAAATGTTAAAAATTCCAACAGCCTCATTATGCCCAGGACTGTAAGAATAAGACCAATGGGGTATTACACAACTTTCAAGAAGAACCAACGATAGAGGACATATCTGGAATACCGCGAATTTATGCAGCCTTGGATGGTTGACAGGAAAACCATCAAACTACCATGGTTAAGATAGAAGGTAAGATCTTGAACATTTCTATTTCAATACTAATTGACCCCGGTGTTTGCCGGAGATATGTATCACCTAAAATTGTTGATGTATGTAAACTAGAAAAAGTTAAACATGATAAACCTTGGCTGGTGCAATTATCCACAGGTACAAAACGAAAAACTTTCGGAGATAGTTAAATATTGTGAGGTAAACTTGAATGGTTTTCCTACTAAAGAAAACTTCAACATCCTACCCTTAGGATCATATGCTATACTTTTCGGCATGGACTGGTTGGAACAACACCATGTCATTCTCGATTGCATACACAAGTCAATCTTGTCTATAGATAGACAAGGGAATCAAGTGATATTCAGGGCATACCAAAGAAATTTTCTGTAAGACAGATGTCTTCCTTACAAGCAAAGGAGTGCATTAGGAAAGGCTGCAAACTATTTGTAGTAAACATCCAATACATAGAGGCTGATAGGGAACAACACATAGAGGAATTTCCATTTCTTATAGAATTCAAGGACGTATTTCCTGAGGAAATCTCAGTATTACCTACGAAACCAAACCTATACTTTTCCATAGAACTGAGACTAGGATCAGTTGCGGCTCTGAAAGCCCCTTACTGCATGAGTGCACCAGAATTGGTGGAACTCAAACTGCAGTTGCAAGATTTTATTGAAAAAGGATGTATCTGATCAAGTGTGTCCCCTTGGGGAGCACTGATAATTTTCATAAAGAAAAAATATGGTATGATGCAGATGTGCATCGATTACCATCATCTTAACAAGATGAATATCAAGAACCGATACCCACTCCCTAGGATCGATGACTTATTCAATCAAGTAGGAGAGGCCAAGATATTTTCAAAGATCGACTTGCGATCCGGGTACCAATAGGTACAGATTCACAATGAGGATATTCACAAAACTGCCTTTTGTACAAGGTATGGTCACTATGAGTTTGTAGTAATGCCGTTTGGGTTGACCAATTCACTTGTGAATTTTATGTGTATGATGAACAATATAGTTAGTAAATATATGGATAAATTTGTGTTGGTATTTATAGAAGACATCCTAGTTTAATCTAAGAGTAAAGAGGAGCATGAGGAACACCTCTGCATAGTGCTACAGGTGTTACGGGAACCAGCTCTATGCAAATTTTAGTATATGTGATTTTTACAAACGACAGATACAGTACTTGGGTCACATCATCTCCGAGACGAGGATAGTTGTGGACCCGAACAAGATTAAAGTCATAGAATATTGGCCTACCCCTACTAGTGTCACCGACATTATATCCTTTTTGGGATTAGCCAGATCTTATCAAAAGTTCATTGAGAACTTCTTGAGAATAGCTTGTCCCATGACCGCTTTTCAAAAGAAGGAAAATCAGTTCTTATGGACAACCAATTGTGAGGAAATTTTTCAAAAGATTAAGCAACTTTTGACAACCGCACCAATACTATGAATTATGGATCCCGATGGGGATTTCGTTGCTTGCATGGATGCAAGCAAGGAAGGGATTGAATGAGTCCTCTTATAGAATGATTATGTAATCTATTATGAATCACGAAAGTTAAAAGAACATGACCAGAACTGCCCCACACATGATATTGAGTTAGCAGCCATCTTCCATGCCTTGAATATGTGGAGGCACTATCTCATGGGAAGGAAATTCCTTCTGAAGATAGACAATCTAAGTATGATATATTTATTTGATCAATTGGATCCAAATGCCAGGAAATCCAGATGGTTCACCTTCCTAAATGAGTACCATTTCGAGCTAAAGCATATTAAGGGAAAGAAGAACAATATTGCTGATGCTTTGAGCCGATGAACCCATATGATATACGAAGTGACTTTAAGTCAAAATGATTCGAATTTTCACGAGAGGATTAGAACAACCAACAGAGTTGACCCTTTCTATGTAGAAATCCTCATGAAGGTCTAAGAGGACAGGTTGTTTCAACAACCAAAAGAGTACAAGGTAGATGAAACGAGACTGCTATGGTCCGAGGAGAGATTGTATGTTCTTGAAGGAGGGGACATTTGGCCCAGAATCTTCACAAAATTTCATCGGACACCCTACTCGGGGCATTTGGGATATCAAAAGATGATATCCATGGTTAGGAAACATTTTTCCTGCCTAAATTAAAGGCTGGCACAACGGTGTTTGTTGCAAAAAGTTAGGAATGTGAGCTATTCAAAGATGAGAACCAACATCCTTTGGGGTTGCTACATCCATTGCCCATTTCGGAATGGAAGTGGGAGATCATTAGTATGGATTTTATCATAGGTCTAACTAAAAGTATGAAACAAAATGATTATATCTTTGTAGCAGTTGACAAATTGTCAAAAGAAGCACACTTCATTCCAGTGATATATTCTTGAAGGAGATATTTAAATTGCACGGGATACAAAAGGCAATCATCTCAGATCAAGATACTAAGTTTACTAGAAATTTTTGGAGATATTTATTCTTCGGATTAGAGACACAGCTGAAATTTAGTACTGCTTATCACCCGTAGACAAACGGGAAGACAAAAAGGGTAAACTAGATTGTTGAGGACATGCTTAGGATGTATGTCATGAACAACCCCACCAAGTGGGAATATTACTTGCACCTTGCAGATTTTCCGTATAACAACGGATGCTAGAATTTCGTGAAGATGAGTCCCTTTGAGGTACTCTATGGACGGAAGTGTAGAACACCGGTTACTTGGGATAGATCGGTGGATCGGCTCATGTTAGGGCCTGACTTGTTAAAGGACTTGTAACAGTTGGTTACCAAGGTCTAGGTGAACCTTTAAGAAGCACAAGAACGCTAGAAAATATACGTGGATAAGAAAATAAAAGATAAATATTATCAAATAGGAGACCATATCTACTTGAAAGTAAAATAAAAATGGAGCTCTTTGAGCTTGGGAAGGTGCGGTAAGTTAGCACTTAGATTTTGTGGACCCTTTGAGATACTCGCCAAGAGAGGGCTAGTGGCATATGAATTAATGTTACCCGCAAACATAACAGTCTATAATGCTTTCCATGCATCATTATTAAAGAAATTTGTTTATGATACTAAACATATGATTGATTGGTCCTTATTACAGGTGGAACCTGAAGGGGATTTTTCCCCTGAACCTCTTCATATATTGGACAGGAGTGGGGTGCAGCTCAGGAAGCGCACCATAGTCCAATTGAAATTTCAATGGAAGCACTTCGAAGCCGATGAGGCTAATTGGGAGAATGAATCCACCATGAGAACCGATTACCCCACCTTGTTTCATGATTTCATTCTGAGTCCCTAGAACATAAGGGACAGTGTTGATTTATCTTGGTATTCTGGGTCCAAGCCCTCACTGCATATGAACATGATGATTTGTTTGATATATAGGGTGTAATCCAGTTACATATGTTTTATGTATGATTTTATGTGTTGGGAGTGGACCCTGAAGCACATGATTGATGAGATGTTTTGTGTTGAGCGAGGAGCTCTAGAGTACATGAGTATTTAAGATGTTTTATGTTGAGTGAGAAGCTTTGAAACACATGGGATATAAAAACCTTTGTGTTGAGAAGGAAGCTCTAGAGCACATGAAAAGATAAATTGGAAGTGTTGAGCATAAGCCCTAGAGCCTTCCAAGTTGATGTTGAGCATAAGCTCTGGAACATGAGATCCTTGGCCATTGTATCTATAGGTGTATCCTAGCCTTAGTGTTGAGGAAGGATCCCTGGAATTGCACTAAGTTTGTAACACCATGTTTTTGGTGTTGAGTATGGGCTCTGGATAAGCGCTAGGATTTACTGAAAATAATTAATGATTTCGACTGAAAACGACTCAAGTAAAATATAGATATCATATAACTTATTATCAAGTGATTAAATGAAATCTTGAATTTTTGTATCTCATCAAGTACTAAATAACTACCATGTTATACGAGGGAATCCAACATGCAAGGATGTTTAGAGTTTCCTAGCCTAGTAGACTTAACCACCTACTTGATGGACTTAATAAAGAAAGTGTCATAAGTTTAGGGATAATAATATATGATACCTCAAGACTGATGCTAAAAAATAATATATATATTATTATATCTTTTATACATGGTATATATAAAGAGTAAGCATAAATATTAGTATTAATAATGTAAGAAAGAAGGAAAGGCTCCATTTATTATTATTACTTAGAAATAATTAAATCATATAATACCTACAAAAGTCCAAATAGGAACTAGTTAAAAGTTCATAAGTTAAATATTAAAAGTACTTAAATTAAATAAAATGGTTAAATCAAGAAATCGAATGATTCTTGATTCAGCTGCCCCTTTGACTGAAAAGTATGTATATAAAGAACCAAGACAAAGAGAGGCTTGGGGATGTCTTCCATTTTTTGAATCATTATTCTGCCTGATTATTCTCAAGAGAGTTCTTGGAGAACATTTTCCTAAGAGGAAAAATGAGAACTGATTCAGACCCAATATGCCAGTTAGGGACTCCTTACGTTAGGATCTCTAAGCTACTTGCATGTTGGAACCAGCTCGGGAGATCTGAATTAAAACCAGGAACGGTTCTGATTCATGGTTGGGTGGAACATGGTACTTCCCAAGTGATTCGGTCATCTATACAGAGGTCAGATCTGTCTATGAATTTTTAATGTTGGGTAATGGAGTGTGCAGGTTTCAACCATTGGAATAGATTCACTTTGCATGTATGAGGTTCTTGAATTCTCTATTCCATTATCTAGAATAATTCTTGTTAGAATAGTTAAGGGTTTATGCTGTATTTCTAACCCTATGTCTGTAATTGTATCTTGTTAGAATAGTTAAGGGTTTATTCTATATTTCTAGCCCTATTTTTGTAAGTATTTCATGTTTAAGAATTATTTAGGTCTTATTTTCTTCCAACATAATTATGCATTATATTTCATACCTTATACTATGTTTCCTAAAAAAAACCTAGAGATTACTCTAAACAGAGTCTATATGCTTATTTTACCTATATATTCTACGGACAGATTTCATTTGCTAGAAGACTTTTATTTAGGATCCAAAAGACTAAATAAAGATAACCTAAGAAACAAATTATTACCATTAATTAAGTTAAATAGTATTATAATCAAATAAATCATTAAAATGCCAGACAGTCAAGGAATCAATACCTCTAATAGGTTTGAATCTCTTTTATAAATAAACAATACTATAAACACATTATTCTATATTTAAGAATAATCTTTAAACCAAATTAATAAGCTAGATTAAAACCATGAAAGTCCCCTTAGGGTCTGTATGTATTTATTAAGAACCAAGTCATAAACAAAATCATTCCTCATACATTAAAGAAATCATTAAATAAAATCTATAGTTCAAATATTGAGACCATCTAATGGTTTGAAGATATAAACAATAAGCCACATAAATCCATTGCATGTATAATAAACAAAACTATTTAAAAAACTTACAAACTACATATAAAATAATCGTATTCCATAAGTAAAGTCCCAACAAATAAATCCACCAGAATGCTATGTACAACTCGATAAAAACATAGCATAAATACATAGAGGTCACACGATCAATTCCTATCAATGATTAAATACCCAAATCAACTCTTATAGTAATAATCTTTAACAAACTTAACAACCCAGGATCAGTTCCTGTTCAGTCATTTTTATTTTATAGGTAACCATATCGAATCCTACAGGATTCGTTATTATTTTCTACCACACGCTATAACATTTCAACTTAAGCCACGTTATTAGAAATACAGAGACCATAAATCAAATACATATAATTTCTACACAGTGGTTGAAAGACCCAATTAAAAATACACACTGTAACTACGCCCCTCGACCCAAATCATAACAAAGCATTTAAAAATTATCACAACCCTGTCTATGCTATGAAAATAACAACAAAACCCAACAAACGGTTACACCCCTGTCACGGATCTTACAATCTAATACAAAGGATTAACCATAAAAAATTTTCAACCATAAAAATGATAATTCATTTACCCAACAAACAGTCACAGCTCTAATGGCAGGAATCGCCAATGCCACTACGGCATGGCTCCCAAAGCCAACCAACGCTATCAACAATTCCATATAAGAAATTAAACAAGTTTTTCACATATACACAAAATAAACTAATGCCAAGAGTACGAATTATATCTACGCAATTGAGCAGTATGCACATACTTTGTATAAGAAAAACCATTAACCCCACACAAAGTTTAAATACTTTAATTTTCTTTTCTTAAAATGAAATAAGATTTTACATAGTCATATAACCCGTCCTTGCACCATTGAAACCAATGGGGCTAACGCCTTATCCAAGTTTAAACATAAATTACAATTCGCAGAGCCTCAAAATGTTCACCAAGGCCACATTCTCTACACAGTGTCCATAAAACAAAACCTGAACGCATTTAATGTTTCGGCCCGAATGGACTAAACCCCAACAAGAAAAACCCCAAGTCTTAAATTCTTAATGCATGTTTGATGCTATACTCATTAATATTACAGACAACCCCTTTGATTTCCATAGCCTTTAAAATTGGATTTCCAAATCCATGGCGAGTTTGTTAAACTCTGTCACAAACAACCACACGAGAGAGGGAACTTTAAACATTACACAACAGGTCTTAACTGAATGGGTATGGCGTTGACTCAGGTAGACCCATGACCCACAATTTTCTTTATACCTTGCAACCTGCAAAACAAAATATAAGTCATGATGAGGAGTATGCATTGGAACCAAACTGAACAAACAAACAATGATGTTAAATAAGAATGGATACATACCTTCCATAATAGCTAGACTCCCAAGCTCCACTCCACCACACATCACAGAGGAAGACCTCACACAGCGATGTTGCGAATGACCAAACCAACGCAAGAGCCAAGCCCTAAGCTTGAAGGCCATGATTTCCAAGGTGCATTTATGTTTCCACCCTGGCCTCCATTAACATATTTCAATACCCACATTGTATAGTTTATATCACCCTTTAACACATAGCCAAGTCTAATCAACGTGCCATGTAAAATGTGTATCGAATACATAGGACATATCCATAGTCCATGGCATATTAAATATGCCATGGAAAGGCTATTATAAGGTTTAAAATATTACACCAAAACCATGTTACGACATAAACCAAGTTTTCCAAGTGTTAAATACCATATAAAATGTGAACCATGTAAATATTATTTGCAGTAGTAATTACAATCCCGCCAGCAAATCTGTAAAAACAATAATTGTAACCCGGATAACATATGCTAGTGAAACACCCATCCTATTGTAAATATCAACTAATAGCAGCTATATTAACTACTAGGATAGGACTGTAAGCCCCTCATCACCCAAGTTGAACATTAGTGACGAGCGGACAGTATGACTTGTTCAGCTTCTCTAAGCAGTTTGCATTGTCAAGTGCACTTACACGCGATAAGGGAATAAATGAATTAGTTTGAAAGAACTAAGTAAGCCCCAAAGTGACAAGTAGAAAATAATTACCTCTCAGGTGTTTACAAGGGAAACAAGTCCCGCCATGCCACCCCTTTTCAAATGACAAGTTAAGTCAGAATTGTGTATATGAGAGTAATCGAAGTTTATAACCAATGTGTACATAATCAACATCATTGAAACATAAGTATTACATAAATAAACACATATGGAAATATGAAAGTAGGACGTAAGCACAACTTACGACCTTACAGCATTGTAAACAAACTACGACACATTCTACAGAGTTAAATAATGTCCATCTCAGGAAGTATATTATTAGCCTATTAATATATATATATATATATATATATATTAATTTTTGTGACATTATAAACTCATTTTCGAGTTGATGACCTCCAATTTCATTTTTTTTACCAAACACAACTTCCAACTTTTCCGAAGCTTTATTGGGTTCATCAATTCCAGATATATGGAACTACTAATCAGTAGAGATTGACATATAAATCAATCCACAAGATTCATGACATTTATTTTCCCATTTTATTTTCTTATCATCATCAACGAATTATGTTTATTCCCCTGAGATAATTATGAAAAGTCCCCTACTTCGTAGAACATCCTCCATACGAGATCTCCATGAGAAATAGTTGGAAATGGTTAGTAGAATATCACAAGGAGTGACCATATTGTAAAATAATCGTTGTGAAAATAGAAACAAATGGTATGGATACATAGATCTCGAAAAAATAGGTTGTTCGAAAACAATGACACTGAAAACTGACTCCAGATGAGGAAGTTATGCTTGATCAAAGAAAATGTTTAAGATGACCCCAATAATGACGTCGCAGATAGAGAATTGACCAACTAAAAAAATACCCCCCTTTTACCAAGATTATCCTTTTAAACTCACTTTACAAGAAAGTTTCTTTTAGTGAATCAATGTTGTAAAATAAGTGAATTTCACTTTTACAAGGATGTTACCTCAAATATTGCAGCAAAAACTAAAATATTTAAGTGACTCACTTTTATAATTTAACGGAGATGCACTTTTACAATAAAGTAACTTAAAATTAGAAATTACATCCACTTTTATAAAGTTAACTAATAAGACTTGAACTCAAGACTTATTAATGAATACAACAAATTTGAACCAAGTGAGCCAATATTAAAAGGTACGTAAAACATGGGAAGGAGGAATGCTTTTTTTACTCTTTTGTCTCGATGTCTGTGCTTGCTTCTTTTCCTGCAAAGCACTCCACACAAACCTAAACAAAATGGAATGTTTGTGTTTTCTCTCTGTTTCTGATTCACTACGATCACACAAGGTGCACGACAAAGAGCATACGAAGTAGAGAAAAACCCTTTCTTTTCTATTTCTGATTTTCCATGGTCGCGCAAGGTGCATGACAAAGAGAATACATATATAGGGAAGGAAACAATCCGAAACCAAAACAAAAAACAATATCTGATAATAAATCTGATAAAAGATGAGAAATTAAAAAATAAAGTCACTATAACATTATAGCTTCATATCTGATGAAATGGTGATATCTGGAGAAAACAGAAACCGTTATCGTTCAAACAAAAACTATTTCACAATGGAAACATTGATCCACATGCAATGGAACACCTCCAAAAACCCGAAAATGTACAAAAATTTTAGAACTAGAAACCCTTTCAAATATTCGGCAACACAAGTTCATGATCTAGATCATCAATGGAAGTCACTCTTCATAAACACTCTGATACCATGTTCAGGTACACAGGGTACTCCCAAAGGAACAAACACCTAGAGCAACCACTCACACAAATAGATCACATATCGACACGCTGATGTTTTCACGTGGTTTAAATCCTTGAAAGGGAAATACTCCACGACCACACCCAAATAGTTACTTGAGGAAGTTTATTATGCAAAATAAAGAAAGTTACAAATGAGATTCTCATAATCAATCAACTAGCCAATGACCCTCCATGCTGTTTAAATCGATATCATGGACTGATTGGGTGTTAAGCCATGGATCAAAGGTAATTATGATCTAAGAGAAGATGAACCATCAGATCACTCTATGTCTAGAACATCTCGTGACTATTGGATTAGATATTTAAAAATGCATACTAATCCATACTAAAGAAACACACTTTTTCTAACGAATATATTAACAAGTTTATATTAATTAACTCCTAAGTGTCTAAATATCCTAATAATTGAGCAGTTGTTGATCAAATGGAAGTGTTGCGAGGATCTCTTCAATGGAGGGAGGGTGCCTCCTTTTCATTGTCTAAGTTGAAACTGGTGTATTAGAAGATAATACGAATATGTTTGTGTTAAATTGTTTACCTATTCATGCCTTTAGGAAGCACGAGGGAGGAGGTGATCATTTAGTTGTGGTGTTCAGTGGGGGATGTGGTTTGAGAAAGAAAGATATGATCCTAATTCTGTTGAATTTACCATGTATACTAAGGCTAGGCATTGCTAATATGGGTATTTATAGAAGGTTGGGTACCATTAATCTAGATTCACTCAAATCCAGGTACATCAATTAAGAGTTCTTAAATGGGGATTCAAGTCAGTCCATTATGATGGGGAATGTCTCATTCCGAAATAAACAAAGTGTCCTATAAGAACCAACTAACTTTGTCAAGTAGAAAGTGGAGGAAACTAGATCTTGAAAGAGTGGTACATAAGGAAACTTGGGTATCGATCTCTCAATGTTAACATTGTTGATTTTGTAAAACCAATAATTCGATGTAATACTTCTAACCAATTGTAGAAATAACCATGTTTGAGCATTACTTTCAACAAGAGAAGAAAATGATAAAAAATTAAATGCATTAGATTATTAAGAGACATAAACTCATTCTTCATTATCATTGAATATTAATGATTTAATGTAACCATACTATAAACTATCATTTAAGATATATATTTTTTAAGATTATGTGTGTATTCAAGGTCATTCTTTCTTTAATAATCCAAGGAACTATTTTGTCATTAGAATTTTTTATTACTTTTAGTAAAACTTTACTCAATGAATTTTTCATTACATTAGTAATAGTATTCAAGCATTCAAAAAAAAATATTTTCTCAATTAAAACTAAATGGGCAGGCCATAAACCATGAATATATGAATATCCCTAACTTGTTAAATGTTAAGAATCATCAGACATTGATATAAATATGTAGAAATAATGCAATGAAATTGCACATGGAATATTAATTTGATGATACAGTGGAAAAGGTTATCTGTGTAATATATTTTAGGCACCCATAAAGTTTGAAGTCATTAATTATCCTAAACAATCTATATTAATAGTCATAATAAAAACATTCTAATATTTTTTAGAAGAAATGCATCATACTAGTTTATATGTAGTTTTATTTCAAATTTTGTATTTAACATTTATGCACACATATTATCATATAAATAAGTAAAAGTCAATAAAATAACTCGATACATTGTTGTCTTATATGGGATGAATCCATCTATGGCACATCTGCAATGAATTTGAATAGTCCACTTGGTTCTCATTAACAATTTTTGGTTTTAAGAAATGCAAATTTATTTACAACATATTTTTTTGTAAAATTACATATCGCATTTATACATTAATATTAAAGCACATTATAGGCAATTTAAAGTCATTAATTAACTTTTTCCTTGTTGGTTTATAGTATGATATTATTGCATTTACAAATATTAATTGATTTAAGTATGCAAATTCATGAAAAGTTATGGATTGGGAAATCAAATATTGTATACTTCAAAAAGTTCAACTCATCCACCTATGACACAACTTATTAATTTACCATGACTAGTCAACTTAACATTTATTATCAAGTAAATTATTCGAAGTAAATCATCAAGTATATTATTCAAATTTCACTTATGACATGTTTGTACCAAATGACATGAGAGAGTAAAATTGCCCCTTAAAAAAGAGAATAAAAAAAGATAAATAATTGTGCCTCTATGGCTCATATGAGATTATTTTAATTACAAATAATAAATTGAACATGCAATTAAAAAAATTATACAATAGAAAAATATTTAGTGCCATGTAACAAAGTCAATGCAAAAGCAATTATTTAATATGTGTGTGCGTGTGTGTGTGTGTGTATTTCAAAAAATAATCATGCAAATTGATTCAACAATAACTATGTCCATGTTGTATAAATTAAAATGTACTTGTGAACAAATTTATCAAAAACATATCTTCATCTCCTACACTGAAGTCGATGTTCTATTCAGCATTCCAATGGATTCACATTTCTCTATAAATAATTCATGATGTCATACATATAATGACCAACAATTTAAAAAATACAACGTAGTTTTATTTTAAAACTGCATATCACATGTATACATTTATATCAATGCATATTATAAGAAATTTAAAGTCATTAATTGACTTCATGCTTTGTTTGCTTATAATAGAATATTATTGCAATTTTACATACATTAATTAATTTAAGTATGAAAATTTATTAAATGTTATGGATTGAGAAATCAAATATCTTATAGTTCAACTCATTTACGTATGGCTAAATTCTCATTAATTTAGCATTAATATTCCACTTAGAATTTATTATCAAGTAAATTATTCAAAACTCACTTGTGACATGTTTGTACTGAATCACATGATATTCCTTGATTCACTAGAATATCAAGAACCTAAGTAAATTTTCCCCTTCAAAAAAATAAATAACTATGTGTTTTGATGGCTCGTATGGGATTATTTTAATCGCAAATAATTCATTGAAACAACACAATTTCGAAAAAAAATTATACACTCAAAAAAAATATGTTGTGTTGCAACAAAGTCAATGTAAAAGCAAGTATTAAACAATAATAAATATGCATATTAATATAACTATCAATTCCCATATATTTCAAAAAAATATCATATCGTACAAATTGATTCACCAATAACTATGTCCATGTCGTATTGAAACAAATTTCTCAAAAAATATCTTTCATCTACTACAATGAAGTCGTTTTACCATTGAACATTAGAATGTATTCGCATTTCTCTTTGATGCAATGAAGTGTCTTAAGAAAGGGGAATTGAACTTGCATAAGCCAAATATCTTGCTATTGTCTTGTATAGGCCTTTATCAATATATGGTTTGACTAATATATGACGAATTGAGAAGTAGGATTTGATGCATCTATTAGAAAAACCTTTGATTCTCCATATCGGGACCACACATCACTCAACCATTTTGGCATAAATTTGTATTGTACTCCCTCCTTTGAATTTTGTTTGAAACCAATACCGAGACCTATACCATGTGAATTGTAATTCCCTGACATCAATGTTTGACTTTTAAAGTACTTA
Source organism: Pseudotsuga menziesii (assembly GCA_001517045.1). NCBI lineage: Eukaryota > Viridiplantae > Streptophyta > Pinopsida > Pinales > Pinaceae > Pseudotsuga > Pseudotsuga menziesii. Next base: position 311,037 of record LPNX010477487.1, read on the forward strand.
TTGGACATTCAATGTCCATACTGTAACATCATATCATATTGCTAGTAAAACCTACATTAAAAGTAACCTTATTCAAGCAAGATGAAAATGTAAATGAACAACAAATAAATCAAACGATCTGGTAGAACATATCTCATGAATATTCAATAACATAAGTGATTACAACAAAATGCACCTCAGTCTTACAAATTCTTAATCAATGCCATTAAATATGGAAATAGATGATGGTATTGATCTCATAATTATTCGTATAGTTTCCATTTGGGAAATTATATTAATGCTAATTGGCGTCTGTAATCCACTTTTGAAGTCCTTATCTTTGATAACTGTTGTGTTGACATTGTATGTTTAATAGTGATGAAATTTTAGTGCACTTTGAATTTCTTCAATAATTACTTCAAATTCCTTTGAAGATTTGATAAATCTGATATTGACTTGGAAATGGGTGCTAATTGTCGACATATGTAAACTAAACTCTTAGTTATTGGTCCTCCATGGAAATATTGAGCGCTTCACATGTTGCTAGTTTTCCATTATGTGTTGTTTTGTAGACATATTCTTCAATGTCCTCTTTAGTGCATCCGTCCATAGAAAATTAGCATTTACAGTTTGACAATTTTTGCTTCCATCAACACCCGACAGTGCATATACCACCATAAAAATTTTGTAAGATTTGTATTGAATTTCGTTTTGGTACTTTAGAAGGATCATTGGCCTTTGTGATATTTCCATAAGCAATTATATATGTGCAATCCCTTGAATCCGAAGTTGAAACCATATCTCCAAGCCTATGAATTCTCCCTTTGCATGCTCAACACTTGGTCACTTGTTTTCCGGGCTCAATTCTTTGCTAACAATTAATAATGACAATACTTGTCTCTTATTATGTTCTTGGCACTTTGTTTTGGTGCATATAGAACTTAGTCCCACATTTCTAAGAAAAATAGTATTTTGGACTTAATATACATTAAGGTTTCCAAAGCTTACCAACGTATATTGCACGGGCTAGGTTCCTTCTAGAGTTCTTGGGAGCTTGCGTGCTGGGCGCTTTACACATACGTGGTTTATGAGATGGAGGCTATATCATTTGCAAGGGATTCGACTTAACTAGAGGACAGAATAACCGTTTATTTTACTTGACAACCACATGGCATATTAACTAAAAGAGACCCTATGGTTATTTTACTTGACAACCACATGACATATTAACTAAAAGAGACCCTTTCACAACCACATGACATGAAAACAAAAACTTTTTAACAAAATAAATACAATTTCTTTTTAACTGTATAAATCGTTTTAATTTTACATTTATTTTCTTTCATATATATGTGGTTTAGTTTTCAAATTGTTAGGGAAACTTGGTGATTTCAAAGGAGACCAAATAACTGAGAACACAATAGGGAAATGACCATGACTTAGTGAAAAATAAGCATGTATTGTAGAGAAAGATGAGAATAAATCACAAAGAGTCACTGAGTTGAAGTATTTGACATAAAGAAAACTAACCAGAATAACTGGAACACTCACGAATTTTGGAGAAAATACGTGTGGAAATTCCTGCAACAATGATTTAGTGTAATGACTAGAACCACAAAGTGGCAAGTGATGAAATGAATCGGTGGGTAATGAAGTGATAAGAAAACTTAGAACATAGTGCATGATTGTTGAACCCTTCATAAACCTGGTTGATTAATGGACACCCTCACACATCTACCCACCTGCCCACTTGTTATTTTGGTGCACCACCCAACACATTTGGTATTCAATATTTTAATCCCTCACGTCTTCCCCTAAGTTATTTGTTTTTGCCACGCAACCAAATTCGTAGCCAATGTAAGGTGGAAAAGTCAACTCATAGTTAAAATAATTAGAAATAAAAGCCATATTATAAAATGTTAGACACATAATTGAAGTTTTTATAGGTTTACAATACTTACACACAAGATGAGAGGATTATTACATCTAACTAAGAATCAAGCGATGAGTGTAATTATAGTGATCTAACAATATATTTTACAAATTGAGGAGTAATTATAGTAATATAATAATTATTATAAGATCATTGAAGAGGAATGTTGTAGTAATAAGTTTGATCTATTTTGTTGCTTTCTGGATTTTAGAAAATCTTGTGATACAGTTCCTGGAAATAACCTGTGGAATAGGCTAGATGAGCTTAAGGTTCCTTTTGAGTTGAGAGATGCCATGATAAGGTTATACGAAAAGGTCATTGCCAAGTTTAAGAATAATGAGGGGTGGAAAACATATATAAATTGTAATATTGGAGTTAAACAATGTTTCCCCCTCTATCATACCCTTATTTGCATTTACATTGACAAGATAGAAAAGTGTTTAGAAGACGCAGGTTACGTCGATACAATTTTATTTGGGATAGTTATCATCCTCCTACTTTATGCTGATGATATTGGCAAGGTGTTCTTGTAATCTCGACAATCAATTAAGAATTCTTAAATATTTTTTCTCTAACATGGGTATGATTGTTAACAACGACAAGACAAAAATCATGATTATAAAATCTAAGAAAGACACCTATGCAAATTTTATTTGTGATAATAGAAATATAGAGGAAGTGACTTCTTACAAGTTTCTCAGAACTGATATTCATCACAAGCTCAATTGGCCCTAGACTCTATCAATTTTTTTATTTCTATAGTTATTCTTTAGTTGAAAACCTATTTTATTAAATAATTTTTTTAAAAATACTTTTTTTTTTAATTTTTCATTAGCGGCAGATAATTGACATAGTCCTTGATTTTTCCTTCTTGAGAGCCAGCGGTAGGGTGACGTCACTACCTGCATTATTATTACGATATCGACCAATGTGTAATACTCAATTTTTAGAGGCAGTAAGCACCCATTGTTCACTATGGCGACATTGTTGCACAGAGCACGTTTAAGTCGAGTAAGAATGATTATTTGACAGCCCATGATGACCATTAATATATATACAAGTCATAAGGCATACCATTTCACACCCATTTAGTAAACAATGAAACACAATTGACACAGTAAAATATATCACAATTTACTTCAAATCTTTGGTTAATTGAAAATGTCGGAATGAATATAATAAAGTTTTAATAATAACTAGTACCAATTAAGATTCAAATCCTTCAGTATTAGTTGAATCATTAATGACAACGACTAAAGAAGCCTTTCTTACCTAATCAATGTCCATTAATTGATTATATTATCCATTAAATGATATGGAGATTATGTAAATCCAGTTAAAATTATTCAAAATTCCAATTGGGCATAATATATTATTATTGTTGTCACTTCTCCTACCCAACTACCTCTATCGTGTAGGGTTTTGGGTGGGTGATTTTTTCTGGTAGTGTATCAATGTTTATTTAGTCAGGGCTTAATCAGGAAGTCTCCTTATATTTAATATTTTATACCTCTATTGATTCGATGGTTTTTTGTTGTATCTTCCTACCCTCCGTCCCTATCTCTTCTAACCCCTGGTTACCAAATGTTTCTCAAATATTTAGACACATTATCTATTGTTGTTTTCATGTACTTCATATGTTGCGTGATAGAAAGGTTTGGACAACAAATTTAACCCTTGTTGATGAGATTGAAGTGGTGGGAACAAAAGGGCATACGTTTGGTTGAAATGAGTCGTATTATAGCATGAAATCTGGTGATTACAAGAGGTTTTACCTTATTTCTTGATATCCCCTGATCACCCATCTACTAGGTGGAATCCGCCTAGGAGTTACACAAGTCAGGTGTCTCTCCTACCACAATTGTTTTGGAAAATTTATATTACAATATGAGGAAGCTAGGTTGATACTGTGTTGCACTTGCAACATTTTCCCAAAATTCCAAAAAAATTTAGGACCCTCCTTTGCTTGGATTAGTTCGATTTTTTTTTTGAGTTGGTCTAATAATGATTTCTCAGAATGATTTTCTAATGCTTCAATTGATCTACCACTTGTTTTGATTCTCCCTCTAACACTTGAAATAATCCACTGTTTGATCAAACTTGAGCGATGCCTTTGAATGCATTTTAAGCATGTTTGAATTGGAAATTTGTTTGGTTGAAGCTCCCGCCGTTGCGGCAAAATAACGAGTCTTGACTTCGAATTTTCTCCCGATACGTTGGTTTTAATCGACTGATTTTTTGGTTTACTTCAGGAGGATTTGTTTTTCCTTTTTCCGCCGTTGCGGGTGGCAGATCGCGAACTTTTCCGATTAGTGTATTTTCCTTTCCCCCCCGACATTGTGGATAGATAATCGGTTTTGGACTCGTTAATTTCCTCCGACGTGGTTGGCTTAATCGGCTGGGTTTAAGTTTTCACATCAGGGATTTTATTGATACCTCCTCTGCAGTTGCTGATGGCGAACTGCTAACTTCCCCGATCGCCGCTTTGGTTTTTCAACCCCGCTGTGTTATTTTCATCGATCCCGTAATCCTTGGGTGTCCGCCGTTGCGGCTGCAGAAAGATTTATCGTTCAAGTTGTCTAATCGTTTTAAAGCTCCGATGTTGTGGAAGGTCGCGCCCTTTATTTTTCCGTCGTTGCGGCTGTGGAAGTCGTTAACCTTTCGATATGTTAGTCGTCTTTCAGCCAATTCAGAGCTTACGTCGCGGATGGGTTTATCCTTTTTTCTTCCACCGTTGCGGCTCCCAAAGTGGTTAATCCTCCGAAGTGTAAAGCCTTCCGACTTTCGATTGAGAGTTTTCCCACCCTCCGGTCGTCTATCCATAACCTTTCTTCTTCCGCCGTTGCGGCTCGCAAATCAATTAGCGAGCCGAGGTGTAAATTGCTCCCACTGCCGATGCGAGTCTGCCTTTAGCCGCGGGTCCGTAGTATTTTATTTTCTGCCATTGCGGCTACGGAAGTCATTAACCTTCTGATATGTTAGTCGTCTTTCTGCCGATTCAGAGCTTACGTTGCAGACGGGTTTATCCTTTGTTCTTCCGTCGTTGCAGCTCCCAAAGTGGTTAAGCCTCTGAAGTGTAAAGCCTTCCGAATTTCGATTGAGAGTTTTCCCACCCTCCAGTTGCCTGTCCGTAACCTTTCTTCTTCCGTCGTTGCGGCTCGTAAATCAATTAGCCATCGGAGGTGTAAATTGCTCCGACCGCCGATGCGAGTCTGCCTTTAGTCGCGGGTCCGTAGTATTTTCTCTTTCGACGTTGTGGCTGTGCAAGGCTTTTTGCTTCCGATGTCAATGATCTTTCGACTTCTGATTGGGAACTTTCAGTCCCATGGGTTGCATGTCCTTAACCTTTTCTTTTTCTCCGTTGCGGCTGTGACTTGGTCTACCCTGCCGATGTTAGCGTCTAAGTTGTCGATGTTTTTATGTTTTTCATCATTGGTTTTTTCTCTTGAACCCGTACGTGAACGAGACAGTGGTGGCGGCACTTGTGGAAGTCCTCAGGACTGTAATGCATTACATGGCCTATCTTGTTGATGAGATGTTGTGGGTTTATATAATTTACGTTTCATTTTAGAATGTAATCCCAATGAATGATACACTTGGATGAATTGCAGGTAGACTCAAAGGAATTTTCAGATTGTTGCGGCACGAAGGCATAGCTGGGCTGTTCTCGGCAGAGGTCGAACCATGGCCAACAGGATCGCAAGAAGGACAAACGAAAGAAAAGACAAAGTGAATGGCGACAAAGGCACAGACCCGAAAGATCTGTCAGTTACTAATCAGATCATGAATATGCACAGAAAATAAAATGGGAAGATGAAGCGTTTTGAGGGACCGAAAGGTCATACGTTTGGGGGGCAGCCCAAGCGGTCTGCGGTTGTAGTTTAAATATTTGAAAGTAGAACTTAGAAGGGGGATTTTTCCGAGTTAGATTGGTGAAGACATATTGTAAGAAGAACTATTTCCTTTTGTAATAGATAATTATAGTTTTCCTGTTGGAGAAAGCTTGGTGGAATATTCAAATGTTGTGCTATGGATTTGTTGAAGATGAACTATTTCATTTTCAGCTTTGTGTCCATTAAATGTGAGACCGTTCTAACTCTTTGAACCTATGTTCTTGTATGAATGTTCTCTGGTTTATTTTATGAATATTTCCACTATGAGTAATGAATGCTGTTCATAAACAATTGGCTATCTGGTTGTTCAAATATCTTTTAATGTTCGTGCGTTTTGAAAGAAGTATCAGATATATGTGATTTTTCATAATGCATGTACAAATTACATTACTCATTAATGAATGATAACTTTGCTCCCTAGGGATAGGTTAGGTAGTTAGTTGTAATTTCTTGCTGTGTGTGATTTAGATGCGAGAGAGTTTAAGACGAGAGGTAAGAACCTGCGCATCACATTGTGACCGCTCCTCGTATTGTACGTCAATTTGCATGTTAAATAGGCACTTGCATATCATACTTAAGTCAAAAAAATACAAAAATATAGGCTGCGGAGTGGACTGGGCCGCAACCAGTAAAACCTTTTGTTTTTGTTACTTTGACCTACGGTAGCCGAACCGCAAACTGGACGGATTGCCTACACCAAATAGTCATAGGCTAGTTGGGAACGTTGACTAGGGAGAATCCCTTGCTGTTGTTGCCTGCGAATTTCAAGGCCTCAATAGTTATGGTGCTAGAAGGAGGGCCGCCATTGCATGGCTGGCCGTGGAAACTTATTTTTCACAAGATTACCCCACCAGCAGATAGTTGGAAGCTTTCAACCTACCCCTAGTACTTAGAAATTTTGGTTTGACCTTTGAAACAAGTAAACCCAGTTTCATCTTACGTTTTTCATTACTCAGACTCCTGTTTGTTCACCTTGTTCATGGCTGGTGTAAATGTGAATCATCCCAACCCTATACCGGCTTGGAGAGCTAGATATCCTTTAAACCTCAAACCTCCGTTGCATAACCTACCTCAAGATTTTGATAAGCTACTGCCTAAGTTTGACCCCGAGGAAAGGATTGATGTAGATGACCACTTGTAAAGTTTCTATTTGGAAGTAGAAGGGTTAAGGGTTGGGGAGTACGAAGATGTTGTATGTAGATTATTCCCTCATACATTGAAAGGGGCAGCTGCTTCATGGTATTTTTCCCTTCCTGTAAATTCGATCCCAGACTGGAATACTTTTGAAAGAATATTCAAAAATAAATATGCATCCCAGAAAACTCATGCAGCACTAATGAAAGGATTATGCACTTTGAAGAAAGAAAGAAAAGAGAAAGTGCATAGTTTCACCTAGAGGTTTGTTGCTTATCTAAAGAACTTTTCTGTAGCTGACAGACCCTGAGACAAGGTCCTAATTGAATATTATACTTCAGCCCTAGGACCGGAGCTGGCCATGTTCACCAAAATGAAATCCAGACCTACGTTGGTAGAGACTTATGAAGAAGCAGAAAGGGTAGAAGCTAAAAAGGAAAGTATAGAAGACTATCCTGAACAATTGAGAGAAAAGACTATTGAGAGAAGAACGTTATTGTTGTCTAAACCTGAAGAAGAACAATCACATGAATTTGAGGGAATGCTGAAAATGATTCAGAAATTATCCAACCGAATAATAGATCTAGAGAAAGAAAGGGAAGTTCAGAAGATTGATAAACCCCACTACCAAAAAAGGGAAAATAACAACCAATGGAAGATCCCTCCACAAAATTCAGCATCAATGAATATAACAGAGGTAGGGGGGAACAATTTCTGCACTTTTCACCAACAACCTCATTCTGAAAAGAAGTGTCCTCAATGGTTAAATTCAATGACATTGGTGATGAATAAGCTATTGGACTTTAAATTGACTAAAGATGTTGATAAAGAAGAAGAAAAAAACCAAACCATAGAGAAACAGGATAATGATACCATGTTCTTATGGAACGGTGTCTCGCTGTTCAACACAGAAGATAATTCTTTCAAGTCTGAATACACGCCTACAACAACAAAAGATACGGACCTAACTATTAAGGACAATGCACTAATTTCGAAGATTAAAAAATTGCAGGAGAATGTCAAAAGACAGGTCGATGTGAAGGTTAAAAATAAAACACTTGAAGTCACTACTGTCAACCAAGAAACTGAGCTAATCAGTGAGCCTATCAAACCTGTAGAAGAACAGGAAGGTGTTAATGAGGGAAACACTAAAGAAACTGAAGAGCTTAAAAAGGATATACCCACTCAAAACCAACCAGGAGAGGAAGACATAGAACCAGGTTGGGAACAAAAAGATGACACCCCACCTTTTCTTTTGACCCTAGAAATGCTGAATCATAATGTGCATAATTGCTTGGTAGATTCTGGATCAACGTTGAATGTTATGCCACTGGAGGTTTGCAAAAATATTAATGCACAGCCAGAGTCCACACCTTGGGAAGTGACGCAATTAGATAGCACAGGTGTCAATGTAGTGGGAGAGATGAAAAATGTCCTCATTCATTTTTCTGCAAATAACAAGATCTATCAATTTATTGACATTCTGGTGGCTGACATACCGGGTGGATATGGGATTATTCTCAACCAAGATTGGTCTACCCGATTGAAAGGTTATTTCGCTTCAAATTGGTCTCACTTATTGTTACCTCTCAAGGGTACCCGAAATTAGATAAAAATTTTGAGAGAGCCTTACATGAAGCATACTGTCACTAAGCTAGGAGAAGGTAATGAATCTACTGATTCTGTCCTGGGAAATTATCTAATCGAGCTTAAGCTAAGACATCATACCTCAAGAAAGGCCAATTCTACAATTAACACTCAGCCTGAACTCCTTCAACTTCCTCAGGCTGAAAGGGATGACTGTAGGATAGTAGACATGTGTTCAATTTCAAAAATAGAACAGCTAGACAATGGATAGATTTTCAGCCTGCACTGCATCCTAGCCCTTTAACTCGTTGGACTGAAGATTTTTAAGGGTCGGCCCACATTTTCTTTTCTTTTTGTACATAAATAAATTCGTTGTTTTCTTTAATGCTTGATGCTTTTCTTTGTTTATTGATTTGAGGTTGTTTCTTTTGATTTACTGCTTGGATGTTGTTTTTCTTTAATGCTTGGTTTTGGATAAAGAGGAAAACATTGGTTGCAATGGAAACATCAGGGTTCTTTATTAACTGAAATCTGGAGCAAAAGACTGTTCTTTGAAACATAGAATGTCTTCTAGTAGCAATGTTCCTAACTGGCCATGCATTCATTGAAGTCTTACTTAACCCCTGTAAATAACTCAGAAGTAAAAGAGTTCTAGAATACTATTTCGAGGCTCCATCCATTTCACATCTTAAATGTCCAAGGGGGTGACAGCAAAAGACCCACAGAAAGGAAACAGAGTAAACGGTATATCATATAGAAATGATCCCATGCCATAATTTTAGAAAAGCTAAAATCTATCAAGAGTCAAAACTCCTTAAAGAAACAAATACATATCAAAAAAAGTATCAAAAGTATGAATCTCAAATTGCCAAAAGGTTCCTCTCCATCCGTGAGATGGAAATCCAATTCTCCTCTCACACAAAATGACACTATGGATAGAGGAGCCTGAATAAAATTCAGAAAGAAACGCAGATGGAGGACTCAAAAGAACTAAAGTTCAAATAGCACAAAAGTGTAGTTGGCATGGGAATGAGGAACAAAAGGATAATGATGTTTACTATCTGTTACAATCCTGTGGTGTCAAAGCTAGAAACCACCTAAGGACGGGAAAAATAAACCTCACTTATCAGGGCTTGAAAGAGTTATTCAGACTTGCAAATATTTCTGATTTTACCATTTCCCAAAGAATCGACTACTTCTTAATGATTTAAATGCATAATTTGGCCAGCCTATGAATACAAACATCTAGAAGATTTCAATTTTGAGCTAGACAGTCATTTATTAGGAAGAGGTTAAGTCAGAAATCTAGGGTTCACCAGGTAGTCGCCAATTGTTGCAGCTGCAACATTTTCCCAAAATTCAGAAAAAATTTAGGACCCTCCTTTGCTTGGATTAGTTCGATTTTCTTTTTTGAGTTGGTCTAATAATGATTTCTCAGAATGATTTTATAATGCTTCAATTGATCTACCACTTGTTTTGATTCTCCCTCTAGCACTTGAAATAATCCATTGTTTGATAAAACTTGAGCGATGCCTTTGAATGCATTTTAAGCATGTTCGAATCGAAAATTTGTTTGGTTGAAGCTCTCGCCGTTGCGGCAAAATAACGAGTCTTGACTTCGAATTTTCTCCCGATACGTTGGTTTTAATCGACTGATTTTTTGCTTTACTTCGGGAGGATTTGTTTTTCCTTTTTCTGCTGTTGCGGGCGGCAGATCACGAATTTTTTTTATTAGTGTATTTTCCTTTTCCCCCCGCCGTTGCGGATAGATAATCGGTTTTGGCCTCGTTAATTTTCTCCGGCGCGGTTGGCTTAATCGGCTGGGTTTCAGTTTTCACATCGGGGCTTTTATTGATACCTCCTCCGCAGTTGCGAACAACGAACTGCTAACTTCCCCGATCACCACTCTGGTTTTTCAACCCTGCTGTGTTATTTTCATCGATCCCGTAAGCCTTGGGCTTCCGCCGTTGTGGCTGCGGAAAACTTTATCGTTCTGTTTGTCTAATCATTTTAAAGCTCCAACATTGCGGAAGGTCGCTCCCTTTATTTTTCCGCCGTTGCGGCTGTGGAAGTCATTAAACTTTCGATATGTTAGTCGTCTTTCTGTTGATTCAGAGCTTACATCACGGACGGTTTTATCCTTTTTTCTTCTGTCGTTACGGCTCCCAAACTGGTTAAGCCTCCAAAGTGTAAAGCCTTCTGAATTCCGATTGAGAGTTTTCCCACCCTCCGATCGCCTGTCCGTAACCTTTCTTCTTCCACCATTGCGGCTCGCAAATCAATTATCCATCCGAGGTGTAAATTGCTCCGACCGCCGATGCGAGTCTTCCTTTAGTCGCGGGTCCATAGTATTTTTTTTCCACTGTTGCGGCTGTGGAAGTCATTAACCTTCTGATATGTTAGTCATCTTTCTGCCGATTCAGAGCTTACGTCGCGGACGGGTTTATCCTTTGTTCTTCCGCCATTGCGGCTCCCAAAGTGGTTAAGCCTTCGAAGTGTAAATCCTTCCAACTTTCGATTGAGAGTTTTCCCACCCTCCGGTCGCCTGTCCGTAACCTTTCTTCTTCCGCTGTTGCGGCTCGCAAATCAATTAGCCATCCGAGGTTTAAATTGCTCCAACCGCCGATGCGAGTCTGCCTTTAGTCGTGGGTCCGTAGTATTTTCTCTTCCACCATTGCGGCTGTGCAAGGTTTTTTGTTTTCGATGTCAATGATCTTTAGACTTCCGATCGGGAATATTCCCTCCCACCGGTTGCATGTCCTTAACCTTTTCTTTTCCGCCGTTGTGGCTGTGACTTGGTCTACCCAGCCGATGTTAGCGTCTAAGCCACCGATGTTTTTATGTTTTTCATCATTGGTTTTTTCTCTTAAACCCATAGGTGAACGAGACAGTGGTGCCAGCACTTGTGGAAGCCCTCAGGACTGTAATGCATTACATGGCCTATCTTGTTAATCAACTGTTGCGGGTTGATATAATTTACGTTTCATTCTAGAATGTAATCCCAATGAATGATACACTTGGATGAATTGTAGGTAGACTCAAAGGAATTTTCAGACTGCCGCGGCGCGAAGGCATAGCTGGGCTATTCTCGGCAGAGGTCGAACCGTGGCCAACAATATCGCAAGAAGGACAAATGAAGGAAAATACAAAGTGAATGGCAAGAAAGGCGTAGACCCAAAAGATCTGTTAGTTACTAATCATATCATGAATACACACAGAAAATAAAAATGGGAAGATGAAGCGTTTTGGGGGACCGAAAGGTCATACGTTTGGGGGGCAGCCCAAGCGGTCTACGGTTGTAGTTTAAATATTTGAAAGTAGAAATTAGAAGGGGGATTTTTCCCAGTTAGATTGGTGAAGACATATTGTAAGAAGAACTATTTCCTTTTGCAATAGATAATTACAGTTTGCCTGTTGGAGAAATCTTGGTGGAATATTCAAATGTTGTGGTATGGATTTGTTGAAGAGGAACTATTTCGTTTTTAGCTTTGTGTCCATTAACTATGAGACCATTCTATCTCTTTGAACCTTTGTTCTTGTATGAATGTTCTCTGGTTTATTTTATGAAGATTTCCACTATGAGTAATGAATGCTGTTCATAAACAATTGGCTATCTGGTTGTTCAAATATCTTTTAATGTTCGTGCATTTTGAAAGAAGTATCAGCTATCTATGATTTTTCATAATGCATGTACAAATTACATTACTCATTAATGAATGATAAATTTTCTCCCTAGGGATAGGTTAGGTAGTTAGTTGTAATTTCTTGTTGTGTGTGATTTAGATGCGAGAGAGTTTAAGACGAGAGGTAAGAACCTGCGCATCACATTGTGACCGTTCCTCGTATTCTATGTCAATCTGCATGTTAAATAGGCACTTTCATATCATACTTAAGTAAAAAAAATACAAAAATATACTCGGTGGACCGGGCTGCAATCGGTAAAACCTTTTGTTTTTGTTACTTTGACCTACGGTAGCCGTACCGCAAACCGGATGGATTCCCTAAACCAAACAGTCACGGGCTAGTTGGGAACGTTGACTGGGGAGAATCCCTTGCTATTGTTGCCTGTGAATTTTAAGGCCTCAACAGTTCTGGCGCTAGAAGGAGGGCCGCAATTGCATGGCTGGCCGTGGAAACTTATTTTTCCCAAGATTACCCCACCAGCAGATAGTTGGAAGCTTTCGACCTAACCCTAGTACTTACAGATTTTGGTTTGACCTTTGAAACAAGTAAACCCAGTTTCATCTTATGTTTTTCCTTACTTAGACTCATGTCTGTTCACCTTTTTCATGGCTGGTGTAAATGTGAATCAGCCCAACCCTCTACCGGCTTGGAGAGCTAGATCTGCTTTAAACCTCACACCTCCGTTGCATAACCTACCTCAAGCTTTTGATAAGCTGCTGCCTAAGTTTGACCTCAAGCAAAGGATTGCTGTAGATGACCACTTGCAAAGTTTCTATTTGGCAGTAGAAGGGTTAAGGCTGGGGAGTACGAAGATGTTGTCTGTAGATTATTCCCTCATACATTGAAAGGGGCAGCTGTTTCATGGTATTTTTCCCTTCCTGCAAATTCGATCTCAGACTGGAATACTTTTGAAAGAATATTCAGAAATAAATATGCAGCCCAGAAAACTCATGCAGCACTAATGAAAGGATTATGCACTTTGAAGAAAGAAAGAAAAGATAAAGTGCATAGTTTCACCCAGAGGTTTGCTGCTTATCTAAAGAAATTTTCTGGAGCTGACAGACCCTCAGACAAGGTCCTAATTGAATATTATACTTCAGCCCTAGGACCAGAGCTGGCCATGTTCACCAAAATGAAAGCCAGACCTACGTTGGTAGAGACTTATGAAGAAGCAGAAAGGGTAGAAGATGAAAAGGAAAGTATAGAAGACTATCCTGAGCAACTGAGAGAAAAGACTATCAAGAGAAGAACGTTATTGCTATCTAAACCTGAAGAAGAACAATCACATGAATTTGCGGGAATGATGAAAATGATTCAGAAATTATCCAACCGAATAATAGATCTGGAGAAAGAAAGGGAAGTTCAGAAGATTGATAAACCCCACTACCAAAAAAGGGAGAATAACAACCAATGGAAGATCCCTCCACCAAATTCAGCATCAATGAATATAATAGAGGTAGGGGGGGACAATTTCTACACTTTTCACCAATAGCCTCATTCTGAAAAGAAGTGTCCTCAATGGTTAAATTCAATGACATCGGTGATGAATAAGCTGCTGGACTTTAAATTGACTAAAGATGTTGATAAAGAAGAAGAAAAAAACCATACCATAGAGAAACAGGATAATGATACCATGTTCTTATGGAACGGTGTCTCGATGTTCAACATATAAGAGAATGCTTTCAAGTCTGAATACACACCTACAGCAACAAAATATACGGACCTAACGATTAAGGACAATGCACTAATTTCGAAGATTAAAAAATTGCAGGAGAATGTCAAAAGACAGGTTGATGTGAAGGTTAAAAATAAAACACTTGAAGTCACTACTATCACTGACCAGGAAACCGAGCTAATCAGTGAGCCTGTCAAACCTATAGAAGAATAGGAAGGTGTTAATGAGGGAAACACTAAATAAACTGAAGAGCTTAAAAAGGATATACCCACTCAAAACCAACCAGGAGAGGAAGACATAGAACCAAGTTGGGAAGAAAAAGCTGACACCCCACCTTTTCTTTTGACCCTAGAAATGTTGAATCATAATGTGCATAATTGCTTGGTAGATTCTGGATCAGCAGTGGATGTTATGCCACTGGAGGTTTGCAAAAATATTAATGGACAGCTAGAGTCCACACCTTGGGAAGTAACGCAATTAGATAGCACAGGTGTCAATGTAGTGGGAGAGATGAAAAATGTCCTCATTCGTTTTTCTGCAAATAACAAGATATGGCAATTTATTGAGATTATGGTGGCTAACATACTGGGTGGATATGGGCTTATTCTCAGTCGATATTGGTCTTCCCAATTGAAAGGTTATTTCACTTCAGATTGGTCTCACTTATTGTTACCTCTCAAGGGTACCCCAAATCAGATAAAATTTTTGAGAGAGCCTTACATGAAGCATACTGTCACTAAGCTAGGAGAAGGTAATGAATCTGCTGATTCTGTCCTGGAAAATTATCTAATCGAGCTTAAGCTAAGACATCATACCTCAAGAAAGGCTAGTTCTACAATTGACACTCAGCCTGAACTCCTTCAACTTCCTCAGGCTAAAAGGGATGACTGTAGGATAGTAGACATGTGTTCAATTTCAAAAATAGCACAGCTAGACCATGGATAGATTTTTAGCCTGCACTGCAGCCTAGGGCCTTTAACTCGTTGGACTAAATTATTTTAAGGGCGGGCCCACATTTTCTTTTCTTTTTGTACATAAATAAATTGGTTGTTTTCTTTAATGCTTGATGCTTTTCTTTCTTTATTGATTTGAGGCTACTTCTTTTGATTTACTGCTTGGATGTTGTTTTTCTTTAATGCTTGGTTTTGGATAAAGAGGAAAACATTGGTTGCAATGGAAACATCAGGGTTCTTTATTAACTAAAATCTGGAGCAAAAGACTGTTCTTTGAAACATAGAATGTCTTCTAGTAGCAGTGTTTCTAACTGGCCATGCATTCATTGAAGTCTTACTTAACCCCTGTAAATAACTCAGAAGTAAAAGAGGTCTCGAATACTATTTCGAGGCTCCATCCATTTCACATTTTAAATGTCCAAGGGGGTGACAGCAAAAGACCCACGGAAAGGAAGCAAAGTAAACAATATATCATATATAAATGATCCCATGCCATAATTTCAGAAAAGCTAAAAACTATCAATAGTCAAAACTCATAGGAAGTAAAAATCGCCTAGAACAGAATGCTTAAGCGAATTTGAACTAAATTATGCACCCAGAATTATTAATCTTTCACAGATGCAATTTAATCATCATACACAGCGGAAAATAACAGCATTCAGACATGCATTCATTCAACATGTTCATTTCATTTTAATTAACAGTAGTATAGAATTGCAGAGGTAAAATGCACAAGATTACTTATCTTATGAAAGCTTTGCTCCACAACCAGCTATGTCGCTGCAACATTCCACCCAACCATAGGCCAGAATGCTCATCAATCTCTCAGCAACGCTGCCACCCCCGAGCTGGGCATGATTCTCCAAGGAATAAGGGAACTAGCAGGCTTACACATAGCCATGATATGCAAAACACATAGCCAAGCCAACCAAGTTGGGTTTATCAGGCCATTAAGGAGCTGAAGAAGGAAATTGCTAAGCTGGTGAGCTCATTACAGAGCCAAGAAAACCCACACCAAAACTAGCCTGACCTCTAAGACACCCATCCACACCCAACACAAGGAATCAGTCCCTTCTCTGCTACACAGTCCCTCAGGCCCTGCATTCCCTTCCAGTGCTATTCAGGGGTGATGGAGAAGAAGGCCAGCCCTCTAGCTCTGCCTGTGTGGTTTCTAACACCAGGTTTATCAAGCAACCAAGCCAAAATCCTTACTCCTCACACAGTTTGAAAACCAACAATTGCACCCCGGCAATTAATTCAGCTCTCATAGCTTAAACAGGGAAAACGAATTGCACAGCCCCATACATAACAACAAAAACGGCTCACCACATGGGGGAAAAACACACAGTCCTGAATTTTATCAGTGACCATAACTCACAGCAGGGGAAAATGCCCCAAATAGTCTGTGCAGGAGACCAACAGTCCGTGAGACAGCCAAAAACGTGAATGGCTCTTCCCAGCCATGGTAAAAACATATGAAATCACAAAAACGTGAATGGGAAAATGCACCAGCAGCTCCAAAAACGTGAGGAAGACAACCCAGTCCTCAGCACTACAAAAATGACCTCAAATCCATGGGAAAAATGAAGCTAACAGCCAAAACGTGAAATCCAAACACACAGGAAAAACTTCAGCTGCTCCCCAAAAGCCCCAACATGAAGAATAATCGGTCTGGAAAATGGAAAACGTGGATGTATGGCAGAATGGCCTGCGTTTTTGGACATCTTCCTTGCCAAGGAAGTCAGAACACGTTTTTCCAAAAATGGGTCT
>LPNX010477487.1:327861-380968 GCA_001517045.1 Pseudotsuga menziesii
GATTAAAATGCTACACTGGCATCGCCTCAGTGTTCCGCAAAATCGAACAAAAATGGATGTGCCGACCGCATGGATGTAGCTTCTTCAGGCCCGTAGTGCTCCCATTGCACCTTTACCTGCCCTATGGCTCGGTTCCGGAGCATTGTGACCTTCCTGTCGAGGATGCACATTGGCTCGATTCGGGACTCTCCCTCGGGTTCCACCTGAATCACATCCCAATTTATCACGTGGTTAGGATCGTGTACATATCTCTTAAGCAAAGAAACATGAAAAACATTATGAGCTCTAGTGCTAGCAGGCAATGCAAGTCTATATGCAACTGGCCCTATTCTTTCAAGCACTTCGAATGGCCCACAATATCTCGGTGACAACTTGGCACAAATTCCAAGCTTCAAGGAACTCTTCCTTGCCCTCACTCTGAGGTAAACATGATCCCCAACACTGAACTCTCTGTTCACCCTATGCTTATCTGCATAGCTTTTCTCTCTGTCCTGTGCTGCTTTCAGCTTCTGCCTGATCTTTACAACCTCTTGCTCCATTTCCTTGAGCAATTCTGGTCCAAGCACAATCCTGTTCACTGGATTATCCCAAGTCACAGGTGTCCTACACCTTCTTCCATACAAAGCTTCATACGGACTCATCCCCAAGGATGCTTGATGTCCATTGTTATAAGCAAACTCCACCAAGTGCAAGTAATCTTCCCACTTGGTTGGTTTGTCCATTACATACATGCGAAGCATATCTTCAAGCACCTGATTAACTCTCTCAGTCTGACCATCTGTCTGAGGATGGTATGCAGTGCTGAAGTTTAGCTTTGTACCCAAATCTGCAAACAACCCCTTCCAAAAGTTGGAAGTAAACTTGGCATCTCTGTCAGATACTATTGCCTTCGGCAATCCATGCAATTTAAATATCTCCTTCATGAAGATCTTTGCAATGTCACCAGCCTCATACGTAGACTTAACCGGTATAAAATGTGCTGCCTTAGTCAACTTGTCTACCACAACCATGATAGAATCATGTTGTCTCCAAGTCATCGGCAATCCTGTAATAAAATCCATGGAAATAACTTCCCATTTCCATTCTGGAACTGGCAAAGGCTGCAACAAACCTGCTGGATGTTGATGCTCAACCTTTACCTGCTGACATTTCATACACCTTGAAATGTACTCAGCCATATCCTTTTTCATTCCTGGCCAAAAGTACTGCTTTCTAGCTGTAGCGATCGTCTTCTGATATCCTGGGTGTCCAGAATACGGAGCTTGGTGGATCTCATCCATAACAACTCTCCTCAAATCTGCCCCACCTGGAATATAAATTCTGCCTTTATAAGTGAGAATCCCATCTCCTTCCAATTTATATCCCACATACGTCTTCTCAAGACTTTGCTGCTGCAATTTGTCTTTTACCTGCTCATACAATTCATTTCCAGCAACATGATTAACAATCTGATGCCTCAAATCTGATTGGCAAATACTAAGAGATGCCACATGCATTTCTTGCATCTTCCTACTGAGTGCATCAGCTACCTTATTCTCTTTTCCTTTTATGTGTTTGATCTCAAAATCAAACTCGCATAAAAATTCCATCCATCTTGCTTGCCTAGCATTCAGAGTAGGCTGATCAAACAAATACTTTAGTCCACAGTGATCCGTTCTGAGATCAAATCTCCTACCCATCAAGTAATGTCTCCACATCTTGAGAGCATGTACTATGGCTGCGAGCTCTAGATCATGAGTGGCATAGTTCTTCTCATGCTCCTTCAACTTTCTTGACTCATAACATATCACATGGTTGTCCTGCATAAGGACTCCTCCAAGCCCTTGTCCACATGCATCGGTACATACCACAAAATCTTTCTATGGATCTGCAACTTTCAATACTGGTGCACTGGTGAGAAGACTCTTCAACTGCTGGAAGATTTCTTCACACCTTGGTGTCCATTCAAACTTCATCCCCTTCTTTTGCAAAGAAGTGATGGCATGTGCAACTTTGGATAATCCCTCGATGAATCTCCTATAATATCCTGCAAGTCCCATGAAAGATCTTACATCTGTCACATTTCTTGGAGTAGGCCAATTCATAATGGCTTCAATCTTTTCAGGGTCCACAGATATACCCTCTTCTGAGATAATGTGACCCAAATACTGAATTCTATCTCTATAGAAGTCACACTTGCTCAGTTTTGCATACAACTGATGCTCCCTAAGCACTTGCAATGTCAACCTCAAATGCTCTTCATGCTCTTTCTCATTCTTAGAATAAACAAGAATGTCATCAAAGAAAACAAGAACAAACTTGTCCAAATACTTGCTGAAAACACTATTCATAAGGCACATAAATGTAGCTGGTGCATTTGTGAGACCAAATGGTACCACTACAAACTCATAGTGCCCATACCTTGTCCTAAAGGCTGTCTTATGAATGTCTTCATCCTTGATTCTCACCTGATGGTAACCAGACCTCAAGTCAATCTTAGAAAATACCTTTGCTCCTCTCATTTGATCAAAGAGGTCATCAATCCTAGGCAAAGGATATTTATTCTTCACGGTAACCTTGTTCAACTGTCTATAATCAATACATAACCTGAGCGTACCATCTTTCTTCTTTACAAAAAGAACTGGTGCTCCCCAAGGAGACACACTCGGTCAGATATACTTCTTGTCCAACAACTCTTGCAGTTGCATCTTCAGCTCTAGCATCTCCGGTGTACTCATTCTGTAGGGTGCCTTGGACACTGGTGCTGCTCCTGGCACAAGTTCAATAGTGAAATCAATGTCTCGCTTTGGAGGAAGCTCTGGAATCTCATCAGGAAACACATCCCTGAATTCTTGTAACACCTGATAGTCTTCCAACCTAGGAGTTTCATCTCTCGTTTCCTCCAAAATCTAAGCTGCATACAACTGGCAACCCTTCCTACAAAACTTCTTCAACTGCATTGCTGAAACTTGTCGTACTGAAATCACCTTTGGAATACCTTTCACAACTACTAGGTTCCCTTCTTCATTTATGCATTCAAAAGTCTTATTGTAGCAATCAAGCTTCACCCTGTGAGCTTCTAACCAATCCATTCCAATGAGGACATCATAGGAACCAAGCGGTAGAACATTAAGATCTACACAAGTGGCTAATCCATTCATGACCAATGGACATTTCTCTATCATTTCACTGACCTTTCTCTTAGTTCCAGTGGCTAGCTGAACTAACCAAGACTTCCTATGCTTTACTTTCTTAAAAGCACACATATCCACTACTCTAGGAGTAATGTAACTATGCGTAGAACCAGGGTCAATCAAAATAGAAACAGATTACTCAGCAATATTACCTGCTACTTCAACTACAGCTGACTGGTGATCTGCCTGACGGTCCTCCAGTGCTGCATAGATCCTAGGAACTGCCCTTGCTACTTGACCCACTGTTTCTGCTTCTTGAACGTTATAGGCTGGCCTTGCATTCTCATTCTCGAGTGGACAATTTCTGCGCATGTGGGGTCCTCCACATTTCCAACATTGAAGTGGCCCTCTATTCTGTTGTGGATCTTTAGGCTTTTCTCCTGTCACTCCAACTGGCTTACTCGCAGCTTGAGATGGCTGCTTCTGCTGATTCCTGAAGCTAGAAGGTTTGAAACCTTTCTTCCTTTGGTCAAACTTCTCATTTTTCTTGTCCTTCCATGCTTTATGGTAATCCGGCTTACCCTTGCTTTGCTCGTAACAATACTTAGCCTTCCTTATTGCTTCTTCAAGAGTTCTAGGTTCATAAAACTCAATTCTATCTTTGTAAGACTGAGGTAATCCACTTAGAAAACGCTGGACCTTCACTTTTTCATCTCAGATGTACCGGACATACCTCAACAGCTCCAAAAACTTATTAGCATACTCTTCCATGGTCTGCTGGCCCAATCTCAACTCATGGAACTCCTTAATCTTGTCATCATAATACCTGTCAAATAGGTATTTCTGCTTGAAATACTTCTTGAAATGATTCCACTTCAGTCTCCTTTCACTGATCCTCTTCACTTGCTTATAGTGTTCCCACCAAATGGATGCCCTTCCGTTCATATTGAATATGGCAACTGTTGCCTTCATGTTTCCCGAATAATCATGCACTTGAAAGTAATTTTTAATACCAAGAAGCCAAGCTTCAGCCTCTTGTCCAGTCTTTACCTCACCATCAAATGTAGGAGGTTTTGCCTTTTTAAACTCATCACGAGAGCGATCCCTCTGGTGTCTCTTTCTTTTTCTTTTATGAGAAGAGAAGCTCGAATCCCTATTGGATTCTTCTGAATCAGATGATCCACTAGAAGTCCTTCTCCTTCTCCTAGTACTGCTCTTACTGCCTTCTGGCTTTGTTGTATCTCGTCCAGAATCTATCTTCTTATTCAAGTCTGTCAAACTTTGCAACATTGCAGCATTCAACTGATGCTGCTCTTCTTGGGCTTTGATCAAGATTCTCATAGTGGCTGCAACATCTGGCGGTGTCTCTTGGAATCTCCTTCCATTAGACTCAATGTCATCATTTCTATTACGGGCATTTTCTCCGATGGCATCTTCTGCTCTCTCGTAAGAATCCTGAGCATCATACCCATCATGGGTTCTCATACTAAACCACAGCTTACTTACCAAACTGCACTACCTGGAATACTTCCTTGGAAGGTGATTATGTCTCTGCAAACGTGTTAATAACAACACAATTGTTAGATGCATACATTTATATAAATCATGATCACTTACCTTCTCTGGAAGAATCATAAAATTACAAATACCCAAAACTTTCTTCATCCAAGAACATCTATCTGAGGGGGACAACGGGGGTCAAGGGGGCTTGACCCCTTGTGGCTTCCCTGCGCCACTACAGGGCGGGTCGAGGGCAGCGCCCTCATTTTTTTTTTTTTTTTTTGTAAATTGTTGATTTTCGCGCAATCTGGCGCATTAGCTCGCTGCCAATTTCTCTTATTTTCAACTCTGAAATTCCCCGGAAAAACAGTAAAAAAAATCCCATTGGAGAACGGTTAAAATTGGCCCCCAAAACTATCCTTCCTTCCGCAGTATCGGTTCTTGGGAGCATCAGCACACCCGCTGTATCGGCTCCTCCACCATTCTCCCTTCCGCCAAATCGGCTCCCTGGAAGCTCTAACCTTCCGCCGTATCGGCTCCGGTTCCATTCTCTCCTCCGCCGAATCGGCTGTCAGTTGTATCCCTGATCGGCGGTCGGAAGCCTTTTGGAATCGGGTGGTCTGTTCATCTTCGTAGCCGCAACGGAGGCTCCCCCGGAAGTTCCGGCCTTCCGCATTGGCGGCCCGCGGAACGTTTTCCCCTCCGATCGGCGCGCTTTCTCTTGCGGCGTCGGCAGTCTTCTTGATCGGCCGGCAGATGCTTCCAGCTTCCGCAACGGCGGCTCGCACAAAGCTTCAAACCTTCCGACTTGGAACTTATGTCGGACGTTGGCTGACTCTCCAATCGGAAGCCACATCAGTTCATCGTCCGCAACGGCGAGCGGGATACTTTACCAATCCGTCTGCAACGGCGGACGCTCACTTTGCCGGCTCTTCCGATCGGCGCTTAGAACCACATCGAACGTCGACGGAAACTCAGAACATCGGACGTCGGTGGAAACTCGAAACATCGGACGTCGGACCATTTATCCTTCCGATCGTTCCGACACTTAGCCAAATTTTTAACTTTTCTGTGGCGTCGGCGATCGGGTGAGTTTTGGGTCGGACGCATGATTGCTTCGCTGTCCGCAACGTCGGACGGAGGACTTTACCAATCCGTCCGCAACGGCGGAATTTCACTTCCTCCGACGGCCCGACCGTCCCATACTTAGTCGATTTTCAACTTTTCGTCGGCGGTCGGGTGACTCTACGGTCGGCTGCAGAATCACTCTGTCGTCCGAAACGGCGGGTGGGGAGATCATGAAACCTTCCACTACAGCGGACAGGAACTTCACGAAACCTTCCGCTACAGCAGACAGGAACTTCCTGAAACCTTCCGCAACGGCGGAAGCTTTACTTCTCCTACCCTTTCGACTGCTCAACATTTCAACGAAATTTCCCAATTTCAAATTTTCACAGTCTTCCATTGGTTCGGCTGGGCAGCATGAAATACACCTCTGTCAGTGGTTCTTCTTGGCCCATAGAGGCCCACTGCTGCAACTCAGAAGCTCTGATACCATATTGTCACATCCCCATGCCTCCGACTGGCAAGGAGGACGCGATCAAGAGCTCTATCAGACCAGGCTAACCGCCCATGAACATGTACAGGAAGTAAAAATCGCCTAGAACAGAATGCTTAAGCGAATTTGAACTAAATTATGCACCCATAATTATTAATCTTTCACAGATGCAATTTAATCATCATACACAGCGGAAAATAACAGCATTCAGACATGCATTCATTCAACATGTTCATTTCATTTTAATTAACAGTAATATAGAATTGCAGAGGTAAAATGCACAAGATTACTTATCTTATGAAAGCTTTGCTCCACAACCAGCTACGTTGATGCAACGTTCCACCCAACCATAGGCCAGCATGCTCATCAATCTCTCAGCAACGCTGCCACCCCCGAGCTGGGCATGATTCTCCAAGGAATAAGGGAACTAGCAGGCTTACACATAGCCAGGATACGCAAAACACATATCCAAGCCAACCAAGTTGGGTTTATCAGGCCATTAAGGAGCTGAAGAAGGAAATTGCTAAGCTGGTGAGCTCATTACAGAGCCAAGAACACCCACACCAAAACTAGCCTGACCTCTAAGACACCCATCCACACCCAACACAAGGAATCAGTCCCTTCTCTGCTACACAGTCCCTCAGGCCCTGCATTCCCTTCCAGTGCTATTCAGGGGTGATGGAGAAGAAGGCCAGCCCTCTAGCTCTGCCTGTGTGGTTTCTAACACCAGGTTTATCAAGCAACCAAGCCAAAATCCTTACTCCTCACACAGTTTGAAAACCAACAATTGCACCCCGGCAATTAATTCAGCTCTAATAGCTTAAACAGGGAAAACGAATTGCAGGGCCCCATACATAACAGCAAAAACGGCTCACCACATGGGGGAAAAACACATAGTCCTGAAGTTTATCAGTGACCATAACTCACAGCAGGGGAAAACGCCCCAAATAGTCTGTGCAGGAGACCAACAGTCCGTGAGACAGCCAAAAACGTGAATGGCTCTTCCCAGCCATGGTAAAAACATATGAAATCACAAAAACGTGAATGGGAAAATGCACCAGCAGCTCCAAAAACGTGAGGAAGAAAACCCAGTCCTCAGCACTACAAAAATGAGCTCAAATCCATGGGAAAAATGAAGCTAACAGCCAAAACGTGAAATCCAAACACACAGGAAAAACTTCAGCTGCTCCCCAAAAGCCCCAACGTGAAGAAGAATCGGTCTGGAAAATGGAAAACGTGGATGTATGGCAGAATGGCCTGCGTTTTTGGACATCTTCCTTGCCAAGGAAGTCAGAACACGTTTTTCCAAAAATGGGTCTCTACCCAATTCGAATTTGGTTTCCCATACTCTTCCCCTTCCATGCAATAACTAACTCAACCACATTCTGGCAGAAATAAATTATTGGGGAAAAAGACAAGAAAGGTAGTTGACATTTTGATGGGTCTTCTCATAGACATTTGGATTTTCCCCATTGGCCCATAGGTTAAATATTTCACCCCCCCCCTTAGCCTTAGAAAATCATGCCCCATTCGTTTTGGTTGCCGCGGCCGTAGCTAGTTGTGTCCATTAATTAATTATGATGCATATTTACATAATGGCGAACATAATATGTGTCGCATGCCCCGATATTCAATCGGTGACAAATTTTAAATCCAAAACATAGCATAACCGATCAATGGTGGGGCCTTGGCCTTTAGCTCGACACCATGATCATTACAATATATACATCATGTACATTTAATGTAACGGGGTCAAAACCGGGACATTACAATTTCCCAAAGAATGGACTACTTCTTAATGATTTAAATGCATAATTTGGCCAGCCTATGAATACAAACATCTAGAAGATTTCAATTTTGAGCTAGACAGTCTTTTATTAGGAAGAGGTTAAGTCAGAAATCTGGGGTTCACCAGGTAGTCGCCAATTGTTGTAGCTATAACATTTTACCAAAATTCCAAAAAAATTTGGGACCCTCCTTTGCTTGGATTAGTTCGATTTTCTTTTTGGAGTTGGTCTAATAATGATTTCTCAGAATGATTTTCTAATGCTTGAATTGATCTACCACTTGTTTTGATTCTCCCTCTAGCATTTGAAATAATCCACTGTTTGATCAAACTTGAGCGATGCCTTTGAATGCATTTTAAGCATGTTCGAATCGGAAATTTGTTTGGTTGAAGCTCCCGCCATTGCGGCAAAATAACAAGTCTTGACTTCGACTTTTCTCCCGATACGTTGGTTTTAATCGGCTGATTTTTTGGTTTACTTCGGGAGGATTTGTTTGTTCTTTTTTCAACCTTGCGGGCGGCAGATCGCGAAATTTTCCGATTAGTGTATTTGCCTTTTCCCCCACCATTGTGGATAGATAATCAGTTTTGTCCTCGTTAATTTTCTCCGGTGTGGTTGGCTTAATCGGCTGGGTTTCAGTTTTCACATCGGGGCTTTTATTGATACCTGCTCCGCAGTTGCGGACGGCGAACTCCTAACTTCCCCGATCGTCGCTCTGGTTTTTCAACGCCGCTGTGTTATTTTCATCGATCCCGTAAGCCTTGGGCTTCTGCCGTTGCGGCTGCGGAAAGCTTTATCACTCCGGTTGTCTAATCATTTTAAAGCTCCGACATTGCGGAAGGTCGTGCCCTTTATTTTTCTGTCGTTGCAGCTGCGCAAGTCAGTAACCTTTTGATATGTTAGTCGTCTTTCTATCGATTCAGAGCTTACATCGCGGACGGGTTTATCCTTTGTTCTTCTGCCGTTGCGGCTCCCAAAGTGGTTAAGCCTTCGAAGTGTAAAGCCTTCCAACTTTCGATTGAGATTTTTCCCACCCTCCAGTCGCCTGTCCGTAACCTTTCTTCTTCTCCCGTTGCGGATCCCAAATAAATTATCCATCCGAGGTGTAAATTGATCCGACTGTCGATGCGAGTCTGCCTTTAGTCACGGGTCCGTAGTTTTTTTTTTTCCACCGTTGCGGCTGCGGAAGTCATTAACCTTCCGATATGTTAGTGGTCTTTCTGCCAATTCAGATCTTACGTTCATTATCCTTTGTTCTTCCGCCCTTGCGGCTCCCAAACTAGTTAAGCCGCCGAAGTGTAAAGCCTTCTGACTTCCGATTGAGAGTTTTACCACCCTCCGGTCGCTTGTCCATAACCTTTCTTCTTCCGCCGTTGCGGCCCGCAAATTAATTAGCCATCCGAGGTGTAAATTGCTCCAACCGCCGATGCAAGTCTGCCTTTAGTTGTGGGTCCGTAGCATTTTGTCTTCCCCCGTTGCGGCTGTGCAAGGATTTTTGCTTCCGATGTCAATGATCTTCCAACTTCTGATTGGGAACTTTCCCGCTCACAGGTCGCATGTCCTTGACCTTTTCTTTTTCATCGTTGCGGCTATGAATTGGTCTACCCTTCCGATGTTAGCGTCTAAGTTGTCGATGTTTTTATGTTTTTAATCATTGGTTTTTTCTCTTGAACCCGTAGGTGAACGAGACAGTGGTGCCAGCACTTGTGGAAGTCCTCAGGACTGTAATGCATTACATGGCCTATCTTGTTGATCAGCTATTGTGGGTTGATATAATTTACGTTTCATTTTAGAATGTAATCCCAATGAATGATACACTTGGATGAATTGCAAGTAGACTCAAAGGAATTTTCAGCCTGCCGCGGCGCGAAGGCATAGCTGGGTTGTTCTCGGCAGAGGTCGAACTGTGGCCAGTAGGATCGCAAGAAGGACAAATGAAGGAAAATACAAAGTGAATGGCGAAAAAGGCATAGACCCGAAAGATCTGTCAGTTACTAATCAGATCATGAATACGCACAGAAAATAAAATGGGAATATGAAGTGTTTTGAGGGACCGAAAGGTCATACGTTTGGGTGGCAGCCCAAGTGGTCTGCGGTTGTAGTTTAAATATTTGAAAGTAGAACTTAGAAGGGGGATTTTTCCCAGTTAGATTGGTGAAGACATATTGTAAGAAGAACTATTTCCTTTTGCAATAGATAATTATAGTTTTCCTGTTGGAGAAATCTTGGTGGAATATTCAAATGTTGTGCTATGGATTTGTTGAAGAGGAACTATTTCATTTTAAGCTTTGTGTCCATTAACTGTGAGACCGTTCTAACTCTTTGAACCTATGTTCTTATATGAATGTTCTCTGGTTTATTTTATGAAGATTTTCACTATGAGTAATGAATGATGTTCATAAACAATTGGCTATCTGGTTGTTCAAATATCTTTTAATGTTCGTGCGTTTTGAAAGAAGTATCAACTATCTGTGATTTTTCATAATGCATGTACAAATTACATTACTCATTAATGAATGATAACTTTGCTCCCAGGGATAGGTTAGGTAGTTAGTTGTAATTTCTTTCTGTGTGTGATTTAGATGCGAGAGAGTTTAAGACGAGAGGTAAGAACCTGCGCATCACATTGTGACCGCTCCTCGTATTCTACATCAATCTATTCTATGTCAATCTACATGTTAAATAGGCACTTGCATATCATACTGAAGTCAAAAAAATACAAAAATATATGCGATGGACCGGGCCGCAACTGGTAAAACCTTTTGTTGTTGTTACTTTGACCTACGGTAGCCGGACCGCAAACCGGACAGATTCCCTACACCAAACAGTCAGTGGCTAGTTGGGAACATTGACTAGGGAGAATCCCTTGCTGTTGTTGCCTGCGAATTTCAAGGCCTCAACATACTGTTATAGCTGATTTTACCAAACCTGGTAGATCACACCTTTATGGCCTTCCATGTCCCTATGCAGACTCTTTAGACCCCATAATCGTATATTATACTTTGATGTTCCAAAATTATCCCCAAAAATCACCTGTTTATAGCTATACGCGACTTCTCAAGCCATACTCGCGTGTATACGCAGGTTTTAAGCACAAACCCGCGTACATCGGGAAGTGTTCATAAAGACAAATATTTTTGGATTTTACCTCATAGTAGTCGGAATAAATTGACTCTTGGACTTCCATATGCATTGAGAACGCTCGGACTCAACCCTCCATTACCTCTTTGGAGTGCTATATATTGAGCCTCTTAGATACATTGAAGGAGGAGAATTGAAGAGTAAGGAAACTATAGTCCATTGTTACCTCGGTTTTGCTTATACTTGAGTCTGCATCCCTTTGACCCTTGGAGCACATAGTGTTCTTCCCAAGCTTTCCTTTTTTTTGTGAGCTTTCTA
Source organism: Pseudotsuga menziesii (assembly GCA_001517045.1). NCBI lineage: Eukaryota > Viridiplantae > Streptophyta > Pinopsida > Pinales > Pinaceae > Pseudotsuga > Pseudotsuga menziesii. Next base: position 339,219 of record LPNX010477487.1, read on the forward strand.
TCAAGATATGGAGGATTGAAGTGGTGGATGCCCAAGTGGAGGACTTGGTCTCTCCGGTTCGCAGAAGTGCCAATAGAGTTTGTCACTATTGTATCTATGATTTATTAATAGAAATATCTTTTCCTGTCCAATTCATGTGCATTTTGAATATGAATATTGAATCCATGGATGTATTTACTTGTTTATACATGATTGATTATATATGCTAGAGTATCTCTAACACATTTATATATAGCATGCTTTCTTTGTTGGCTATTGTTGAGAGAAAATTATAATTGCAATTGCATTGGAAAAGCTCAATGAGGATCTACTTCAACTATCTGGAATAAGGTACGATTCTGTATCCCTTAGTGTTATATTTGCTTACTGCTCTTGCATATTGGGAAATATTGATTTCTAGGGTCGTATTGTCTATTGTGGTACTCCCAAACCATAGGAAGTTTCTATTCGTAATAGAATTGGCATCTCCGCTGGGAAAGTTCCTTGTTTTTCTTTGGGGATTGGGGGCACAATGTGCTTGAATTGATCTCTATTTCTCCCCGTTTACGTATCGCATTTAGTAGTATGTTCATCCATTAACACTCCCCTAGATTTATTTGACCATTGGCCTTCTTTTTACCACTTTCTTCTCTGTATATGCAGGTTTTTGGCTAAAAGTCGTGTACATACACATGATTTTGGCCAAAAGTCACATATACATGTAGGTTTTGGCCAAAAGTCACGTATACATGCAGGTTTTTGGCCAACAGTTGTGTACATCCTCCCTTTTGGTTGAGTTTGATGTTGTGGGAAGTTGTTGGGTGGTTTGTGATTATGTCTGGGTCTTCATGGGTACTGATGTTGTCCGTTGACTGTTTCTTTTGTGACCAGAGACTGCTTTTTCATTGAGTTTTCTTTGAAAGTAGTTCTAGTCATTTATCTGTTTTTAGTTTTTCCATTAGTGCATTAGTATTTTGGTCTCGGTGTCTTTCTTGGCTTTTTTTTTCTACCTGCTGTAGAGACTGAGAATTTTAGTGACTTTTATTGTATTTTCATTCTTTTATATTGAAAATACAAATAGTTACATTCTTACTTGCATCTCACATATGGATTTAAAGACATACTTGCATTGGGTCTCTTGGATGAGAATTGTGTTTAGGATTTCATATACGAAGGATTGCATTAGCATTTAGAAATAAATGAATTTTTGTGCATTTCATGTAGTGGCATACCCCTTTCTTCATTTAAAGATAAGATTTCATTTGGCATTGTTTGTTAGGTGTGGACATTTATTTCACTACTGAGTCATAATACCATTGGTTGCACAATCATTTCCCTTTGAGTAATCACAGCCATTAAAATCAACGCTTAAATTAAAATGAATTACACATTTTTCTTTGTTAGGGTACATCAACAAGATTAGGTTTTAGAGTATTGGAATAGTTCATTGTGAGTTAATTCTCCAAGACTAATTAATGGAACAAGTAGGTGTTTTTCCAGGAGAGAGAGTGAAATACTTGGTATCATTAGTGTTTCTCAGAAGGCTCCTCTTACACAGGAATTAAGCATGAGGTAGCGTACATGATTGTGGTTGGGATAGCCCTTGGTCACTTTCTTTGAGCATTAGATATATTTCTAGGATCGTATTCATATTTGGGAGGCTTTGAGGTGCTGGTTGGTGCTTTCAAGATTCGTTCTTTGCTACCCTTCCCATATGGTCGATCCCACCTATCACTGTCCTCCTCAGCATTGGTTATATTGGGGTGACCTTAGTTTCCTTACCTAGGTATCACAAAGGGTACTTGCAGGGGTTATTCTATGAGTATCCTGGCCAAGTAACGGTTGGACAGCATAGTCTCTTTACGTGTTGAAGCTTAGGTCCACTGTAATTGGTTGCATACCTCCGCTTATATTGTATGGAAGTTTCAAGCCTCTCCTAGGCTATACATGCCTGCTCCATTTGGGAGCTCACATATCCTCCCCTTGGTTTGCTTATATTTCGGTTGTATATTTTCTTAGGAGTATTCTCTTTGTGTGCTAGTTCTCTTTCGGGATCATGGTTACTTGAGTATATTTATGTCCTATTGAGTTTGGTTCCTTTTATGTTTGGCATGCCTGATATCACTACTATTACCCCGTCACCCACTCCAGGTCCTAGTGTGGACCCTGGTGTTGGATAGGGGAGCAACACAACCCCTTTTCTTTCTCATATATTCAAGAGTGGTCATATTCCATCCTCTACTCCATTTGCATAGGATTTTCACTTCCTTCTTCTGGTATTAACACTAGTGTTCACCCTCACGAGGGTGGTAGTGGATACTTCCTTTGAATGAGTTGTCATGATTAATCCTCCCTATATCCTGTAATTTGGACTCTTTATTGGTTGTTTCCAATTGTTTTGGACTAATATTGTTGTCATGTAGGGTCTAGTTGTTGTACACTCTCTATGAAGCTTTGACATGTTCGTTCCCATCACAGGTATAATGTCGAAATGGAATATAGGTTAGGATTTCACATCTGCTTGCATTCATGCATTACCTTATGACTGTTTCATTTTAACCTTAGGTATGAACCCATTCCATAATATAACAAAATCTTCATGCTATTTTTAGAAGTGGTATTGTGCGAATGGTATATCTTTCCTATACATGGGTGCCCTAGTTAGATTATATTTTTCATTTGGTACCCATGCTGAGATTTCTCCTTTAGGTTGTGGCAGTACCCTTTTAGTCCCACCATGTCCTCGAGCAAGAGATTCATACTCCTCTTGAACTTTATGTTTCCCTTTCCCTGTAGGGAATCCCTTATATATATCAAGTTGTAATTGCATTTCATGAGTTTTGTTTGCCTTATTGAGCTTTATGCCGACTCCCTACTTCAGAGTTATAATCCATATAGCCCGAGCTTGTCTCATGTCTAGCCAATTAGATCATTTTACATATATTTTGCAGCTTGATCACCCCTTTATTGGGAGGAGACATTCCCAGAGTGTTGTTATCCTGCACATGTTTCCTTCCATTGAGCATAGGTATGGTCCACTACCTAGAACTATTTTTCCTATCCCTGACACTCGTCTCCTCCTAGATATGTACTATAAATCACTTTTGTTATTTTTCAAGATTTTCAAAATATCTAAAAAAGTCCAAAAAAAAATCAAAAAACATGAAAAGCTAGAAGGAAAATCATATTATCTTTGGTAGCAGTCGAGTCGTGTCACCTTTGAACAGAGAATTGTATATCATATCCCTTGGTTGGGTTGTTAATATGCCTTTAGGAGCTATACCCGTTACTCTGAGTTTATCTCCATCGACTGGTTATGCTTCAAGTCTCCATGGATCCTCTGTTGATTCCTCCTATGTCATAGAGATGTCGCATTTTTCATATAGAGCCCATGCTTCCTACCTTCAGTCATCACTTTCCTTATGCTCTTGTTCAAAGGATGTTGAAGCCTGAGTCGGTCATTCCTCGGTTATCTTGACTTTGCATGTCAGCCATTCCTAGTACTATTACTAGTTCGTGCATATCTTGTTCGATTTATTCCACCTTATACATCGTTATTGAGTACCTCGTGTTGGTTGATGGGGGATTCCTTAATTCCCTCCTTCCAGTGAATTCCATTCCATCGACATCAGATCATTTATTCTGGAATAGGAGTTTAGATTCCTTTGAGTTCCTTGAGACTTACAGTCATTAGTGGTAGGTTCTCTCACCATCGATAGTTTTTGGAATACATCAATGTCCCTGTTATGTATCTAATATTATGAGAAATTATTTTAATATTAATGTAGTATTAATTAAAACATAGGATCACACCCTTTTAGTGAAACGGTGTATTTTGACATATCAAAGGTCTTCTCATCATTGTAATTAAATCATCATTCAATATTCAATTTTACTGTGGTTATTTTTCGGAATTCATGTGGGTTTTAGAGTTTTAGTCCACTTCAAGTGGTATCAGAGCCTCGTTTGGATAATATGGGCCTTTGGCTTGGCTTGTACCCTTATTTTATGGTTTCCCTAAAATATTGGACATTGTCCAAAAGAAAAAGAAAAAAGTAAAAAAAAAGATAAAAGAAAAAAAAAAGTAAAAAAGCAAAAGAAAGGAAAAGGAAAGTAAAAAAAGAAAAGATAAGTAAAACATACACATGGTTTTGCTTTCCAGCTTCAACCAAGGTTTTGATTTGATTTGAATTATTATATTATATTTATAATAGTTCAACTTTTTCTTTTATTATATAAAATAATAAAATAAAGATTTTATTATATAATAATTAATTATTATTCCTTAAACCTCACCATTCCTAGTAAAACAAAATTCCTCCCTGCACAAGAAAAATGGCAGAAATGAATGAAATTAAAGAAAGAATGGAGAAATTGGAGCTTAACCAAGTCCAAGGTTCTAAAAATATTGAAGGTTTACACTCAAGACTCAACCAAATCGAAGGAGAACTACACAAAAGAAAAATCGAATTATCAGAGACTGTCAAAAAAGAAGTCAACGAAGCAGTATCTTGGGAGATGGAAGGTGTAAAAAGAAACATCACAGTATTGTTTGAATCTGAGTTAAGCAAACCTAAGCATCATTTGGAAAACACAATTACTACATTAGTGTGCAATATGTCAAAGGAAGATCAACCATCATCAAATTCAACGCATCATAAGACAATTCCTCCCAAAAGAGGAAATCCACAAGAAGAGTTCGATCATGATCTCTCTCCAAATCATGAGAAGTCACTTTCTCCTCCAAAAAGGAATGGATATCAAATGAAACTCAAGTTATAATTGTCAAAATTCAATGGAGACAAAAAATGGAGCATGGCATGCATCAACAAGGTAGAAGAAGTTTTTTCCATACACAATATCATAGCTGATGAGGAAATGATAAAATATGCCTCTATGCAACTAGAAGAATGGGCTTACAACGGGTACATGTGGTGGAAGGTTACAACATAGGAAACTAAGCACAAGTGGAGAACATTCAAAAACAATTTCTTTAAGAGGTTTGAAGACTTAAAATAAAAATGCTTCTTCACAAAGCTTACCAGACTACAACAAAAAGGAGACGTCGATGAATACACCGACGAATGGGAAGCCCTGTCAACATGTGTGCCAAAAATCACAGACAGTCAACACCTCCAGAATTATGTGTACGGACTAAAACCCTATATAAGAGATGAACTAGAGTTACTAAATGTATCAACCTTGGACAAGGCGAGACAGAAGGAAAAAATCATTGAAGAAAAGTTTAAAAAGGCGTGGAACAAAAACCATGAAAAATATAGAAGGTCTATTCCAAATACCAAAACCGACACCAAATACCAGCCACCACATCTAAGGAATGACAATAAAACCACCTTAGAATCCCAATGGATGATAGAAGGAAAGTGTAAGTATTGCGGAGAGAAGTGGGACCCAAGACACGGATGTTTAAAAAGAAGAGACCACCAAGAACTTATATCAATGTGAAGAAGAAGAAGAAGACAAGTCAGATAGCAATGAATCCGACATAGAATAAACTCATGACATCAAAAATCCCTTGTCAGAATTAGAAGATGAAGAAACTCCCAAAATATAAATTTCAGTCATAACAGGAATACACCAACCACAAACATTAAAATTAAAAGGGCATATAAAAAATAACAATGTTGTAGTCCTATTTGACACAGGAAGCACCCATAATTTCATCGACGTAAGTATTGCAAAGAGGCTTAACCTTTTCATATATCCAGTACCCAACATGAAAGTAATGGTAGAAGATGGAAAGAAGATCAAAAAATAGGGAAATTCCACAAAGTTAAGTTGCAAATACAAGACTATAACCTTGAGTCAGAAGTTTACGCAGTGCCCTTAGGAGGAGTTGATGCAGTATTAGGAATTTAGTAGTTGCAAACACTACGTACCTACTCAACAAACCACCAAGAACACTTTATAAATTTTAAATGGCAAGGAGAAAGATACAAATTATATGGGTTCCAACCCCCTCGCACATAAATTGTGTCATCCCACAAAATGGAGAAGCTAATTCGAAAAGGATCACTAGCATATGTCATACAATGCCAGGAGATGGAATTATTAACTTTATAAGTAGTTAAACCAGATCATCCAGAGATCAAAGGATTAATCCAAAAATACGAAAAAGTATTCGAAGACATCCCCATGGATTTACCACCAGAAAGGAAGATCGAGCATGTCATCGAAATCAAGTCAGGATACAGCCCTGTCAATGTTAAACCCTATAGGTATCCACACCACCATAAGGTGGAGATTGAAAGATTAATCCATGATTTATTGAAATGTGGAGGGATTATAGAAAAACAAAGTCCTTATGCTGCACCAGTAGTACAGGTACGAAAGAAGGATATATCATTTAGGCTATGCATCGATTACAGAGGACTAAACAAAATAACTATTAAAGACAAATTCCCCATTCCATTTATCAATGAAAGTTGGATGAACTGCATGGTGCAAGGTACTTTTAGAAATTAGACTTAAGGTCAGGATATTACCAAATTAGAGTAAGGCTAGAAGATGTGGCGAAGATAACTTTCCGAACCCATGAGGGACATTACAAATTTAAGGTAATGCTTTTTGGGCTAACTAACACCCCAGCGATATTTCAAGCAACCATGAATAACCTATTCCAGTCATTCCTAAGGAAGTTTGTATTAGTGTTTTTCGATGACATCCTTATATACAGTAAGACATGGAAGGATAATCTCACACACCTAGAACAGGTGCTCTCTATTTTAATAGAAAATCAGTTCTACACCAAGATGTCCAAATGCACATTCGGTAAAGAAGAAGTGAGTTATCTTGGACACCTAATATCTAAAGAAGGAGTCAAGGTTGATCCAGAAAAAATCAAATCCATCACAAAAGGGCCCAACCATACTAATATCTCCAAGTTAAGAGGATTCCTTGGGCTAATGGGATACTATAGAAGATTCATTAGGAATTATGAGCACAAAACCAAACCCTTATCCAACCTTCTAAAAAAGAATGCATTCCATTGGAATGAAGAAGCAGAAAAATGTTTTGAAGCCTTAAAAGGAATTATGTCCTCCACACTTGTATTAGCTACCCTAGACTTCTCCAAACCATTCGTGATAGAATGTGATGCTTCAGGTTATGGGTTGGGAGTAGACTAATGCAAGATGAACACCCGATAGATTTTTAGAGTGGGAAATTAAACAAGCGAGAATAATTGAAGTCTACATATGATAAAGAAATGCTAGCAATTATGTAGGCATTGGTAAAGTGGAGACAATACCCCTTGGGGAGAAACTTCATAATCTGCACATACCATAATAGTCTTCAATACCTACTTCAACAGAAAACATTGTCCACAGAACAACAGAAGTGGACAGAAAAAATCACTGCTTTCAACATGGAAATAATACAGAAAAAAGGGAAGGAAAATGTAGTCGCATATACACTCTCCAGAAAAGATGAGGATATTACCTCTTACTCCATCTCAGTCGCAATTCCAGAATGGCTGAATGAAATATGAAGTGAATACACCAAGGACCCAGAAACAAGCACTATAATTAACAACTCCAACCGTGACACCATGATTGAATGGAAAAATGATATTCTTTGGTATAAGGGGTCGATTTATTTGAACTCAAACTCTAAATTCAAGGATAAAGAAATAAAATAATCCCATGATTCACCAGTTGCCGAAAATGTAGGGTTCTTCAAATCTTATTATAATGTAAGAAGGTCATTTTTATGGAATGCAGAAAGATATCCAACAATATTTGGCAGAATGTGACAATTTCCAGAGAAACAAAAGTGAAAATGTTTTCAACCCAGGGTTACTCCAACTCCTACACATTCCAAACTAGAAATGGGAAGAGATATCAATGGATTTCATCTATGGGTTACCTCCATCAAAATGAAAGGACAATATCCTTATAGTGGTCAATCGATTAACCAAATTTGCTCACTTCATGGCAACAAAAAGAATAGACACAGCAAAACAAATTATAGACGTATTTGCAAAAATGTCTACAAATTGCATGGCTTCCCAAAAGTCATCGTCAACGACAAAGATGCAAAATTTAATGGAAAATTTTGGAGGGAATTCTTTAAACAAATGGGTACATCACTCAATATGAGCTCATCTTACCACCCCCAAATAAATCGTCAGACTGAAGTTGTAAATAAATCCTTAGAAGCATATCTATGTTGTTTCGTAACAGATAAACAAAACCATTGGTCTCAATGGTTACACTTAGCAGAATGGTGGTACAATTCAACATACCACACCTCCATGAAAATGACCCCTTTCCAAGCGTTATATGGGTATGAACCTCCAAATTGGAAGGATTTAGTTCTGAACGACACTAAATTTCCAAAAGTAAGGAACCAACTAGAGAAATCCCAAAAAACAATTGAATTACTCAAGGATAACTTAATCATGGCACATAATCGCATGAGTCAACAAGCAGATCAACGCAGAACCGAAAGAGAATTTGAAGTAGGATACTGGGTATTCATAAGACTCCAACCCTATAAATAGGTATCCCTTAAAAGTGGAGGGAAACACAAGTTGGCCCCAAATTTATATGGACCGTACCATATTATCCAGAATATTAGTCAAGTACCATATAAATTACAATTACTTGATAAAAGTCATATCCACAATGTCTTCCATGTATCATGTCTCAAAAAATTGTTGGGTAAACATCAAACAATACAAACAATACTTCCTATGTTAGATGACAAAGAAAGGGTCATTTGGGAACCCGAGGTAATCATTGCAATCCGAGAAAGAAAACTCCATTCTCGAACACTCAAGGAATATCTCGTTAAGTGGAAGAATTTTCTAGATGAAGATGCATCATGGGAGATAGAACAGTTTCATCAACAATACCCATCCTTACCCTTGCTTTGAGGACAAATAATTCTAAAAGACGGTGGCAATGTTATGTATCTAATATTACAAGCAATTATTTTAATATTAATGTCGTATTAATTAAAACATGGGATCACACCCTTTCAGTGAAACAGTGTATTTTGAGCTATAAAAGGTCTTCTCATGATTGTAATTAAGTCATCATTCAATATTCAATTTTACTGTGGTTAATTTTTGTAATTCATGTAGTTTTTAGAGTTTTAGTCCGCTTCAGTCCCCTAATTGATGGACTCTTTCAAGTGTTCGACCTCAACACATCTATTCACACTTTTTAGATTGAAATTTGTACCTTAATTCCCATTATCATTATCAGTGGGTGATCTCATGTATGTTGACGATATACACCAATGACTAGTAATCAGACGATGGACTACTATGTTTGACCTCAACACATTTATTCACATAGTAGGACATGTACTCATAGCGGATTGTGTAGAAAAGCTTACATCTTGGTGGCATTTAATATATGTATCCCTTCTTGATTGCACCAGTAGTCATGAGATGTCATGTCTCGTGATCATATTCCAGTGTATATCATATATATTCACCCTTATGGAGATCTTGATTCATTGTATATTTTATGTGGCAATGATGACACATGACATTTGTATATCATTCCTATTCATGGGCATTGTACTCTTATGTATCCAGGACTTCTATATGTATTTGCAGTCACATGCAAAGCTTTATCATAGTATTGTACTGATGAGTGGCTAGTTCTTCCACTCAGATATTCATTACTCCACTTATGGGATGGATTATATAATGTATTTCGGCCATCATGTTACCCCTCTGACCTCACACATTAGGGAGCATCTGTTATAGCTGATTTTACCACACCTGGTAGATCACACCTTTATGGCCTTCCATGTGCCTATGTAGACTCTTTAGACCCCATGGACCTATATTATAATTTGATGTTCCAATATTACCCCCCAAAATCACTTTTTTATACCTATACGTGACTTTTAAATCCATACTCGACTGTATAGACAGCTTTTAAGCTCAAACTCGCATACACCGAGAAGTGTGCATGAAGACAAATATTTTTGGAGTTTTCCTTATAGTATTCTCAATAACTTGACTCTTGGCCTTCCATATTCCTTGAGAACACTCGGACTCAACCCCCCATTACCTCTTTGGAGTGTTATATATTGAGACCCTTGGATACATTGAAGGAGGAGAAATTGAAGAGTAAGGAAACTATAGTCCATTGTTCCCTCAGTTTTTCTTATACTTGAGTCTGCATCCCTTTGTCCCTTGGAGCACATAGTGTTCTTCCCAATATTGCCTTTTCTTTCTGATCTTGCTATCGACATATGGAGGATTGAAGTGGTGGAGGCCCAGGTGGAGGACTCAGTTTCTCTAGTTTGTAGAAGTGCCAATAGAGTTTGTCACTATTGTATCTTTGATTTATTTATTAATAGAAATATATTTTCTTGTCCAATTCATGTGCATTTTGAATATGAATATTGAATCCATTGATGTATTTACTTGCTTATACATGATTGATTATATATGCTAGAGTAGATTTAACACATGTATATATATCATGCTTTCTTTGTTTTCTATTGTTGAGAGCAAATTGTAATTGCAATTGGATTGGAAAAGCTCAACAGGGATCTACTTCAACCGTCCGGAGTAAGGTACAATTTTGTATCCCTTAGTATTAGATTTGCTTACTTCTCTTGCATATTAGGAAAGATTGATTTTTGGTGTCACACTATCTGTTGTGGAACCCCCAAGCCATAGGATGTTTCTCTTTGTAATAGATACCCATAAATTCCTTTTTCCTCACGAAGGAAGTATGTCATGGGCATCAAATGTTGATGCCCATGACAATGATTTACTTCACTTGATTATTGTGATTACATGATATTCTATAGCGGGAACAAAAAGGAATATGTAAAACTAGGGGAAACTTATTTATGATTGGTTACAAGTTCAAAGAGAATATTATATATAGTGTTCCAAAACATCTAGCCATCATCGACACTTGAAATAATTTATGATCTTGCTTTTAGCTGTGGTAATTGTAAGCAGGAATATTTCACCTTCTACAGCAGAAGTTGTTCCTTTGGTAGGAATGGTTCAGATCCAGAACAAATGAGTGAATGACAAAGGATGAAAACCCTCCTTGGATGTCGTAGACACCTGGAATGCTGCTTTGATAGTAAACATGTGTCCCTCCAATCAGATCAAACATGCAAACACATCAAAGCTACCAGAACATAATCTATTTATCCATGTCAGTGACTAAGGAATCCAACAACATTTACATGCGAAATAAAAAAAATAGTAACGTGGGACAGATATCATCTTTGCATTAAGATGAATGGAGAATTTTACAGCCAATTAATCCTTAGTGTTGGTGTGCATCTCCATGAAGCCAACACTTCATCCCCATAAGCTCCAAATTTACTGTTTATGCTCTCATATGGCTTGGGCCAAGTGATCAATCCAATAGCATAACAATACCTCTATGGTTCTCCCCCCTCAACCATGGACATGGGATTGTATTTATAAGGCTCAATGGATAGGAATGGTTGAGATATTTGTGGATGAGGTGGCCTCTAAGATCCTATGATGAGGGATCTCGAGCTCAACTGACCCACAATGTTAGGGATAAGAGAGGACACAAAGCTCATGATCTAGAAGCCTCGAGAAACCTCTATTTTTCCCATTTTACATAGGGTACCACTTTTTGCCTCTTATGATAGAGAGGTTCAGGTTAAAAATGCTTATGGGCCAAAGGCTATAAGCGGTGGCACCGCTTATGGTAAACAAGATATAGATGGTGCGAGCAAGGTACTGCTCATGGTTAACAAGGAAAGCGCGGTGCTGAGTATTTTCATGAAAGATTGACAAACAACATGGGTTTTCACTCCAAGTGTTGGGATTAAGGGAAAATATGTAAGTCAAGAGTCTTATCACATGGTGGTGATAGGATTTGGGTATAACAAGATTCCCCCAAAAGCATGAGTATTAGAAGGATACAATAAACGAGAGCTTTGAGAGAACTAGTTGTCACTTCAAGGTGAAAATGTCATCTCGATCGGAGCATGTCGTCAAGTAGGCATCTGTAGTACATCAATATCTTTTGACTCATAGACACAAGTAACAAACTCATGGCTGCAGACCAATACAAGGAAGATCCATGGGAGGAATAAACAAGCATGGCTACTAAAATACAACATAGATCCATGTGATAGAGGACTTGAACTTGGACATAGCTAGCAGACATACAATGTAGATATATATCATATAGACACAAATTTGAGCATAACCACAAACATACAAATGTTGATCCATGATATATATACATAACTCCATCACAACCTGGGGAAAATCAATGAGCACTTTTAAACAAATACCCAAAGTCTTCATCTAGTCTTTCGCAGAGTACGATTCTATCCATGTGATTACAATGATCTGAAGTCGAACATGGTAGAAACCACTTGATTACTGGACAATGATGTGAACCATTAACAAGTGAAAGGGAGATCACCATTGATGTCAATGATTCCCAAAGTACCCTAGTACAATCTACTGAGTGTGAATAGATGTCCTGATGTTGAACACCTAGTCGATTCTATTGATCAAAGTTCAATGATGTGAACCTATGTCGAGAGCGATAGAATCTATCATTAAGGTATACAGATCTCAAGGTACTAAGTTTTTGTTTCTAAGACTAGTTCCCGGATGATGAGTTGATGTCGACAGGGACAGTCTCGTCGAAGGAAGGCCATGATGAGTCCCACATCGATGACATGAAACTCGAAACATAGTTCTAGAATGATGTGAGTGTAGTAACCATCGGACTGACTCAAAAGTACTGACACAGAGACTGTTTTGACTGCAGAGGTAAAACTTTTTCAACTTCCCTTTGAACATTGGGCAGCATGACAAAATACGTGGCAGCATGACTAAACGGGACAAACACATAATGTGACAGTGGACAATGCATTCTTTTGAAAGACTCAAAGGAGTGGCACGACTCATGAAAGTGGATCGTCATGGAGATCAGCTGAATACCCAATTGATTGACATGATATGCAGACAAGTGCCATGTTAAAAGGTAATGACAAACTACTGCCATTTATTTGAAAAATGATTCCTTTCCCATTTTCCCCATCATGATTGATGTGTACCTCTTTTCAGTTTTACAAGTTCAAAGAGGGTAACAAACACTCGATATAGCTTGTCCGAAGACAAGTCCAGACTCATATGTTTTATGAACCTGAGAGAGGAAGGGTTCATCCCCAAAACGGGTCTCTCAATGTTTAATTTAATGAGTCCAATGAAAGAACACTCGGTATCGTTCATGTTTAGAGAGTCTGAATGATAATGGAAGATGACTCCACAGGGGTCCTTTTTCGTATGATTTAGTCCCTAAGGCCTGAAAAAGTGTAAAATCACACCTTAGAGAAATCTTCCAGTCATGATTGGTTGGAGTGTTCCTTTTTTGTAAATAGTCTATCTGAACTGAAAAAGAGATAACCTACGTTCGGAATGATGACTCTTCGAATGCTTTAATGAGCGTGAAGAAGACAATATCGCTCGACAATATTTTTGTATTTAGGGAGGCTAAAAAGAGTTTAAAGAGGACTCCATGAGGTTTCTTTACACAATGTCAATTTTTACGAGCATTGAAAGAATCGAAAATGGACTCGACGATCTTTTCATGTTTAAGGAGCCTGAAAAGAGGTGAAAGAAGACTCCATGGGGTTTCTTTACACAATGTCGATTTTTTATGAGCCTGGAAAGAATCAGAAATAGACTCGGACCTTTGATACTAGGTTTAAAGAGCATGACCAAAGTGTCGTAACAAATGCTCATTGACTTTTTCTATTTTATGGTAGTGCGAAAAAGTCATAAACAAACTCCAAAAGCTTTACTTCTATGGTTCACCTATCCTACAATCAACTCAAAAAACAAGTGTTAAAACACTGATAATTAACATTAAGGGATTTTGGCTGATAAATTTCGAGTAAAAGGTGATTTTAAATCAAAATTGTAGCATTTCAAACCCAAAAATGTGTATATAAGTCATGTAAATAGTAAAAAATCAAATCATTTTACAATTTACCCATAGTGGAGAGCATTTGGAGCACTTTCCTAGTCAGATATTCAGCTGCTAATATCGGGAGTTCCCACCCTCGGATTCGAGCGTCGTCAGTTCTAGGTAATAGTTAAAACCCTACTCTTCCTTTTCATAGTCTTTATTTTGAGTTTTGATGGGGTTTTGGGCTTGTCTGGAAAGCCCTAAAACCATGGAAATGGGCACCGTGCCTATCCCTTGTCGTATACATGGTACCTCACTAGAACCGTGCCTAAAACAAGGCTCATAGGTGGTGCCACCACTTGTCTTCAATGGCACACACGTGGTGCCAGTCGTGAAGATTTAAAAATGATACACAAGTAAAAATAGACCATTTATTTGGATTTAAATGATTTAGGATGATTCTAATATGTGTTATGATTGTTTTTGGCAGGTCCTTGATGATTAATCATGGTGATATGGAAAGAAAAAAAACATGACAATGATGATTCTTTCGCTGAAAGGAATACAGGTTGTATAGCTGCATTACGAGACTGTGGGCTCCTGAAATTATTCTGGACCCCAAGAATGGTATCACATGAGCAGTTGCTAGAGCACATACTTTGGATGTGGAATCCGGAGTAGCAACACTTTGAGGTTGGGGCTCATATCTTGATAGTAGAGGTAGAGGACATCTACTTCTTGATTGGACTCTCAAGACGGGGTGCCCCCATCTCACTGATAGGTTCTCGGGGAGAGGATATTACCACACAAGAGTTGATAGACCGTCACTGTACCCTAGGGACGAGGACATCGGGGAAGAAAATCCCCATCATGGTAGTGATGGACGGGCCTATATGGACTGTGCTATTTACTATGCAGAGAGTGGTCGGGAGTTAGGGTGTGCACCAGGATTCTAGGGCACACATGTTATATTCCATAGAGGCCATGGAACCTGTCGTATTTAACTAGGTGGAAGCCCTGCTTCCAATATTCAAATATCAACTGACTAAGTGTCGGCAAGGAGAATTGAAGAAATTTGGATTTAGTTCCATTTTATCCTGCTTCTTCTTCGAGTGGGTACCACAGATGAGACCTCAGGTGGTCTTGATAGAGCTGAGAGCGCGTGACCCTTGTATGCTGAGGTGGATCCAAATTATGGCTTGTACTAGAGCGGGCAAGAAAAAGGTGAAGTTTGGTGACCCGTTCTTTAGATGGCTCTGAGATAAAATCCTCATGGTGGAGGATTATGCTTACACGGGTACAAACTTTAGCGAAGATATTGACCTACCGCTCCCACCTGGCGGATAGTGGGGTGACATTGGTAAGAAGCAAGAAACCCTAAAATGGATGAAACATTTTTATATTTTTTTTTATGTTTTATACTTTTTATGTTAAGTAACGAGACCTAGATATTTTCATGCAGATGTTGGAGCAATGGGACCTGGGGGAGCTTCCCCATTGGATAGACGAGCTGGAACTCACTTTGTACCGTAGGGCGATGATATCACTGGGGAGTTAGAGGAAAACCTAGAGAGTTTGACCTTGGATATCCCTAATTCTTCCATTGATGAACTCCCTCTAAGGTATCAGAGACCTACAGTAGGAGTACCGAGTCGATTTAGTAGGCTGCTACATAGAGTAGCCTGGGAAGTGATGTGCTACCACAAGCATCACTAGACATTGTGTGTATGAGATATCTACTGAAAGCTTGATAGCTTCAGGATTTTGTATGGTGATTTTTGCCTAAAAGCCTACATGCTTCAGATGAGGTCTCGGGACCTATTTTTGAAAACTTATTCATATATATATATATATATATATATATGTATGTATGTATGTATGTATGTATGTATGTATGTATGTATGTATGTATGTATGTATGTATGTATGTATGTATACTTTTACTTGGTGTTTATATGTTTCAAATGGTGAGTGTATTTTACATGAGTTTTATGTGTCTTTAAATGTTTATTTACAATGGAGCATGTTTTATTTTAACGTCATGAATGGGAAATATGCCAATCTAGGATGTAATTAGCTAATGAGTCAGCAACTACATTATGTTACCTAAGGATATGCCTATAAGTGATGGTTTCAAATGATCTTTCTAGCAAGTGTACTCTCCAGAAGAGTTGGAGAAGCACAGGATTTCTAATGGTGTAGACATGGTTTAGATTATAAACCACGAGTTGTGAGTCCATCAAGACTACCATATTGTGAACATATTGGGAGGTGGCTTTAGTCAGAAGACCAATGATTGCTTGATACTCGGTGATGTTATTGGTATCGGGACCAATACAAACCACTCCTAAACTGACCAAATATTCAGCTGGGGAATAGAGGACCCAAGCAACTGAGGTGAGATTCAAGGTGTGGAGTCAAGCACCATCAGTGAAGCCATAGCAAGAGATCTTCTCTACATGACCAAAACATGGTATAAACAGATGCAGACACTAAACTCAAAACCATCTTGAAAATACTAAAAGCACACTGAAATCCAAGCAATATACATATATACAAGATACCATCCAAGAAAGACCTAGGCATAGTACCTTTTCAGGTACAACCCATTGTGAGGTTTCCCCAAAGGGATTCCATCATAGTCAACGAGCTCATAGGATCCTTTCTCTAAAACCTTAGAAATGACGAAAGGTCCTTACCACATGGACTCGAAGTTACCCTTCCTGAGTTTGTCATATCTCTGGTCATAAGTCAAAACTAGGTCACCGTCGTTAAAGGCACAAGGTTGGACAGATTTATCATACTGTGCCTTGACATGTTTCTTATGTGCCTCATTAGCCAAGGCAACATCTCTCTGAGTCTCGTCAAGGTTATTCAAGTACAAAAATATTTCTTCCTCTGCGGAAGTGTTTGGGAGAAGTTCGACGACAAGTTGTAAATATGGAATCTAACATTCAATCGGTAAGACAGCTATGAGTCCATAGATAAGCTGGAATGGTGTGAAACCAGTGGTTGTTTTCACCGAAGTCTGATAAGCCCAAAGAGCGGAGAAAAGAACGTGGTGCCAGTTGGATTAATGATCTCTAACCATCAGACGAAGCATAGTTTTTAAAACTTTGTTAATGGCCTCTACCTGACCATTAGCTAGTGGATAATATGGTGTAGAGTTTTCATGGAAAAAACCTAGCTTGGCACTCAGTTCCTCCATCATTTGATTACAAAAATGTGATCTATGATCAATAACGATGGACTACGTGACTCCAAATCTAGCTATGTTATGATTGAATAGGAAGAGAGTGGAAGTCTTACCATCTTCTGCATATGTAGGCATGGCCTCAGTCCATTTCGTAAAATAGTCAACGACTACGATGATGTAACCATGCGCCTCGGCTGAGGTAGGATTACAATGCATAAAGTCAATCCCCCATTTGGAAAATGGGCCAATGGAAATGACGGGATGTAGCAAAGCAGGATGGGTGCACTTTTTGGGATAAAAGTGTGGACAAGGTGGGGATTTCTTAACAGCCTCATGACAGTCTTTGAAGATAGAAGGCCAGAAATAGCTAGCGCAAATTTTTTTCTAGGATGTAGCCATCCTAGATAAATGACCACCATATGCTCTAGAGTGGAAATCATTCAAAACATGTTCATCCTCCTCATGCGTGAGGCATCTTCGGAGAATAGAATCAATCCCACGTCTATACAAGGTATCATTCAGGATGAGGTAGTATTTCGTGTGGTGACGGATATGGCAACGATTGTCATGGGATAAATGCGGCTGAAATCATTGTGTTTGGAGATAAATAAGAAAATATCCATACCATGGATCGGTAGTGCTAATCAAGAAAAGGAATTCATCCGGAAATGAATCACTGGGCTCAAATTTCGTCGAAGCATAGGGAAGATCACACATGAGCTCGGTAAAGACCAAGGATTTCTTCGATGTGGGTTTGGAAAATTCTAGATCAAACTCCTGTAGTATGACTATCCATTGGGAGTAATTTTCCCTGAGCACCTGATGAGTCAGGATGTAATACATAGGGTTTTGGTCTGCCAATACAATGGTTGTGTGGAGCAAAATGTAGTGACAAAATTTTTGTACAACAATGACCGTAGCCAATGCTAACTTCTCCACGCATGAATATCAAGTTTCAGAGTCCATAAGATTCTTACTAGCGTAGCAAATCACGTGCTCCTGACTGTTGGGAATTTCCTATACTAAAACCATAGCGATGGTAGTAGTGGAGGTACCAATATACAAGAGAAATTACTTTGAATAATCCGGGGGGTGTATCATGAGTGAATGAGTCAGAGCATGTTTAAGATTATCAAAGGTGCATTGGAATTGTTCATCCCAGAAGAATGAGGATTTCTTCTTGAGGAGATGCATATAACCGTGCCTTTTCTCTGCGAAATTGCACATGAAACAACGAAGAAAGTTTTCCTTCCCTTGCAAAATTTGGAGTTCAAGGAGATTAGTTGGGGCTAGTAGAGCTAAAATGGTGGCAATTTTTAGAGGATCAATCCGGATGCCATCTTTAGAGACCACAAAACCTAGCAGACGTCCCGTTTCAATGAAAAAAACACATTTATGAGGATTGAGCTGTATATTATAATGACGGCATCTCAGGAATATGTCTCTAAGATTACCAAGGTGGTCCTCCCATCACTGTGAATGAGCAAGGACGTCGGCAAGGTATGGTTCAACAATATGTTTAATATCATGAAACGTATAGGCTATCGCACGGTGGAACATGGCTCATTCATTTTTCAATACAAAAGGTAACTTCTTATATGCAAATGTTCCCCATCGGAAAATGAATGCCGTCTTGTGCTTATCGGTGGGTAATATCTCAATTTGATTATAGCCACAGAGGCCATCCATAAATGAGAAGATGACACTTCTAGCAAAGTTGTCAATAATCTGTTCGATGTGCAGAGTAGGAAAGTTGTCCTTGGGACAATCTTTATTCAAATCCCTAAAGTAGATACAAAATCTAATGGTGACCTACTTTTTATTAACAAGGAGAATGTTTGATACCCATTTCGTCAGGGGTACGGGATAAATAAACCAAACTTTGAGAAGTTTCTCTATTTCAGCTTTAATAGCTGCAACCTTCCGTGGATGGACTTTCCTTAGTTTTTGCTTAACAGGTTTGGCCGTGGGATAGGTTTTAATCTCATGGACCACAATGGATGGGTCAATCCCCGTCATCTCTTCATAGGACCAGGAAAACATATCACATAATTCTTTGAAAAGTGCCTTGTATGCTTCAGATTCATTTGTCGAGCAGTTCTGCCCAACATGAACATGGTCGATGGTATCAGGCTTGGATAATATGCCAATCAGTTTTGTCTGAGTAATGTTGCAAAGGTTTCCTTTAGAATCTATGTCTTGCAACAATATGGGACTTTGGGGTATGTTGACAATATCAGTAGGAAAGAGAGATGCATAATCATGGTTAACCGAACTGGTGTTGGGAAGGAACATGGATCTATGATGGTGATCCTCCCAAATGGACTCATCTGTACTCATGGTCTCCATGATGGACTCATCGAAAGGAAAATTCTCAAAGAGATAATATAGAACATGAAGAGAAGGTTCTAACCAGTAAGGTAAATGGTAAGGATCCAAAGCCACTAAATGAAGGTCATCAGTGTGATCATCGAAAAAGGTTTGAATGGTGTCATACATTTCTTCCTGTGAACTCAATGAGGTGGACTCAACAACTTGTTTTCCCTTAGGTTCACAATCAAATGAGGCGATCTATGGACTGTCGTGGTATCCATGCTAGGAGGATTGGATGGAAAAATCCCCATAAGGGATGAATCCTTCAACACGCCTACCCGAATCGACTGGTAAGGAGGAGTGGACTGGCCTAACATGCGGATGTTATTAGCTGTAGAGGTAGTAACATCCAGCATGCAGAAATCAAGCTGGTAAATCATAGCAATTCTCCCTAGATGCGGAAATTGGACTATTCGGAATACTGTTGAAGCGACAGTAGTCATGGCATAGAACCAATTTCTTCCTAGAAGGAGGTTGTAATCTAACGGGGCATCTACCACTTCTACTTGAATGGAAATGGTTTTTCCCCCAAGCTCGACTGCAAGGGCTGATATGAGACCATGGCGCTGAAAACCTCATCCGTCAAAGGCCTTTAGAGTCGTAGGTGATGTTAGAAGCTCGGGGGAGTCGAGACCTTTCCAACAAGATAGAGACAAAACCGAGGTCGAAGCTCCTTCATCTAGTATCGTTTGAAAAGCTTTCTTTCCAACTACTTTCATAATGATCTGAAACGCAAGTTTATGAGGTAACCTAGACTTATAGTTCTCAATATTGAAATGAATCAAATTAGTATTATCCAGGTCTAAAGCTCCTAATGCTGTTAACAAGTTTTTGTGCTATGTAGGACAACTTTGGAGTACTTCTAAGGTAGACATTTCACAAGGTGCTTGAGCGAGATATTCAACTACATTATAAAATTGAGCAGCTCGGGAATTAGGGTTAAATATAGCCTTCCGAAGAGTACTCTTGGGTGGACGCAAAATCATGTCGAGAGTGGGATTCTCGATGGATAGGGTGACAGTAGATGACGATTCAAAAGAACTAGTAGAGGGATCTTTCCCTAAAGAAGAATTATTTTCTTTCTTGTCTACGGGTTTGTCATAATTTTGACTTCGAGTTTGCAAATTAATGGTATACAAAGACATCATACGAATTTCCTCTGACGAACTAGAGTTACCCTAATTAGACATGTGGTCTATCAGTTGTTGTTGAGAGGGAAAAGGATCCATGAATACTGTAGGTGTGGGATTTGATTTCAGAAATTGAGAGATTTCATCCTGGCGGGGACACTCTTTTGTGAAATGGTTTCCTTCGCATAGAAGACATGGATATTTTTCTTTTCTCTTCCCTTTATCGTTATCATTGTTGGTTGGTCTTGGATTCTCCTTTTGGTTTCCATGTTTTTTATTCTTATTTTTACCCTTCTTTTTATTATTTCCCAAGGTTTGAGTACTCTGAATAGAATTGACCTCAGTGAAAACTTTAGCAGTCTAAGGAGTAGGGGTGGAATTCTAGGGTTGCTTGGCAGGTTTCACTGCTGACGGGGACTGGATTGAACCAACAATCCCATAAACAGATACTTTTGTTGGTGGCTTGGCGGGATCAGTGCTTGGGCGAGGAGCTTGAGGAATCAATTAATAGAGAGTTCCAGACTAGGAATAGACCAAGTCTAGATACTAGGCTCGACTAATAACCTGCTCTTCAGTAATGGCACCGCCCATAGCCACATCTCAGGCAATTGGAGGAAACAAAGATTTGGTGAACCAATCAGCTAATAACTAATCTGGAAAGGGGCCTTAATAAGCCTTCTCCACCTTCTCCATTCATGGATATGATTGGATATGTGGGTGGAGGTGTTCTTTCATAGAGAAGTTAAGAGATCGGTACCTATTTCATAATGGATAGGAAGCTGAAAGTGTGTAAGAAACAGGATTGCCAACAAGCCAAAATCCACAAACGAATGCTGTGGAAGTTCAATGTACCACTTCACGGTTGTACCAGTTAAAGTTCACTGAAAATGTCGTAACCGGATAGAATCATCCATAAGGGAGTTTGAAGAACACCACAAGTGGAAATTCATGACATGGTTTTTCGGATCGTCTCCCTACTTCCCATCGAACTTCGAGATGTCCGATGGTAACTTTACTAAAACGAGAGGCCATGAGGGATTGTGTTGAATGGGGTCATTAATCAACTTGGACAAGTCATGTAAGTCCAAAGTTGTTAGGAAAGGTAACTGGCGGTTAGGTTGCACATATTGGTAATATTGATATGGTATACAATTACTAGTAGGACCATAAGTGGACTGATAGACAGGTTGTTGTGATGAAGAACTAGTGGAAAATCCTCCTGTAGGGGGTTCATTTTTGGGATCAGGACCATTAGGACCACTAGGGCCTCTGGGACCACCAGAACCATTAGGACCACCAGGACCACCAGAACCATCAGGAGGAAAACCACCAAACCCTCCAGGGTTGCTGGGAGGTAAACATCCAATGCCTCCGAAACCACTAAGAGGAGGGCCACCAGACCCTCTATGGCGATTAGGAGGAAATACACCATCCCCTCCCCCGCACGACCACTAGGACCACTAGGAGGAAAACCACCAAGCCCTCCAGGACCACTAGGACCATAAGGAGGAAAGCCACTAGGCCCTCCAGGGAGAGGACCTCCATGAGGCGGTCTTCCAGCACCTCCTGCAATATGTATAGGTATCCCCTCCATAGCTAGCATGTAAGACCAGGTAGGCTGCCCCCATGGCGTGAAAGTATTACTAGGGTATGGAATTCTAGCATAAGGAATTCCTCTAGGATTAGGTGGATAATTAATGTTCCCTACATGTATTTGATAACCATAACCTCCAGAAGATTGAATGGTTGCAAGTTGTGCCCCCAAGGGCTGACCTTAACTTGATGGGAGATTAACCACATTAGTATGGGTGGGAGGGACATAAACTATATATGGTTCTATATTAGAGGTCTGTCCTTGACTAGGTATAGTTCTGGTGCTAGATAACGTAGGTCATGCTGGGGGTTGCCCCCAAGCACTAGAAGTTAATTATGACATGAGAATTGAAGGTTGGGTCCCGGGTGTAGAAGACCTGGGAAGATTGGGAATAGACATAACATGGGAGGTGATGGGGTTGGTATTTTGACCTGGGTTGTGTGGTGTTACTGTGTGATCTATAATCAGTTCAATGGGTCTCATAGAATCAACAAGTGAATGGTATCCCACAGGAACAGCTTTGGAACATTTTGGTGGCATTCCCAATATGCCATCTATTTGTCTTTCAATCTCCAGTGCAGGGAGAATGGATGCATGGTATTGTCTACATTCTTCTTCATCCAGAGAAACTTCTCCAGAAGGGTTTAAATGGGTTCCATATGAGGCAATGGCCTGTAATATAGAGGTATCCCAAAATGGAGCATTGGGACCATAATCCAGACGGGTAGTATCATCAACATGACCTTCTTCGGGAGAATGCAATGAGGTATTTCCCCAAGAAGGTTGTTGGAACAAGGGAGGCGAGTGTGAAGAATATGGTCCTCCACTTTCTACAACCATGTTATCTCCCACTTGGGAGGTGGTAGCGGCTCCTTGGTCAATATATTCCATTGTATTTTCTCCTGAACCAAGAATAAAATCGAATGGCAAGCCCCATACTCTTCCGGACTATCTTAACTCAGCCAGTTTGTACAGCTCCTATCTAACCTAGGGTCTACAAAACTAGAAAACACAGCAAAAAAATTTTCCTACACAAGCTATAGGTTAAAAAAGCACACTAAAAATGACAAGAGGAGTTCAAATAGTCAAGTCTCTCACCGGGATTGTCAAGAAGGTGCCACGCATGATATACCTCTAGGGTACATGCGTAGTAATCTCCCCGAATGTTGTTTTCAGTGTATGGCTCCAAGCAAGATGGCCAAAGGGATTTTCTTAGATGGATAAGGTATCTTAGTGCGGTCTCCCGATATACTCAAGGTACATGGGAGCTCGAATTGGTAGTAGTGTTGTCTAATGCATAACCGTACACAAGGGGCCTTTCGATATATAATCGAGTACATGAAGTAAATTTCTATATACCTCAAGGATATGTGAAAGGTCGTTTGATATACTGATGGTACGTGGAAGATTGGTGCAAGTCCCGAGATGTAATGCGGACAAATAACAATAGCTCCTATGCTTGATTATGCTCGAACACATCTATAACCTATCACCCCAATTGCTATGTAAATTTTAACCTATAACTACCATTAATTTTAAAGTGGACAGTTAGGTGAATGCATGGTGTTTTGACGGAAAAAGTAAAACCATGCAATATGCGTATGCAAATATTTCACTTTATTGTTCAGTATGCCTACCTATGGGAGGGAAGAGAGTATTTTCTTCTGTTTCAAAACCAAAAATATTTCCAAACAACAATCTTGAACATGAAGTAAAAGACAAGCAACACTTTCCAAACTGATTTCCCTTTTCTGAAAGCAATAGGAAGAGGAAGAGTCTCTTTTCCTAAAAGAATAACAAGAAGCACACTACATGCATATGCACTCTACTTTTCAATTTTTCTTAAAACATAGGAAAATCTAACTCAAAACTACCATAATTTTATTTTGATGAGATAGTACTAAATTCATAAGAGACAAAAGAACATAAAGAGCCTGAAATCTTGTGAGGCCAATCAGAGATCCAATGTCTAGTGTTCGATAATGGTAACCTAATCTCAGTCAAAAATTTTCTTTTTTAAAGAAGGAAAAAGAAGTTCTCTATGCAAACAAGAAATGAAACCTAGATGCTAATCAAATGTTTTTCTTTCAGTCTATATAACAGAGATGGAAAGAGATCTTACTAATACCCTAAGCTTTTGAAAAAACAAGAAGTCCTTTCACAATCACAACCAAAAAGCACAAAAGTGAATGAAAAATAAATAAGCCTAATCTAGCTTGTGAATTTTCCAATCAAACCAATCTTTAACCATAAAATTTCAAATCACAAGCATCAGATTCTAACACACAAGCCTGACAATGCAGGGCTGAAATCAAATCAACTCAATTTTTTTGCAAAAAATGAGAAAAAAGAGGTCTTGGAATGATGCCTACCTAGCATCGTGTTGCATGGGTCTTTACAGAGCGGTTCTGGACCAGCACTGCTTCTCACTAATAGGACTCAGGTTGTGGCACTGCATGCTGCTAACTAGGTTCAGGAGGTGGCACCGCTTCTCACCAACTACATAAGCACGGTTCCCTGTATAAATCCAAAAACACCAAGGAGAACGACAGATCAAGTAAAAAAAATATTAGATCAAGGTACAAATTGATAGATTGAGAATAAAAAAGAGCATAAAACATTGAAATGATTCAGATCTAGACAAGTATGGAAGTTTCAAACCAAAATCCACCTAGTCAGATAGCTGATATGACTGAAGAGAGTTGGAGAAGGAGCTTGGATTTGGACAAGAGTTGAATAATTGAGGAAGATCAGATCAACTGATACATATATGTCCCGAGCGGAGTCGCCATATTTGTAAGAAGGAATATTTCACCTTCTGCAGACAGAAGTTGTTCCTCTTGTCTAAATCGTTTAGATCTAGAAAAAATGAGTGAATGACAAAGGATGAAGACCCTCCCTGGATGTCGTAGACACCTAGAATGTTGCTTTGATAGTAAACCTGTGTACCTGCAATCAGATCAAACATGCAAACACATCAAAGCTACCAGAACATAATCTATTTATCCATGTCAGTGACTAAGGAATCCAACAACATTTACATGTGAAAATAAAACAACAGTAATGTGGGACGGAAATCAGCTTTGCATTAAGATGAATGGAGAAGTTTACAACCAATTAAGCCTTAGTGTTGATGTGCATCTCCATGAAACCAACACTTCATCCCCATAAGCCCCAAATTTACTCTCTATGCTCTCAGATGGCTTGGGCCAAGTGGTCAATCCAAAAGCATAACGATACCTCTATGGTTCTCCCCGCTCAACCATGGACAAGAGCTTGTATTTATAATTTTCAATGGATAGGAATGGTTGAGAGATTTGTGGATGAGGTGGCCTCTAAGATCCTATGATGAGGGATCTCGAGCTCAACTAACCCATAATGTTAGGGATAAGACAGGACATGAGGCTCATCATCTAGAAGCCTCGAGAAACCTCTCTTTTTCCCGTTGTACCCAGGGTACTGCTTTTTGCCTCTTATGATAGAGTGGTTCAAGTTAAAAATGCTTATGGACCAAAGGCTATAAGTGGTGCCACCACTTATGGTAAACAAGATACAGGAAGTGTGAGTAAGGTACCACTCATGGTTAACAGGGAAAGCATGGTGCTGAGTATTTTCATGAAAGATTGACAAAAAACATGGGTTTTCACTCCAAGTGCTGGGATTAAGGGAAAATATGTAATTCAAGATTCTTATCACATGGTGGTGACACAATTTGGGTATAGCAGTAATATTTTTTTTTTCCTTCTATCCTGCAAACCGGTTTGACTTATCGGATCAAAAATACTGTGTAGAAATGTTCAACTACTTTGGATTTAAAAGGAGAGATTACATTCGAAAGACTGGTATCTTAATAATTTCAAGTGTAGTAGCGAAAGCTAAAGTGTGGGAGATTGTTTGATATTAAATCCAATGAAGATACTAGGTCATGAAAAGAGAGTTACAGAAAATAATGTTGGAGGAAGCAATTTAAATCTTAGTTATTTGGGAATGTAGCAACATAAGATGTGTCTATCAACCATGGAAACATGAAACATACATGGAGAATATTCACACTACTTTGCAGGGTGGAATGAGCATGATAGGAATCCGTATGACCCATTTAAGAATCCAAGAGGAAAATGTGTAGGGAATCCATATGACCCATGTAACAATCCAAGAATCCATTCTAGAGTGCAACTTTTACACTATTCTATTGAGTTTAATAACTCTGCTTCAGCTGTAGTATTCAATGTATCGTCACTGAATTCCTGCATCTCCAACAACAGATGAGGGAGTCCTAAACGAATGAGAAATATTTCTCTTTATTTACTTCTATTTCATATTTTCCTGCTTGACAATAGAGACACTTTACATGAACTAGGGTTTTTTCTGCCCCTCTTAAATTGCCAAAAATTGGTTTTCCAGAATTGACAAAGTGGAAGATTCTACTTCTTGAAAATTGGTGATAATTTTGTTGGTGGTGTGCACTGCATTCAATGGATGTAATTCTGATTGAAAAAATTGAGAAGATGGCGAGTTTAGATGTTCAAATCTTTTTACAGTTTTCCATATTTTTTTATCATGATCACAAGTTTAAATGAAGGTTGTTGGAGTATGTGCTATAATATCAATGTGAACTCAAAACAATAATTATTTTTCTCTTCAATATTACAGTTCTTTGCAGAGGTAGGCCATTATCAGCCAACATGTATTTGACCAATGTAAGGCAGGTCATATACCATCCATATCTCAATGTGTAACGTAAAGAAGCTTGTGTAATCATGGCGACACATTAGTTTATTTTCTTAATAGTGGGTCTTCAAACCGAGGCATTAATGTAACTTTAAGGCTTGTGCTATAACTTATTCCAGTGGGGTCTTCAAGTGCATTTCACCTTCTACAATTAGTGATTATACCTTATAGAATTTACAGATTAAAATTTTGGGAAAACCCAATTGAACCTTCTAGCATCCACTATTATTATTATTTTTTCATAAAAGGTAGTATTTAAATTTCTTACCAATAAAATGGGATTATTACTTATACTAAATTATAACTCTATGATTTCTAATTGCAAAATTTACAATATGAATGTCTTTAAATTGTTACATATTAACCTAAATTAGAATATGAATTTTCTTATTAATTAGAGTGGAACACGTCAAATGTGTAACCATCACTTAATATAACATAAAAATGTACTTACTCGACACCAGCTTGAAATCCAAACATTGCATTACTTAAAATCCCTATGAGATTGAACTTACATATTTTATATGCCATACCATCACTTAATATAACAAAAATAAAAATTGTTTTTTTCTATTATAAGTAAATACCAATTCTCTATGAAGTAGAGCATAGAGTAATGAACACATCTTAAAGTATTCTCATATCAATGCATCCAAGAATTTGAAAACAATCATTTAGAGGAAGGAAAAAGAATCAATCCTATAAAGCAGACCATAGAGTAATGAACACAACATATTAAAGCATTCTCAAATCTCTGCATCCAAGAATCTGAAAACAATCATTTACATTTACAGAGTAAGGGAAAAAAATCATTCCTAAAATTGTAAAAACAAGTTTATAAAGGAAACTTATTTAAAAATTTGCATTCAAATTATTAACAACAAAATTATATAAACAATGCTTCCTCTATAAATTATCAAGGAGTTTCAAATTATATTATAGTTAAGCACTATAAATTCTCAAGGAGTTTAAAATTTGACTATAATTAAGCAATATAAATTCCCAAGGAGTTTCAAATTTTTTTATAATTAAGCATCATACTTATGGAAAATTTGAGTCTTATTCACTTATATTAATGATCACCTTCAAAGGCTAATATGAGACTCATGTGAATTAAATAATTTAAAGGAAAACATTAGAAGAAGGATATACAAACCTTCATGTGAGCACAATGATTCTTAAATGAAACCAACAAACCATGTCAAAGGAAAATATTATGGAGGCAAGGAGCACTAGAAAAATCATTTTGTCCAAAGCTCTCAATTAGAGTGCTAAATATTGTGAAAATCAGTAACAAAGACTAAAAGACTCAACTTTTTTGTAACACCTAGGAGTGAGATCACAATCATATCTCCCCTAATATTTAATTCAAACTACTCTTTACCAAACATAATTAATTATTATTCTACCACTAAAATACTTTTCCACATTGTTGATAACAGACTTAATTTACTAATTTGTGATTTTAGATTGTCAAACTAACTACAAATTTAGCTTCAAATTCCTAGAAACCCAAATATTGTATTATTTAAAATTACCATGGGATCAGACTTCCAAGGAGACCGTCCAAAGAATACATTGTTATTAAATTGATAGGTGTTCATATTTTATAACTTGGGGTAGACTAGCATCTTATGTTTTCTTAGATTGCACAAGGATGAACCAAGTGTACTCTGCAAATCATACACATACCAATTCAGATGACCGCAATTCTTTCCACCAATAGAGATCTATGTGTGTCCATTTGGACATTCAAATCTTAAAATAGATTTGATATGATTGAGTAGAGCATAATATTAGAATATATACATATATTTATTTATCTGTAATTATAGTAGTAAGAAGTTTGCATGTATGTGGAGTGTCAACTTAAGATATATTGGGCATTGAAGCTAACACCTCATTGCGTAGGTAGGTTATTGATTAATGTTTAGACATGGGAAATAAATATTAGAGTAGGTAGGCTATTGAGTAGGTAGGTTATTGATTACTATTTAGACATGGGAAATGAAGCTTAGAGCAGCTAGGTTATTTACTACTATTTATACTTTAAGCTATTAGAAGACGTTGTTTCCATTGATTTTATCAGACAATATATATATTTGAATTGCATGCTACCCCAAAAGCAAGTGATACTACACATATTATATCCTCACATAAGGATCATAAATGGATCTTAACTATTTTTAGAAAATAAAATTTAAATGTGGTCACATATTACAAATCCCAGAACCACCAGGCGACAGGCATGAAAAATTTCATTTATGTGAAATAAAATAAAAGTATTAAGATACATATATGTATGAAACTCTTATTAATTATGTGGAATATTTTACAAACATCTATAATTCTACACTAATCTTGAAATAATTGATCCTCCTCGTGTCCAGGACTAATAGATTCTTGTCAACAGAAGAGTATTCAAACTTTGACACAACAATCCATCTCTTTGCAACAGACATTATTGCAAATAATCATAACAAATACATGCTTGGAGCAACCGAATCTGGTTATCCATTAGGCGAATCTGACTATCATTGTAATAATGAATATGAATAATAATAATATATTGGATGATGATAATAATTACAAAGGAGGCTCGCCTTTATAGGCTTTGTGCGTGAAAACTGAAGGGTTACACCCTTTCATAAGATAATTAACTAATCTAAATAATATTTTATTTTATAGTTGTTACATTGCCACTTCCTTTAAGGAAGCTTTGTCCTCAAAGCTTAAGTATTTTCCTAGTGTTGTTCTTCATTCTGACTTGGTGTCGGTATTAGAATCAGACGAGGTCTCTTGTGCATAGACTTGCACTTCCTTTCCATTGATGATTTTGCACTGTATTGTCTCATTGCTCCTACATTTATGACCAGGGGTCCAATCATCACCGCATCGACGACATATGTT
This sequence comes from Pseudotsuga menziesii, assembly GCA_001517045.1. Classification (NCBI taxonomy): domain Eukaryota; kingdom Viridiplantae; phylum Streptophyta; class Pinopsida; order Pinales; family Pinaceae; genus Pseudotsuga; species Pseudotsuga menziesii. The sequence continues at coordinate 369,057 of LPNX010477487.1, forward strand.
TTTCTTTTTTTTCTATTATCAGCGTAAATGTTAGATGACTTTGATCTATTTTCCATTCATAGGCATATGATTGAGGTTTGTGGCATTGATGACCGGGTGACCAAGTATCTGCACAGTACCTACATTGTGTCTCTTTTTCTTGTCAATAATGGTTATCGCCTCTTGTTTTAATTCCTTCCAATTTTTGTTCTACGCCTTTTGCTTTATGTCTTGCTACTTCTATGTTAAGTATGTCATGAAACTTTAACTCTTTTTGGAGGTATGGTTTAAGACCTCCTAAATAGGTTTCGAGTCTTTGCTTGTCAGACAACCCAAATACTCATGTTGATAAGGATTCCCATTGATGAGTGAATTCCTCAATGTTTCCGACTTGCTATAGTCTGGTAAGTTTACTGAAAAAATCATCTTCTTTGATTCCTTGAATCCTATTAAAAAAATCATTTCTGAACAAGTTCCAGGTGTAGGTAAAATTATGTCTCTTCCACCATAAGTACCAATTATAGTCGTACCCTTCAATATGCATTGACACATATTTCACCTTCTGCTCGTCAGATTGAATGTTGTAAATGTCAAAGTATTCTTCTGCTTTATTTAGCCAAGTAACACATTGGTCTTCACTCCCATTGTATTTCGACAACTCTATTTTTGCCTTAGGTGGGTACACTTTGTAAGGACAATGTTGATTTCCTTTTGCCTTATGGTTTGATTGTGGCTCGAGACTACTGGATGATGAAAGTGACATATCTGAATTGCTTTGTTGTTGGCGATGATTTTTAGTTTTTCTTTTCTCTACTAGTTTACTTATAGCATTTATTTTACTGTTTAACCGTGCCTCTATATCTGGCAATACTTGTGTTTCTATCTCTTGCTTAAGCGTCACATTTTTAATCTTTATTTCTTTTTGCAATTCTTCTTGATTCTTTACGAGTGTTTCCTAGGTGGCAACATGAAATGAGGCATCTAGCATGTGTGGACCACTGACTTGGCCCTGACTGGGTATGAGCCTTTGTAACATATTGATTAATGTATTATTGTTTTGTGTCATGGTGCTCATGTTCTGTGTTAAGGTGTTTATGTTTTGCATCATGGTACTCATTCTGTCATCTACATCTTTTTGTTTTTAGGATGTCAAGTTTGTCATCGAGCCTTCTTTCTAGTACCAAAACAAGCTCGAATTTCAGTAATGTATTGTTATTTTGCATCTTTTCCTTCAATCCTTCTTGGTTGGCGACAAGGGACTTTATGTCCTTCTCCATTTTTTCAATCTTCTCTTTTAGTTCCTCCATGGTCTTGGACCTTGTATACGAAGGTGTGTATTTCGGTACTATTTTGGCTAATAATATATTAATTAATTAATTAATTAATTAATATTATTATTATATATATATTTTTTATAAACTATATTGTATTTTGTATATAGTTTTTTTTAACAAATATTATAATAATAAATAGAATATTTGATTTTTTTTTTAAATAATTTATTAAAAATATATTATATTGCAAAATTTTTGAAATAATATAATATAATATATTATGTGTGTTTTTTTTGTTGTTGTTGCAGGTTAGCGTGGAGATAATGGGCCGCATGAAGCATTAGATAGGCGTGAAGCGGTAAATGGGCGAAATGGGCAGTGAGCAGCAGATGGGCACACAGAGTAGAGTCATTGGTTGCTACGCAGCGTTGGGTAGAGCATGGAAATGGACTGCGCGCAGGAGGAGAGGAGCAATGGGCATGTGGGAGCTGGTTGCGATGGGACTGAGTGCGTGGAGATGAAGGAGCAACAGGGATATGGGAGGAGATCGAAATGGGAAGTTATAGAGGGGAGTGGCAATGCAGAGATGAAGCGCGGCTTGGACGATGGCTGCGTGATGGAGGCAAGGTAGGTGGAGGGAAAATGCAGCGTGGAGGTGGGTAGGTGGAGCATGGCGATGGAGAGGAATTCGGGAGGCAACAGTGCACGTAGGCGTTGGAGTAAATGAGGGTCCGAGGAGTTGTGCAAGAATGAGGAGAGGGTTGGTTTGCATCAAGGGTGAAAGGGGGTAGAAAACTTGAAGAGTGAAGGCTGATTGGGGTGCAGAGGAGTTGGTGGATGGTTTCCGGAGGGTGTGGAGCACACAGGAGGGAGTGGAGCGATGGGCTTACGCAGGAGGGAGGGAGTGAGAGGTGACCTGGGCAAGGAAGAAGGATCAAGCAACAACGATGGGGGGGATATTGAGAGCAGGCGGTGGCAATGGAAATGGGGTGGATCCAATAGGAATGAGGGTAGAGGTGTTGAGGAAGAGTGAGGAAGCATGGAGGATGCAACAAGTGGATGGAGAGAGGAAGGTACAGGGAATAAGGATGGCAGAAGAGCGTGGTAGTGGTAGCAAGCATGGAGAAATGGGGATGGAGGAGTAAGTAGTCAAAATAAAATGAGGAAAAGAAATGATGAGCTGAGTGTTGGAGGAGCCAAATCCGAGCTCAGGTCGAAGGAGCCGAATCCGAGCTCTAATACCAAATGGAGCAACCAAATCCGGTTGTCTGTTAGTCGAATCCGACTATCATTGTAATAATGAATATGAGTAATAATAATATATTGGATGATGATAATAATTACAAAGGAGGCTCGCCTTTATAGGATTTGAGCGTGAAAACTTAAGGGTTACACCCTTTCATAAGATAATTAACTAATCTAAATAACATTTTATTTTATAGTTGTTATAATGCTCCAACCATTGGCTATGCCTATTGCATGGTCTGCCATATATTTCAACAATGGTTTAGATGCACAACAAGATTATGAACATCAAGTAGAAAGGACATATTGTTATGTGTGGGGTAGTGAGTAATTTTTTCTTGCAATTTATTGGACTAATCAAGACTACTGAACAATACACTTGCAGTGGTCATGCACATAGTATACACAAATAGATCTACCTTGTAAGTTTCCAACCTATGTTGTCACGGAATTTAATAATTACATTGGAACTCCATGGGACAAATATCAACCAAAGCACATGCCAACTCCACTCATCAAATGAAGTAACAAGAAACAAATACCCCTCAATATGTCTTAGGAATTAAATATCCATAAATCCCAAGTATTGGCATTATCATGGTCATCCATTGACATTGGTAATAATAAATGTCAAGTCTCATGCCAATTTCATGCACTGCAACATTACAAGGAATGTGAATTGCACCATCATTCTCCTTCAACCATTATGCAAAGATGAAAGACACTTCATATGTCACACTTTAAAAAAAGAAAGAGACACGCCTTCATTCTCTATCCCTTTCACACTTAAACTTTCAATCCTCAATCCCTACATTCCCCCTACCAAATGAAAATACCAATGATGATTTCCAATGTAATCATAGTCAAATCTAATAACTATCTAACCCTCTATTTTTTAACTCAAATATGTATACTTTCTCATATGACAAATTAATGTACATTTCATTTTACTTACCATCGATTACATGGGTATCTGTTTATTGATTATTACCACTTGCAATAAAATTTTCCTTTCAATTCCATCTACTACTATTGATACCATAAATAAAGTAGACTTTCTTTCAAACACATAAAATTATATTGGCTATGCACACACAACTTTCTTTCATTTTACAACATATTGAAGTTCTTTTCGGTGTTTCATTTCCTCACTTTTTCAAACTTACCTCTATAGCATGCATTTACGCATTATTGATTTCTGTGTTATATGTTTTTTTAGTTCTTTTAGCGATATCATTTAAGTGCAACCAATATACCATACCCATAAAAGAACATAATTTCCATGATCTGTTGTGATTTATTGCAATCCAATGTCAATTATATTGCATGAGGGATGCTTTCCGGGTTGGGACTGAGAACCTAAAGTCTGCAAGTGGTTTTTCTCTATTCAATACCTGCAATTTCATGGGGTCTCAAAATTGTGAAGGTACCCACTGTGGTTTTCCATTTCAAGGGTTGTGCCGATGTTTCTCTGCCTACAACAAACTATCTCATCCTTGTGGATAGTGCTTCTACTGTTTTATGCTTTGCCTTTGCTGGGAACATTGGTGGGATCTCCATTATTGGTAACATTCAGCAGCAATGGTTCCATGTAGTGTTTGATAGTTTGACAAACCATGTAGGATTTAAAACTGGTTCATTCCTAGCCTAGGACATATCCTTTATTTTATTTTTTATGTTTAGCTGGTACTCAGTATTTATGGAGGAAGCCATTGATGTTGCTCCATGGTATTTATATGATTATATAACGATGGGAGGATAGAAAATGGGGTGTCGCTTGGTAGCAATGCTCTTGCAGAACTTCAATGTGTTTCTTCTTGAATGAGGGGGATCGTCAAATAACAACATAAATATCACAAGGGTAGAGAATTTTCATATGATGTTTCTCCTTCCTCACCTTGTAAGGTGTTTGTTTCCGAGGATGGCGTTGTGAATTCTAGAGGGAGATTTCTTGAAGGTGGGAGCTCTATGGAATGAAGGAGGGAGCCTAGACTATTTTTGATAGACATGGATATAGTCATATTGAGGATGACACCCTTGTCTATGCCAATCCATGTAAGCTAACTGTGTTGTTGCATGCAACTATGGAGATATTTCTCTTGTCCAAAGCTATGATCCATTGCTATTTTTATTAGGATCTATGGATTTATAATCTCTTCTAACTATTAGAAAAATAACTAAATGGATGAACTATTTCTTCTATAAAATGTATTTTAGACAATATTTTCTTTCCTATATGGAAATTTGTTGTTATTTAATGAAAGATTGTTTTATATTTCCCTTCATTGCTATCCCATTGCATTATATAACTAGAAAATGTATAAAGTTCTATGAGGGGTAACAATTGCTCGGATCATGAGTTTGAACTGGTTAAAAGTATTTAAATATAATAATTGTAATTGCTACATTTTTAATTTGTTCTACTTACTTATGTGTAGTTTTTCAAATATACTTCTATTGTGCTTGGAAATTGAAGTGCTTTGGCTTAGCACTCGAACTATTAAATTCCATAAGAGTGGTGCTCTTTCACCATAATTTATCCATAAAACATTTACAACAAATCAAATTAAATATATTTAATTTGATGCTTCCATTTAATATGACCCTAAGTTTAACAATAATATTTAATAACATAATTCACATATTTTGTTTTAAAAAAATGCAGTAGATATAGTAGTCAGACGAGGCTCTAATTGTTCCTTATTATTAAATGTTTAATGATGCACAGTGAATTTCGAGCTATGATCTATTTCTTATTATTAAATGTTTAATGATGCATAGTGAATCTCGTGTACAAGAAAGTGTCTAACCACAAAGTTGTTGTGGCAATGTCGGCGACATTACCACTCGGTGGCTATGCCACTAGTGTTGGATTGATTGACATCAACTAGGATTGGATATAGATATGTGGGATCCACTTTTGGCCACATTGGCCTTGTATCTTGAATTAATGAAAATGGCATGTTTTCCTATGTCATAAACTTTATCCAAACTATATATGATGCTACTGCTTCAGAAATGATAACAATGCTAATTGAACCTGGGACTGTAATTGGACACACTGCTTCCTATGGCATATGCCTATGTGGACTCCCAATGAAATCCTAGTGAAAATATATGCATAAAGTTTCCGTTGAATTAGAAAGGAAATGAAGTGATCGTTACAGGTAAGAATCAATTTTCTTAAAGTTGTTCGAAACATTCTCCATACTTAAATGATAGGTTCAGATCCTTTGGAGAAATTGACCTTTTACCCACGTTCTTCCATAGATGATGCATCACTCTTGGTAGCATGTGATCCCTTTTTTATAAATGTAAAGTAAGTAATTGCTACATAAAGTGTTGTTTAGTTGATTATGGTTCTAGATTTAATGTAATTTAATATGAAACCCTACTCAACTTGCACTACATTGTTCCTCCTACCTAGAAGCTTCTACATGGGCTCTACCAAGAAGATTATCTCCCAGTTTGGATTAATTCTACCTCCTTTTGCGATGAATGTGTATACCTTGTTTGGATGAGTGCTTCATGATTAATTATAGATCCTAGCTATGGTCACCAAAGTCTATGCATATTGATCAGGATAACTGTAATCAAGTAGAAATAAATGAAAGCAAAAGAAAAAATGGAGAATCAAGAATGTCTCGTGCAATAAGCTTTCCAAAATATAAATATATTCAAATTTAGACTTCCTTGGATCTGAAAATGAAAGGCACCAATACACGTCATACCATCTCCATTTAAAATTTGAAACAATAATATCAATGATTCCACAAGAATAATCCATTTATATATAAATAGATGAAAACATTTACAATATATAACAACTCAACTTGAATCGATCCAACCCAAGATTTTTAAGTGTAACCACGTGATGTTTCAAATTTACTCCCTAACTTTTTTAGAAAAAAAAATGTACTATCACCTCGTCAGTTTTTTAGAAAGCACCATCAACTATGAAACCAAATTCCTCAATAGATATGTCTCACATGTGAGTTTGAATTTTCCATTAAGCCAAATGATCAAAATTTAACAATCCAAATAAATGCATGGAAGGAGGAGAAGAAAAATGTTGTTTGTTATACACCCTGACGATGTAACTTCACATAGCCTGACATCCAGTCCAAAATGGGTAGAAGATTCTCCTTATTTCCCAAACAATTCATCACCAGCATCTCATCTTGCATTTTGATCAGCTCATATACTCAATTTTTGCAGTCTACAACAACTATCTTTTTGCACTTCAATTGAACCAAAACTTGAAGGATCAAATTTCCGATCTTGTACTCTCTGCACTACATGTCTATCCCACGACCTACTAGTTGCACTACATGTCTATCACACGATCTACTATCTACACTACATGTCTATCCGATATCTCAGATAACAACAAGTATCAAATCCCATAGTAAGTTAGGGTTAAGTATTCATTAGTTATTTTTAATAACCTATACCAAATTATTAGAGTAATGATACTTATTGCACCACTAAACCTGTTATCTTCAACAAATGAAAGGCCCTAGGGCCCATACTCATGTTATGATTAAAACATATTTATTCTACCTATTATGAGACATGGTATAAGCTCATAGCCAGCAAATATGCCCTTCTACATGTCTAAACCCAGTAAAAGAGGTAATAAGCATGCCAACCCATAGAACAATAATGAAGGATAGCAAATTATGGAATTGTAATAAAGTATAACATAGAGGTATCTCTCTCAAGTGGATTAAGCATGATAAGAATATTAATTGATGACCTACTAGTATCCAACACCTTATGTACTAGTAGGAATAATAGTAAAACCAATTGATAATCTTGCAACTTTAGAATATATGTCGTTAACCGCTTATTGTTGAATTTAATTCTTTGAATGAGAATGCATCGCTCTATCTAAAGATGATTGAGGATAAATTGAATGTTTAGCACTAAAATATATGAAATTTATACCTCTTTCTGATATGTTGAATAACCCTATCCCACAAGTTTTTGTTCATGATACTCATGAAGGTATTTCATGGCGAACCTTTCGTAGAGACAACCTAGATTGGAAAACGTAATCATATCCCAATACTAAACATATTCTTGACGATCATTCTATGGTATTATATGTGATATCTTGTATGTATTATTGAGTGTTCATGCATACTAGTGAATTTGGTTAGAGTTTATTAATCATACTATAAATTCTCATGATGTCTTATTTGTTCTACATTATAACATTCATAAGGCTATGGACACTTATGTATATCTTGATAAATAATTTGATGGTATGACAGGTATTATTTGTTGAATGATAGCTTATGATATGGTGTTATAATGAGATGATGACATGATGTTCTATATAATTCTTTTATTTTCAAGTATGTGATTTTGTTTATGTTGAGAACACTTATTGTTATAATTGGAAGAATTATGATTTTAAGGGAGGATTTGATTTCTAGATATAAGTTAATCATGATGATGTTTTCATATTGCTCATTATACACCTTGGAATAAATTAATCCTATTGATATTATTATGTTTTCCCCACATATAATATGGATTAAATGATCATTATAATGTTATTATGTTGTCCCGGTATGCTACAAATTAAGTGTTCGTGCTAATGTTTATTACATTGATTCATCGTATGCTTGTAGTGATCGATCATGGTGGCAATTATTATGTCCTTGATTAAGGTGCCAAGACTAATGAATGGATGAGTATTTTGAAAGCATTATTTCACACTATGGATTGGGATGGAATATGGACCGACAACTGCTCAGAGAATAGTTTGATGCTTTTGAGTAAGAAAGGTATGGAAAAGGATTGTTCCTTCCAATGTAAAATCCCCTTGGTGGTGTTATATGCCAATGTAGATTCTACTCATCCTTGTTGATAAACTCCTCACATTCATCTAGAAAACTCGATATCATATAATAATGGCTAGTTGTTCAACATTTGGTAGTAATGGGCTTGGAAAGATCTAATATTCTATTAGAAAACAGGACCACAGAGCAATAACAGATACACAGTTAAATCATTAAACAAGATGCAAAACACATTAAACACATTACAGAGAGACACATATATAACGTGGTTCACCCAAATGATGGGCTACGTCCACAAAGATATTTCCAGTCCTTTTATTACCGTCCAAAAAGATGAAGGGATACAACTTGCAGCAATATCACTGCACTTCCTCTTCACACTCTCAGAGTCTCTCTCACACAATCACAGAGATTGTTTTCAATACAATACAATACCACACACAACCATGTTATGGTGCTTTATTTTATAGGTGAAATGTAACATGGGAAAATACTACGGTTATCCCAATACCATGGGTCCGCAAAACTGTTGGCCAACACATATCCCAAAAAAATTTCCTTGGGGGATTCACCCCCGAACCCCTGCTGTCCCCTTGCACCCCCCAGCCGGTGGCGATGGACCCCCACGGGGGAGGGGGACTCAGTCCCCCCGCACCTCCTAACTGGAATGAGTGTATAGTAAACCTGGGGTACAAACATAGCTACTCAATAATATCTCTGGAGATTAGGCTCCATAAACAACATATTCTTAGCATAATGTTATTGTTTTGGTGGACTAATGAATAGATATTTACCCCATGTTATGAGAATTGCTTCCTTTTAAACACGTTATTACAAGTTGACCACCACCATACATGGGGGAAGATCTGAATTATCACACCCTAGATGATCAATTAACACTTCTCACAAAGGTAACCATTTATCTGCAAATTAGTTCTATTACAAAAAAATTCAAACATCAACACTAGTTCTAATTTACTATTGATTACAAGGAAGACAATTTTTCAAATGATTTTTTTTTTTCTGCCTCTTTAGGTTTTGGATGTTGGAGATGATCAAGTGGTTCTAAAACGATTAGAAGAGTATGTTGATGATGTTACCCTCCTAATATATTGTTGTTTAGTAGGATCAATGAGTGCTATGTCTAGTGCTAGTGGCATGGTATACATGGAATACAAGTATTATTGAAATCTCATCTCACTCAAGAATAAAAACAAGCTCTTTTTGGGGTTTTTAGCCATCAACTTCTGCAGTGTCTGCCTTAGACTATTTAGAAATCAAGCTCTGACTTGTAACATGATCAATTTTTAGCACTAGCCATGACAAACAAGGCATGCATGGTCAAATGAAATCGAAAACTCGTGATCGAACTAAGCGACATAATTTATTTAAGAAGTGTTCTAGTTGACATGAAAATGAAAATAGTAGACGAAAGGCTGCATTAAAGTTACCTTCTCCGGGAATGAAAATTCTTGCTAAGGAAGGAAATTGCTTCCCAAAAATGTCTTTCAAATAGATATCATATTTGGTTATTATAAATGGCCATGCATCATGTTTGGTTAGATGATGTGAAAATAGTTCTAAAAGTAAGCTCATTTTGGGGAGCAAATATGTATTTCTATATAGACATGAAGTTTGTAATTTTCTGCATTGATGTCTGCACGTGATGAATTCTCATACCTCACTTTTGGAACTGAGCTGTAGAGGGATACACAACCCCATTCTCTTAGAGACTTATTGGCATGTACAACCACCAATGTCTTGCATATGTGACAGCTCTACTATCCTTGTATGGTTGCACCTCTTGGATTTTTTTTGTTGATAATAGTTGGAGGTTCTGGAACAATGTTTTCTAGAAATCATATTGGATAATGATATGAATATCATTTCACTAAAGAGACCAACATTTTCTATATAAATATAATATTTTTGGATAATTATTTAATTTTTTTTGCTTATGTTGACTTAGTGTTGCCATGATCTCAGCCATGGAAGTCTTTTCATCAAATCCCAATAGTTGGGTTGCACAATAGAAAATTTCAACTTAACAACTGCAACTCATTCTTGCAATTGCAAATTTTCTCCCCTCCAAAACCAATTGCTTTCGTCGGAGACATTTCCACCTCGTGGCTTTTGTTTAAATATAGAATATCAAGAAATATTATAAAGTTTAAAAGAAAAAAGGTAAGAAATAGCTCGATCTCACAAACGATAATAAAAGAAAAACATCGAGAATATTAGACAATTGGAATAACTTCGTTGGAATATTTATATAGAATATCAAGAAATATTACAAAGTTTAAAAGAAAAAAGGTAAGAAATAGCTCGATCTCACAAATGATCATAAAAGAAAAACATCGAGAATATTAGACAATTGGAATAACTTCCTTGGAATATTTATATATCAAAGGAAGTTGTTATTAAAGTTAAAAAAACAATAAAAAACATATTTATATCGTTTTCATAATATTAGATAATTGGAATTTTTATTCATAATAGAAAGCACATTTATAGATAATATAGTGTTTTGATACTTTTATTTTTAAATTTACAAACCATTAAACTTTAATTACAAAAATTATTGTCTATTTTTATCTTGTAGTGTTACATAATTTTATGTAACGTTTCTTTTGTAAATGTCTCCTATAAATAATAATAAAAAATTCTTATGTTGTAAGGTTATAAGACTAAGAAAATAATAAAAATAAAAATTTTAATTATCCACCAAAATAAATGTCGTTCAAAAAACAACCTAATATGAGGGAGATCTTGTAAAGTTTGTTACTAACAAAATAATAAAAAATGAAAATGTTAATTATTAGCCTAAAATGGGGAAAAAACACAATATGGGAGAGATGTTGTAATGTTCCTACCTAACAAAATAATAAAAATAAAAAATTGAATTATCCACAAAAAAATGTTGGTCTTGCACATGGTTTTAAAACCATGTGAAAGGCCTTGTAAACAACCCATGGTTTCATTGTACATGGTTTAGGATGACCTTGCACATGGCTTCAAAACCATGTGGCCTTGCACGTGGTTTTAAAACCACGTGCAACTAGGGCCTTGCACATGGTTTTGAAACCATGTGCAAGGCCTCCTAAGCAACCCATGGTTTTATTGTAAATGGTTTAGGAGGGCCTTCAAATGGGTTTAAGACCATGTGCAAGGCCTCCTAAACAACCCATGGGTTTAGGTGGACCTTGCATATGGTTTTAAAACCATGTATGGGGAGATGTTGTAATGTTGGTTCCTAACAAAATAAAAAATAATAAAAAATATTATATGTGAGACAAAATAATATTGAATATTAACAATAAAAATATTATGTGGACCTTGAATAAAAATATGTGTCTTTTGGTTTGAATCAAATCAATGGCTATATATAGGACACATAAAAGTTGATAGCTAATTGAGTGCAATACCTAAGAAGAGGTTTGCACCTCGATAGATTTGATCCCTGTGAGCTTTTGATAGAGCCTAGGATTTAGATTTTTTAATACAATGTTCACATTCAAATTAGCTTTCTCCATGACTACATAACCCCTACCCTCAACTCTTTTCATGTTTTCAAGTGTTTTTTTTCATATTGAGAAATATA